>VYXC01006596.1:107942-158984 GCA_013397175.1 Platysteira castanea
GGAGCTTTCGGACGCGGCGGCTCCGCTGCTCCCGGTCCCGATCCCGGTCCAAGTCCTGATCCCGATCCCTTGGCCGGTCACTGGTAGCGCCGGGCAGCTCCCGGGGACGTCTCCTGGTGCAGCGAGTCCCCGGGAATCCCCCAGAGTTTCTGCTCTCGCTTCGTGCTGCTGACTGAGGGAGCCCGAGCGGCGCTTCTTGTTCTCCGCATGCGGCTGCCACGAGGAGCCAGGCACCCTCCTGTGCCCTGAGACACCTCAGTGTGTCACCCACACTCCCAGTCCCTCCACTTCTCCTGAAATGAAGAGCAACGCTGATCTGTTTTGAGTTGTATTACGGGAAAAGATTCAGCGACGAACAGCTATTAATGACCTGTGGAGCTGCCTTAATGGCACAGAGCTTCAGTGGAACACCAAGCAGCTGTGCCTTCGTGTGCTTTGTGTCACGGCATCACCTGACAACCTCTCTGTGGCCACCACAGTCCAGTTTCAGAACAGTCACAAAGGATTTCTATGCGCAGCTGCCTCAGCTCAGGGTCCCACCTCCAGTGAAACCGCTGTAAAACTGGAGTTCAGCCACAGTCACGGCAGAGCAGAGATGTGCAGAGCTTAGGCTGCGGCTGAGGGCAATTCGTTCAGAACCGGACTAATCCCCCGGCCTGGTCTTAACTAGCGTGGATGCAAGGAAGCAGTGAAATGCCTGAGTTGGAGTGGGAGGGGGATATCCCCTTTCAGGAGCAGCCTGAAGATCCAAGGGGAAAACACATTGCAGATATCCCGCCCTGTCTCTGACTTGGAGGCATCAGAGAGGGAAAGGCTGGTGGCATCCGTCAGCGGCATCATATTGCTGCTGACATAAAGCAGTCTGATTTCAGAGTCTCCAAAAAGCATGAGGTCCCCAGGGTTTCCTCTCCCCTTTTTCCCTTCAAAAAGAACATATCAACAGAGAAAAAGGTGAAGGCGTAAGCTCTGTGCTGTTTCTCAGGCCACTGCCCAACAGCTGGACCAGGGAAAGCTGGCTGGGAATGGGAACAGCTAGTTTAGAGAAGAAACAAATCAAGGAGCAGCAGTGTGGCTCAGCAAGAATGAACAAGCTCTAATTTCATTGCCCTTTTTCCTATCACAGGATCAAGGGATACCCAGTGAAGTTGGAAGGAAGCAAATTTAAAATGGTGCAAGGAAATATTTGTACCGTGTGTAATTAACACATGGCATTTGTTGCCATGAGGTTTCATTGAGGCCAGGAGATTAGCAGGATTCAGAAAAGGATTAGACATTTATGTGGACACCAAGAACATTCATGGTCACATTAGACGGGATATAAATAAATTTTAGAAGGGATATAAACTGTCAGGCTTCAAGGCACAACATAACCACTAACTGATGGCGAGGGATTAGGGGAAAACTTCCCGTGTGGGCGGGTTATTCTATAATTGTCCACTACGGGGTTTCTTGCACCTTTCTTTGAAGTATCAGAGAGTAGCAACTGTTGAAGTGAGAAGACTGGATTAGGAGGGCTACCAGGCTCATCTGGTGTGGCAACTGCTGTGCTCTTCGGGGGTCTGTGAGGGGCACTTGAGAAATTCAGGGGCAAAGAGGATGGCACCAGAGGTACCACCAGGCCTCTTTTTCTTCAGACACAGACTTTGCTTTCCTTCGCTGTAAATTCCACTCAGAAAATAGATTTCCTCTGCCAAAAAAACCAAGCTTTTTGCCAAAATGTACACTACTTTTTAAGTGGTTTATTAGTTATCTTTCTAAGTTTGGCCTTTGCATCTGTTTTCCCTAAAAGCTTTTGACTTAGCTCCTTTATTGTTTGAAGGAGACCAATATGTCACACTGAAACCCTGCCTGTGTCTCAAGGCACAACGACTGCGAGGCTCGATCTTGAGCAAGACAGGATCTGATCTCTTGGGTATTGTGTCTGCCTGCGCTGGATGGAGCCAGCTCCAGCCACACCACAGTAACTGTGAGAGGAGAGGGCAGGATAACTCGGAGCACTTTGTCAACATGCAGGATCACTATAAAACACCAGCAGTTCTGTGCAAAAACTCTCGAGGTGACAGATCCTCAGGCACAGCTTCCTCTGGGCCAGTTACAGAATTCTCCAGCGTTGCCTAATGCCCAGTTCTCCCACGGAGCTAGCTTTTGGTCCCCTGGCCATGTAAGGGGAGTTTATGTAGCATTTCTGTCTCGCTCTGTGCTGGCATTCCTCCCTGAATTCCTGTAATGTCCAGCCGTGGCTTATCTTGCTGCTGCATCTTTGCTGGTTCTTGACACCAGGTCAAACAGCTTTGTACCATCCCCACTCTCTACCCCAGTAAGCACTCGATGAACTTTAATGAAGACTCCTAATCTCTCTTTCTGTCAGAAGAGCTGCAGTACCAATTTTGCCTAATGTTTTTTAAAAATTAATTTGGCTCCCTCTATCGTCCCCATTACTTCTGTTGGAGTGTGTTTTCTCTCATATTGTTCTTTTTATTCCAGGGTGCTGGGGGCCGCCCACAATCACTTAGGGTTGCTTCCCTTTTCTAGATTTGTATGCTGTTCTTAAATTACTTCTTTAAATTTCTTATTCAAGCACAAAAATCTCTGCTCTCCCCCTGCTGTTCAACAGTGGACAGAGATTTGGGGAATACACTGTGGCGTTTCCTCTTCTTTGATCCATGTGCTTCTTCTCTTCCAAGCCACCTTTGGTTATGAGTTTCCTGTCCATAACTAACAAAACCAAAGCCCGCTCTGGCCAGTGTCCTTTCCAAGCATGCTCTGTTGTTCTTCTGGATCATGTTGCTTTTTCCTAGGCTGTTGGTAAGACTTCCCCTACCACTGATTTTTAGCTCAATAGCCAATCCTGGCTGCTCACTACCTTCCATACTTACACTCCTCCCCGTCTCCTGTGCTTTTTCTCTGCCTTTCTTCCCAAACTGGCTGGGGGTTGAGCTCTTGTACCATGAAGAGCCACACTGAGGCTGATGGACCAAATCAAAACCTCTTGTTTTCATTGCTCCAGGTCATCTCTGGATTTCTGAGCTCACTTTCATGAGAAAAAAAAAAAAAAAAACCAAAACAAACAACCAAATTCGAAGTGCCAAAAGCAAACTTAAAAAAAAAGGTTGTAGACTTGTAGGGACTGCACGTCCCCATTCTTGTATGACAAATCATTTCACCTAAAAACAAAAAGAAGGGAGGAGTGTTTTCCACTTTCTCCAGAAACACCTGTCATCTGTGCCTGATCGAAAGCTTAAATGCAATATCAGGTTAATGACAGGTAGATTTCTTGTAGCCTGCCTCTGAAAGGAAATGGATTACTGACAGGCACAGGTCAGTTCCTCACCAGCTGAAGTGATATTATCATTAATAAAGATCTCTTTTAAAAGAACTCTTAACTTCCTTGCATTGCCATCACCTGGCTTTAAGCTAAAGCCCGGTGGACTATGTTTCTATAAACTAGGTTCAGGAGGAACTGCAGTCTTCCCTGTAAGGACTCAAAAGCACTTGCAGAAGGGGCAACCAAACCTCAGACTCCATTCTTACTGGCAGCACACTCTCAGAAGGACGTGGCTTTGGGAAATGCAAGTTTTCCTAATTCAGGGGAAATGATTTAGCAATAGATGAAGCCTAACATTTCTGTTTCTTCAAAACGGAACTTTTGCATTTCTGGCTGTGAGGAGCTTCATCTCCCTTTTCTAGCCTGTCTGAATTTTACTGCTTCCTTCTGTGTGTTGACCTCCCTCAACAATCCAGCACAAATCTCGCTGCCTTTGCTTCTTTTTGCTGAGTTATGAAATAGAAGACAGATGTGATTTTGCCTCCTACTTTTACCCCAAGCTACTTCTACCTTCTAGGATTCTTCATGTTTCGATCCATCTTCAAGTTGCTTGTTCCCTTTTCAAAGCCTCCTGAAGAGATTTTGTGGTTTACATAGCAGAGTTGAGGAGCATTCCTTGAACAGAGCAGAGGCTGCAGTACCTAGCACTGGGAGGTCTGGCTTTGATCCCTGGATCTGCTTTTCCTACTCAGACAACAAACCAAGGAAACTGAGGCACAGACAGTGAAAATGAAGGCACAGATTTTTCTGGGTGGTGGTGGAGCTGGAGTCATGGAGCCAGCCAGGGGGAGCACAGAAGAGGTGTGGAAGGAGATAAGAAATTTTGCTTCTTTCAACCAAACCAGGAGAGTCAAGAGAAAAAAGTCACGTTGCATTCTGATAATTACTTCTTTTGAGACACCGGCTATAATTTCATAAGAAGTAGGGAAAGCAGTGGCACACAAGGGACTGATGTAAGGATGCATGAAAGCCAACAGGAGTGGTTGAAAGAGAGCAAAACAGATTTGAAATAGAGGACAGCGTTGTAGTCAAGAGGCTGTGTAGGATGAGAGACACACGGGAAGCAGGGGATGAGAGAAGCTGGTAAATACATCTCCTTCCTAATTAGCAGGGAATAAGGAAAAATCTGTAGTCACAAACACTTGTGGAGTGGAAGGAGCCAGAATGCTGTGAGGGAGAGAGGGAGAGAAAGGGGGTGGGGAATGTCTGAGAGAGATGGCAAAGTCAGGGAGGGAGAAGCTGAATGAGTGAAGAAATGCACAGTGAAGGCAAGGTCTGCTGGTGAGTGGGATGCTGCAGGGCTGAATAAGAAGGTGAGGTGAGGAAGATAGAAAATATGCTGTCTGAACAGCCTAACAATGTGAAGTTTTAAGTTATCAAGAGAAAAGGTGAGGGAGTCAATAAAAAGGAGAGCCAGTTGTTGAGGCAGAGAATGGAAAAGAGATGGGTGGGCACAGACAACAGCTGCGAAGTGGAGGCATAAGAGAGAACAGGGTCTGCCTGGACAGTGCTGGAAAGCGTGGGAGACAGGAATTAGAAACAGAGGTAGGACAAGAGAAAACTGGCATTCCCACTTTTTTTGGCACTGTGATGCAGTGAACCAGCTTGCACAGGGGTCGGATGTGTGGTATCAATGCAGCTACACTTCAGCTAACACAAACAGGGCTGCGGATTCAGCTGGGACACAAACACTTCTCTCTAGCTTTGAGCCACCAGAAGGTTTTCCATGATTCCAGCAGCAGCCTGCATCCTGAGCAGCGTGGGTTTGGGGCTGACCTGCTGAAGAACCTGTTGCTTGGCCAGAATGCACTCTCCAGGCACAGCCCCAGCTGTTACATCGTGGACACTGCAATTTTGAAAGAGCTGTGCAGTATTTCTTTTGTCTCCTGGAGCTACACATTCAGTTTGTCCAACGTGCAAGCTAATGTGGAAGCAGCCACTCTGAGAACCTGACCTAGCATCTGAAAAATTGATGGGTGCTCTTTGTAGCATCCCAGATATTTACTCCACAACAGCATTTTCAGCTGAATGAACCACTGGAAAGGAGGAGTAATTTCACATCGATTTCCACGAGGCATAGCAGCAGTCACACACATCACCACTGGTTTAGGCAGAAAATTAGCAACATCAGGCCTCTTTAGCTTGCATCGACTCTCTTCCTTGAAAAGCATCTCCCTACTGGGAATTTGGCTAGCACTGATGTGGCAAAGCACCCTCCATCACGGCTCCTCTCCTGTGTGCTTTACTGAGCTACATATCAAACCAACAGATCTAAGCCTTAAGGTCTCAACAGATTTTCTGCTCCTAATCCACTGGGGCTGAAAACCACAGGTTGTAACTTGATGTTTTGTCCCCTCGAGAGCGATCAACAGGCGGACGATAATTTGTGGCAATGGATTTAAAGCCAGGGAATCTGGATCTTTCCAAGCCTTCCCCAAAGAGCAGCAGAGAGGGGTTTGTTTGTGGCCATCCATGCTCACAGCTGCTGCCGGGCACATGTGGCAGAGAGATGAGTCAGACACAGGCTGGCTTGAGCGGCCACAAAACAAGATGGGGAGGCAGTGATCTGCCCTGGAAAGCTCGCTGGGAAGCAGAGTGCAGACTCACACAAACCCCTACGCTTTTACACCTCCCCAGGTCTGTTATCCCTGCTCCTGCTGTCCACAGCTATTCCACAGGAAGGCAGCAGTATTTCGGCATAAACAAAGAGATATTTAGTTGTTTCCAGACCAGCAGCTGGCAGTGGTGCTGATATGTGTGCCGGGTGCTCCAGGACTGGTTCCCATAGATTGCCTCCAAACCCCAGCGAGGGGCTCACTGGGATTCAGCGCCGCAGCCTGAGCTCGTTCGGCTCAGCTGCAGCGTGCTGTGGAGGTAAAGCACTCACAGGCAGAGGGAACAGCCCCAGACAAAATGCAGGGGATGCTGCACAGCAGGGCAGTGCTCCATGCATAGAGGAGTCCTCATCAGGCACTCCGGGAGAGATAAGCTATGTTCCTCAAGGGGAATTAAAATACCGTTTTGCTTACAAGCCGTGGCAATTCAGTTCTCTGTTCAACACCTTCTTAGATGGGGATCAGTGGTGTCTAAGCGGAGTTGGCAGAGCGGCTGAAAGTTTCTTTGTTGTAACCAGCATTCCGTCGCGTGGACCTAAAGATGCGATATGAGGGAAATCTGGATTTCTTGTCGGAACTGCTGATCTCACGCGCTGAGAGAAGAGCTGAGCACCTGCACAGAGCAAGATGGTTCCTGCTCAGTGCTGGTGCCAGAGCTGTGCTCCCCACGGAGCTTTCTGGGCCAGATTCAGCGTTGGTGTAAACCACTAAGCCCATACAGATTAAAAACGGTCTGGCTGCGTGCACACCAAATCCCACAGCTGTGGTGGGGTTTGGAAAGGCAAAGCCCGTGGTGGTTTCAGCCAACACAGGCCTTTCCAAAAAGCTTCATCTGACACCCACCTGCTAGTTGCTTTTCCTGCTGTGCTGCTTCTGTGGCGAGTGCAGCTCTCCAGTGCTAACTTGTTGTGACTTCACCAGCATCCACTTCCAACATCACCAGTGCCTCCACTTACTGCTGCTGCATTTGGCTGGAGAGATACTCAAATCCCACTCCTCCCACAGCAGTCAGCAGAAATTAAAAGTGATTGATCTCTAAATCTTGCTAAGAAGGGGATACCAGGTTGTGCTGATGCACGGGTCTAGAAATAAGGCAGAGTCTGACCGAGGGCTGAGCAGCCATCCAAACATTAGCAGGACTGAGTCATGGTTCTAGCTCTTTCACTGAATTGCCCTATGACTGTGAGTAAATCAATTCATGTGTGTTTTCCTCATCTCTAAAATGGGAACGGTCATATTTAGATACCTCAGGGAAGTGGCGAGGCTTAATTAGTTAATGCTAGTGCCTTGTCAGTTCTCATTACCATGGTATCTCTGCGTTTATTGCTTTGAAATTGTAAAATGCTACTTACATGCTAAACATCATTATTCTAGATGAGGTGGAGCGACTTAATCCAGTTTCTCTGTAAATACCAAGGGCAGGGAGTTGGCATTCCCAGTATTGGCTTTAGAGTGAGGTCTGCCCTACCTCTAGAAAAATTCCCCTATTCCTCTGTTCTAGAAAAATCTCCCTGACATATAACAGAACTGATTTATTTCCAGATTCCTAATGTAGTTGCTCTTGAAACAGTTAAAAGCTGCACTTTTACTGGTTTACTGAATTCAGTATGTGTATTTAAACTCACCCAGGATAAACATAATTTAGAGTGGTTTAGGCGCAATGTTGGTTCCAGTGTAAAGGAAACAGAGCAACGTCCATGAAAGATTTTCAAAACCTGTCAAGTCATCCAGAGGAAAGTGACTGGAGGCAGCTCAAAATGGGGGCTGGCTGGCAGATTCATGGAGTGAAGGGATTTTAGGTGCCCAGCCTCAAAAAAAAAGAGCTGGTGACTAATCCAGTGAGTCATCTCCAGACCTTTTCCAGAACAGTCCCGCTTGTAACTAAGGAGTTTTGAGATGCTCAGCTTTTCCTGTCAGGGGTTAAGAGAGAGACTAACTGTCCATAGGAGCACAGTCTTGACCTTAGGGGCCATTAGAAAAGACCCGAGATGCTGAAAGTGGGATGGGGGGCTGCCTGCACCCCTCCTCACGCCAGCCTCTCCTCAGGAGCTGTGTCAGCTGAGGTGGGGGGCCCTGGACAGCCGAGGGCTGGCAGGAGCCTGGAAGAGGCAGGCTGCTCCTCCCGCTGCATTTCCACAGGGGCTGGGAAATGGCTTTACACCTGGCATTTTGCAGGTATCAGTTTCATTCTCCCGAGGCACCAGAAGCACACCCCCGTACCCCAGCCTGGTGCTCAGCTCAGAAATGTGCCTCCCCAGGGCTGGATGCAGCCACACGGTGACAGTGGCCGCTCACCTCTCTTGGTCACCAGCCCAGCCCAAACCAGCAGTGCAGAAGTAGAAAGAAAAGACCTGCTCGTGCTGTTAGTGACACTGCCATCCATTGACTCCTCCAGCTGTTTCACTGTTTCCAGCTCTCACCAAACACCTGAGGCTCAGCTCCAGAGGTTCCCATGCTAGCGGGATATCAATACGAGCTGCTAGTGCTCCTCACAGTTAGGCAGGAAGGATGCCGTAGGCTCCTGAGCAGAGATCTGATAAACAGATCATGGTCCTGGCCAGAGGAACCTCCAGGTTCCTGTTCCCAGCTCCCCAAACAGCTCTGCCAATGTACTTCTGCTTTTTCCCTGAGTTCAAGATGAGGACCCTGCTGCAAACCACCTGCCAGTGGTGGAACGGTTGTGCCTCTGGGGGAACTGACTGGTTTTAAACCTGTGACCCGATGAAAATACAAGTAAATAGGCAATGGAGAAAGGCCTGCATTGGTGGGGAGAAGGGCCAGCTGATTTATTCCTCCTTCTGCACTTCATAGCTCTCGAGGTTTGGGTTTCCCACACCCAGCCTTCCTGGTTCACCTCCATGTCTAAGCCTCATTTTCCTGCTGGGATGAGAGGAATGCATGCCAGCAGCTCTGTCTGTCTGCCCCAGCCCCCAAGATACTGTCTGCCCCGCTAGGCCATGGTATCAGAGAAACCCAGCCACTCAAAGTTAATCACCTAGATCAACAATCCGATTTGCAAAGTCCTCAGCACCCAACCACCCTGCCACTTATCTGAGTGGCCATCTTCCCCTTGCCTGTTCCCAGGGGCCACTCCCAGCAACGCAGGCAAAACC
Source organism: Platysteira castanea (assembly GCA_013397175.1). Taxonomy (NCBI): domain Eukaryota; kingdom Metazoa; phylum Chordata; class Aves; order Passeriformes; genus Platysteira; species Platysteira castanea. Next base: position 116,996 of record VYXC01006596.1, read on the forward strand.
AGGTAACTTCGCTGGCAGCTGGATGACCCCACTTTATGCTCTGGGTGAGGGCAGAATCTGCCCCCAAGCCCCAAAATGTGGCAGGAAGGCTTTGATTTATGCATCCAGACAAAGCCCCACAGGGAACAGCCATATGGAAATAAAACCTATTACGCTCTACAATTAGAGGTGGAAAAAGCTTAGGGTTAAAATATGAAGTGGCCAAGCTATTAACCTTCTCATTTAGAATGAATGGTCACTAAATTACAGGGCACATCTCCTCCCTCCTCCTCCTCCTCCAAAGAATGGGCGTTATGAGGAATGGCTGAGGGAGCTGAGCCTGGAGAAAAAGGAGACTCAGTGGGGACCTTATCACTCTCTACAACTACCAGAAAGGAAGCTGTAGCAAAGTGAGTGTTGGTCTCTTTTTACAGGTAACAAATGATATGACAAGAGGAAATGGCTTCAGGTTGTACCTCGGGAGGTTTAGAGTGGATATTAGGAAAAACTTCTTCACCAAAAGGGTTGTCAAACGCTGGAGCAGGCTGCCCAGGGAAGCGGTTGTGTCACCAGCACCGGAGATATTACAAAGACAAGTAGATGTGGCACGAGGGACATGGCTTGGCAGTGCTGGGTAATGCTTGGGCTTGATGATCACGAAGGTCTTTTCCAACCTAAATGCTGCTGGTCTGTTACGCGAACAAGCAATAAAGCATAATTAATCCTGCTCTGAAAATATGATCAAATACTGGCAGCGAGCCACAGCTGAGCCTGAGGGGGCTAAGAAACTTAAATCGGAGAGCCAGCACATCAGGCAAATAGCAAATCCTCCCACCACCTCCTGTCACCGTGTCTTGGTTTGAAAGACAGGTGTCTGCTAAGGAAGGCAGGAGCCTCCCTTGGAATGGAAGATGCAACCCCCTTCCCTGCAAATTATAATTTTGAAATTAAGGGGCTTTCAGGCAAAGATATGGGGAATAGCAACTACAGTTCTTTTACTAATATATAAAACAAAGCAATGATGCAGAAACACTGGTTTAACCTGACAGAGTNCAAACACCCAGCTTGGGCTGCTCCTACCAGCGACACGAAGTGTGCAGCCTCACCTGTACTCCATGGGGGGAAAGCTCAGTTTCCACAGGGCAAATATGTGTTTGGGGAGGGAAGGGGATGGAGTTTCCAGAGATCCTACCTTTGAAGAGGCAGTGTTGTATATACAGATTCCAGCCAGTCCTCGTGGTTAAAAATGCCCTTGGTAGTGTTTGGGCACACACACTCCGGGCACAGGGTGGGATGTGGTGGAGAAGTGCTCTCTCACCCACCTTGGATGGGAGATTTTTGGGGCACAGTTCTCTTTCTGATGTAGAGTCTCTGAACAGCCATCACAACTCTACCCTCATCCTTCCAAAGCAAGTGCTTTGTCCAACTGATTTTTCTTTCCTGTAAGAGAGGGTTATCATTTGTCTGAAGTAGCATCATAGAAATCAAGTTGAAAGCAAAACCAAGCAAGAATTCATTTAGCAAAACATTCAGATACCATTACAACAGTGATAGTAAATATAAACCGAACTGACAACCAAAATTCCCCTGCAGCCTTTCCAACCCCAACTTTGAAGACCATTCTGGGGAAGATTAACAAACAGAAAGAAAAGTAAAGATGACTCGAAATAAAGGAGAAACCAGCCAAACTTCCTCCTTTGATCCAGCTGAGGAAAAAAATGCAGGAGGGAAGGAACTAGCAAAAATAGTATCCTATATTTTTTAGTGATCGTTCTGCCTCAAGATCTCAGTTCTGACAGGGGTGTCTTTCATGCCAGGCTCCACCACTGGCCTTCTCTGCTCCAAATTCCCTCCCACGGGTGGGGCGGGGGGACACAGAGGAAGGCAGAACTTCTCTGCAATCCCAAGTTTTGGTCAGAGTCAAGAAGTATTTTAAGCACTCCCCATCCTTGTCCTGCTGTTGGCTGCTGCAGCTGCTGTGACCCATGCTGTTTCTTTGTGACAGAGGGAGAAGGACAGAGGCAGATTTTCTTTTCAGGACTTACCACCTCTCAGTGTTCTTCACCATCTCCCATCTCCAGGCAGAGCAGTTACTCCTATCCCTCTCTTGTCCTTTCCTAGCGAGGTGCCTTCTGTGGTTTAGCACCGATTTCCTGAAAATTATGAACTTAACTGAACAAGGAACTTATTTCTATTCTAACACTCACTCCACTTGCCCATTTCGGGTGAAAACAGCCTGTAAGTGCTTTACTTAAAGGCTACAAACAGCCTAAGACCGGCTGATTTGTCCCACATGTATGTGTTTTACCCATCACCCTGGGCTCTACACTGAGGTTTGATGTACAACCACAGCTGCAAAAAGCAGCTGATCTAAGAAAAACTTTGATCTAGAAGGACAGAAGTAGTTCTGTGATTGCACAGGGAATAGTTTTGGTGTTCGCTTACCCCTTATGCCATAACTTTAGCAAAAAACACATCTAATTTTTTTAATTAAGCTGGCAGCTGGATTTCCTTAGCTGCCTGAAGCTATGGCTATGAAACAGCAGATCATTGTCAAGCCAAACCCCATCACTGCAGTCATACCCATCGTGCCAGAGCCTTCTTCTCTCCCCACAGAGAAATACTCTAGGAGATACCACCAGCACATCACCAGCAAGGCACTCACAGCTAAAATTGCAGCGCTGCAGCAAATATTTGCCCCTCCCAAAGTGCAATCGGAGCTGATAGCACCTCCCCGGGAGGCTGGGCTCTGCGGAGGGGCAGTGTCAGCACAGCCACCCTGCCTGCAGGACATCCCTCCCAGCACCGCCACTGTCACCACCCAAAGGCACCCAGGGCCAGGCTGGCACAGGGAACAAATCTGCCTCTCGCCTCTCCATTCTGGAGCCGTGTGGGGGTTAATGCTCCCTTTCCCGGCTGCAGAGTGACCCAGGTGGGGCTAATGAGTGCTTGCTTTGCTTAGCTAATTAGAGGCGCCGAGAGCAGCAGGCTGCAGTTCTGGGCTGGGGCACTTGCAGAGGGAGTATAGAGTGTGTGGGTTTTATTTCTAGCTTTTTTTTTGATTTTTTGTCTTATGGTCAAGTAAGAACCTCTGGCAGGATGGCACAGCACAGATGGGAAAGAGCAGAGGGATGAGGCTCCACAGCACCCTTCTCACCCACCTTCTCCTAATCTACATTATTCTGTGGTATGAGAAGGAGGCCGGAGTAAAAGATAAGGAAGGTCGGGCCATTTGTTCCCGTTCAAAGACAGATTTTCAGTGTGTGATCTAAATCCTTCCAAGGCCAGCCTAGGCCTCCCCACTTCCACAGCTCACCCCTCTCAAGCTGCCTGCGACCCCAGTGGGGTCCAGCCTGCAGTCTCTGCCCAGGGGCATGTGAAGCTCACGCATTCCTTGGGACATTTATGGACCCCAAAGTGCTCTGCAGGGGCTTTGCCCTCCCTCCCGGCCCTCGGTGCATCCTCCTCGCGAGTGGGGCTGCCCAAGGATGCTGAAGGAGAGAGGGCAGATCTGGGAGTGGGGGGCAGCACTGGTGGGGGTTCTGCGGCACGGGCGGTGCCCACTGGAGCTGAAACCCCCTGCTTGGGAAGGTTTGGGGTGCAGGAGCCCGGGTTAGGGGTGATGCTTGTCTGGGAGGTAATGGCCAGAGCTGCTGAGGCTGCTCCTGGCCATCCCACGTGTGGCAGGGAGCTGGCCAGCACATGACAGCTCGAAGGGATCTGGATTTTATTACAACGTCACCTCTGTCATAACGCACCCAAAGAAGGCCTTCAGCTGCTGATGAGCCTGCCCTGTGCTCACAGGCTTAACCTCAAAAAGTTGTGGTCTGAGCTGTCTTTTCCTTGCCTGCCCAACGCTTTACATACAAATGTCAGCTGCTGCTGAAAGGTGCTTATTTTTCACCTCACTCTTGCAAGCTGCATCTCCCTTGCCTCTTTCTAGCTGCTATTTAGTTCCCTTCATGTTGTTTTCCCCTGGCTTTTTCTTTGTTCCCTTCATAGGAAGCAGCACATCATTATGGCTGGTCTTTCTCTAGAGCTCTCGCAGCCGAGGTCATTACTTAGCTTGCGAGATCCAGCGAGGTGGCTGTTTGTGTGGCTGTGAGACCCGTGAAAAAGCAGCTAATCAATTCAGAAAATCATCTGGGTGGTAACGCCACTGTCAGCTTATTTTCTTCCCTTCCACTTAGACATCAAACTGGCTGAAGAGGACTCTGGGGAATGGGGCAGGCACTGAGAGCTGCTCCTCTGCAGACACATCTGTGTCTTTCATCAGCAGGGCTCAGGGAATACCGCTAACTGGAGAGGGGAAAAATCTCTTTGGAGCTGAGAGGCTCGCGGTCTCCATCCTTTTGCTCTGAAGAGACCCTGCCCAGTGGGGAAGCAATCGTTTGAAAAGTGGCTAATGCACTAACACTGTTTGGCAGGAACCATCATGTAGCGGGCAGAGCTGGGGGAGGACAGGGACAGAGCACACAGCAAAGAGGGTGACGTTAAGCTCTGCCAGCAAGCAGCCCCTGGTTGCCAAAATAGCCCGCAGTGGCTGAGTGGAGCAGCAATTGCAGTAGCACATGCAAATGGCCTTCTGGTGAATGAACTTCCTAATTGTTGCACTTTGCTTTCACTCGGTCTTCCTCTGGTTTGTGTCTTTGGGGGCTGTATCAGAGCAGGGAACACTCCGAGCCACAAAGCCTTTACCATGGCCGGTTTTAGTCATTAGAAACAGAGATGCACAGTGCCTCGTACTCTGGGACTCTGTGGTGTCACTCAGACGAGATAAGTCATATCAGAAAGGCATTCTCTATCAGGCCAGCTAGCCCTCTGAAGGGGGAGTGTGGATGGGCATGCATGTGTCATAGAGTCACAGAATGGTTTGTGTTGGGAGGGGCCTTTAAAGGTTATTTAGCTCCAGCTGCCCTGCAGTGAGAAGGGAGATCTTCAGCTACATCATATTGCTTAGAGCCCAATCCAACCTGACCCTGAATGTTGCCAGGGCTGGGGAATCCACAATTTCTATGTGCAGCCTGTTCCAGTGTTTCACCACCTTCACCATAAATTTTTTTTCCTTATTATCTAGTCTAAATCTAGCCCCCCCTTAGTTTAAAACCAGTGCTGCTTATCCTATTGCAACATACCCTGCTAAAAATGTGTCCCATCTTTGTCTTTCTTACAGAAACCTATTTCAGTACTAAAAGGCCGCAATAACTTCTCCCAAAGAGCCTTCTCCAGGCTGAATAATCCCAATTCAGTCTTTCCTCAGAGTTCTGTCCCTCTGATAATCTTGCACAGCCCTCAGGGTGTGGGACTCGTTCCACCAAGTCCCACTGCCATCAATGGCCCCGCCCTGGGAACTGGCCAAATCTTCCAGCCCAAGGCATTGCCAACCACAGCATCTGCCACCTCCAGCCCCCCAAACCTTTTTTCATCCCATGAGGGATCGGGGAGGGTGTTGGGGGCAGAATGGGACACAGGCAGCCTTACATTCCACCCCGGGAGACCCCAGTCAGAGGCCAGAGCCAGCACCCCCAGTCCTTAGCACCTGCCATAAAGACCAAATTCTCCGTTGTGTATCAACAAGGGTTTTGTCCCCATGTCCTAAGAAAGGTGGGGAGGGAAGAACGGGATTTTATACTCCTTTGGACTGGAATGATTGAAATAATTTCAGTTGCTGTTCTGTTTTACTCACAGGCAAGATGTCATTGAGCAAATGTCTTTTCCATAAAGCAAGGAACACTCACACAGAGCCACAATTCCTCTATTTTCCATGCACAGCACAGTGGCTCTACATTTATTTAGCAAGAATACTGAACCCTCTGCAAAGGTTTGCTGTAAGTTCAGAATGGGAGAAGAGCCTGCGTTTGAGGTTTCCTTCCTTCTGCAAGGTTAAGTCACATCCTTAGGTCTCCTTTTAGAAAGCTAACAAACCATGTTAGAAGAAAGAGGAAAATCTTTAATGGAGAATCCTTGCACTCAAAAGAACACTGACCCAGGCCACAGTTCAATTCTTGGGCTCATTTTCTGCAGTGACACGGACAAGACAACCTTTTTTCCTGTTGGAAGCAAACTCTGATGCTCTTCACAGCCAGACGACTTTGTCAAAGGATCTCAGAGATAAATGAAAGGCTTTAATGTTTGTGAAGAGTGAATTAGTGCAAAACAGATTCCTTGAAACCACTGTCTTAAAAAATCCCACCTCAAATAGAGGGAGAAAGCAGGAAGTTCAACTACCTTTAAAGACAATACCTTCCTACAGAGCAAGTTTTGTATAAAATGAAGATGTGTATTTGCTTCCTTTGATGTCTCCAGCACTTAAAATAAAATAAAGCTTTTATCCTATTATATTTTAAACCCTTACTGACAGCAAAAAACCAGCTCTTGCCTTATTTCCTCTGTTCTACCAACATGAAATGTTCTACCCATGGATCTGGCCAGCAGTCTGGAGAATGTCAAGGTTAGGAAAGGCTGAGCTTCATTTGCTTTTCACACATCCGAGTAATGAATTGTTCATTTTAAAGTATTGTTCTAGCTTGAAAAGCGAGTCTGTAGTGCTGGCATTGTAGGGTTCCACATCTGTCTCTGAGTTGCTCTGGACCATGTTTGCCCAATGTAATAAACAGGGAGGTTTTTTTATGTTTTGCAACCCTGCAAACTAAACAGGAGGCCTGGGGCTTTAGCAGGGCTTTCCTCTTCATATGCACTTATCAACATGGCAGATTTTGCTCTCTCACACTTTAGATCAGTCTCCTACACTGGAGTTGCTATTGCAAGAAGACTGGACAAACCTAAAGAGCAGGAAAGGTAAGAGCATCGAGAGCTTACTTCCACACTAAACAGAGTACCTGCTCATAATTCTGAACGCAAATGGGAAGCAGAACCCCACAGTAAGAACAAAAGCAGAGCTGAGTCCCCAGACAGAGTTGAGTCAAAGTCTTTTTTTCCCTTTTTTGTGGCTGCAGGTTGATAAAACTCCATGAAAGAATGAGCAGCTCAGAAAGATTCACGGGGAACTCATCTCTGTGTTTCATTGTGTGAAAAGCAGAGATATTAAATTACATTAGAAATCATACGAGGGCAATTGAAGGCAATCCCTTTTCACACTGTGCACATTTACCTATGGAATGTGCTTCTGCCGTGTGTGATGGAGCCCAGGGGTCTCAGCAGGATTCAGAAAAGAGTTCAGCAGGTCTCAAACATTTTTACAGGCAATATTAAAAGCTATAATTAAAGTAACAAAGGCTGCTAGTGATGTAAGCCCTGCTTGCCAAAGCTGAATTCAACCTTTGCCAGGGGAGTTTGGGAAGCGTTTAATCAGTAGGGATGTTCTCCTGCTCCTACCTACTGAAGATTTTTGTGCCCCTGCCCATGCTGCAGATCCCTGGCAAAACAAAGATCTAGAGGAGAGTAAGAGTTTGTCTGACTAACACAAACCAGTTTTTCTATTTCTGTTTAAACTGCTGAACACTGAGTATGCCCACTGCAATCCTAACCAGTCCTCAGGGTAATGCTGGGTTAGAGGGGCGGCTCCAGGGTGGTGTCCACAGAGTCCTGGCTCCAGTAAGGGCTCGTCTTGGGCACTTATGAGGGGGCACAAAAAACCCTTTGCCTTAAACAAATGTCTTGGGGCAGCGAGCTCCACATCGTAACCACCTACTTAGGTGGGAAGCAGACAAGCAAACTTTCTTCTTATTAATTTCTCCCAGAGGTTGATTTCACTGAGGCTATGCTGCAGTGGTTGCATTTCCAAAGAGAAAGCTCCTAAATGTTTTCTCTCCACAAGTGTTTTACCCCTTTGAACACCCCTGCAGGTTGCCTGCAATGTGCATGAACCGACTGCACTCGCTGAAGGGCTGCTGGCCCAGTGACACAATTCCCCTGGGCTGTAAGGGAAACCAAGGGCTTACCAGCACCCAAAAAGGGCTGTCTTGGTTTGAAAGACAGGTGTCTGCTAAGGAAGGCAGGAACCTCCCTTGGAACAGAAGATGCAACCCCCTTCCCTCCGAATTATTATAATTTTGAAATTAAGGGGCTTTCAGGCAAAGATGTGGGGAATAGCAATTACAGTTCTTTTACTAATATATATATATATAACAAAGCAATAATACAGAACCACTGGTTTAAGCTGACAGAGTCAGGGTGTGACCTGGCACCCTGCTGGGCATGGTGGTGGTAGCAGTCCNGCTGCAACCCAGGACAAGGGCCCAGCCTGGTGTTGGCTGGACTGGAAGAGAACAGCTGGAGCTAACCCACCACATCCACACGCTCAGTGGTGTCACACAAGCGGTGGCCCGTGGCGAGTGCTGCGAGTACAGCGGAGGAGCAAAGGGGGAGAAGAGCAGCCCCCGGCCACAGCAGGGCCTCAGGGGAAGCACCAGGGTCGCAGAAGCCCAACAGCACGTGTGAGCCTGCCTCAGCCAGGTGTATTTATCTTCCTTTCACAGTTTTCATTTGTTTCTTGGCCACTGCACACAGCTTGAGTGGCCCCGTGGCTGCCGTGGGGCCGGAGCCTTGCAGGAGGAGGGTGCAGCGATGGAGGCGAAGCGCTGAGCATCCCTGGGGAGGCTGTGTGTGGGATTTGGAGGGGGATATGTTGGAGGTGGGGAGCAGGTGGCACAGTGCTGAGCTGCTCAGCTGTTGTGTGGCTGGAGAGGGACGGACGCAGCTGGGTGAGGGAAGGAAAGAGCTCAAGGTCTGGCAGTCTTTCTGCTTTACAGGTCCGTGGCCGGCAAAGGAACAGCAGAGAGCGATCCAGCTGGGATGCAGGGCCCTGTGTGTTTTTAATGCCGTGAGAGGCAGTGCCATGCAATGCCCTCGAAGGGGTGAGATGTGCACACAGAGGGTCTGTGACAGCCTCACCCCGGGGCCCGCGCTGCTTTGTGCCGGGGTGAGCACCCCGGCAGCAGCCCCCGCTGTGTGCCAGCAGGGGCCTTGGCAGTGCTCTCTGGGGCATACATTTATATCTGCTCATGCAAATAACCTGGAAGTGTCCCCCGGAGTGGGACAGCTGGTCCCCGGCAGCGCTTTTGGGAGCATTCTTTATGTGCCCACGTAAGTACCCTGGCAATCTCTTTTGGGGCTCGCCAGCAGGGGCCCTGGCAGAGGCCAGGAGGCAGCGTCTCGGGGGCTGAAGCCATGCCAGCTGAAGCTTTCCAACAGCAAAGCTTTCTTCTGCCCCGAACAAAGAACCAATGTGGCCAGCGTTATTGATTTGTTTCATGACTTGCTGCTTTTAGCGTGGCAGGAAAAGACCAAGAGGAGTTTTAATTTGTCCAAATGGTTTTAGACAAGGTTAATACAACTCATCGATAAATGGCGCTTTTCATTAAGTTTTAATTACAGTGTCATTTCGACAGGCTGGATGTGCATAGTCATGGTGTTAGATTTTTTCATTTAAGGTGCCTGCTCAGCAAAGGTGGTGGTGTTTGTTTTTTTCATTTAAGGTGCGCTTCCCTGAGTTCAGTGTTTAATTTCCATCACGGACCTTGGAGCTGCCAGGCTGCTGGAGAGCCTGACTGCCTCAGTGAATTCCCTTTGGCCCCCACCCCGTGCTGGGAATCACAGCTTTACCTCGGTGTGGCGATGGGTGGTGCTGGGACAGAATGCTGAGGAGGTTGGCTAGCAGTTTCAGAGACATAAAGGTGCCCACAGACCAACTGCAGTTGTTGGATCTTCTTCCTTCACACTGATGGAGGTGGGCCTTTTCCACAAGCTGCAGCCTGCTGTGTCTCCCTGCCTGTGGCACTGCCCTTTGTATGTTTTATAAAGCCTGATTTCTGGCACTGCAGTAGGGCCTTGCTGGAGAGAAGCTGGCTGAAGAATTTAGGCTAAAATCTCTCAAACTAGCACCTTGATACATCATCAGCATCAGCATCTTGGTCCAGCAAGGGTGGTGGTGACTGCCAGCCATCTCTCCTCCCCAGGGACTGAATGCTGCATGCAGGAGAATGCTGAGTGTTTTGTCTTTCCTGCTCTCTCCCAGAGGTGGGTTTTGAACACCCGAGAGGGATGCAGACAGGATCAACTCGTAACAGGGTGAATAAACAGAAAATACCAGAACCACTGGTCAGTTAGGAGCTCGGTTTGGCTGATAGTTCTCCCTCTACAGAGTGCAAACATGAATACTGTTTTAGCTTAAGGAGGTCTGTGCACACACATGTTACCCCTGAGGCAGTGTTCCCTCCTGTGCACTGCACGGATTTCTGTCCCCAGCTCTGCTTCAAAACTTTGTTAAAACAGTTATTTTTAAGCAGTTTACAATTTAACTATTTGCTCCCTTTCTTAACAGCAACTTTCCACATCCTTTCCAAGTGATCATTATAGGAGTGGAGAACTTCACTGCTGCAGAAGGCAGAGGATTGTCTGGTAAAGATCTTTTGCTTTAAAATGCCCACTGCTGCTACCATCAGCGTTTGAGGAGCTGTGGTGCTCCAGCCTGGAGACTGGAGGCAGATTATATTCATCCCTTGCATCTCTGCCTGCCTTCAGAAGGCTCACACAGCGTGGTAGCTAATGTCAGGGCTCTGAGAGCATCCCCCAGGGGTTTGGCTCCCTGGGTTCAGGGCTGACTTAGATAACCGCACCAGTGTCTGATGTCGAAGCGAGCTCTTCAGGAAAGCTCTGCTAAAAGCCCCAGTGAGGGCCTGTCCTGCTGTCCACTAGCTGAGGCTCCTGGGCTACCTTGCAGCTATGCCTGTGCCATGTGCCCTGTTTATATGGACCTCTGCCCGTGGACTTCAGTCCCTGAGTTGACCTTGGATCTGTCTCGTCACCATGGACCTGCCTGGCAGTCACTGGGCTGTCACTGAACCCCATGGCCATCACCAGACCTGCTCTGCTGTTCTTGCTTGGGGGCTGTGGGGCTACACCTCTGCCAGTGTGGCCACTGCCCCGCGCCTGCCTTCTGCCACCCTCAGCTCCGGGCTCGCCTTCCCCCGTGGAGCCAGCCCTCGGAGCTGACACGCTGATTGATGCCTACGTTCCTGATGCTGCCTGTGATTTTGACTGGGTTGTCACCAGCAGAGCGAAACCACAGCAGGAAATAGTCACTCTTTGTCTGCAGAGGACATACTGATCAGGCAGGAGAGAAAGGAAGAAGCTCTCCCGCATTATAATGCGAAGCAGCAATGGGCAGCAGCATTCCTGTGTGGATGTGCCCCATACCAAAATCCCAGTGTGTGCTGGAGGTTCCCAAAAACTGCAGGAGGCCACAGGGAAAGGGGAATTTCAGGCAGATGGTGGCAGTGGGCTCCCCAGGGCTCCTAGCATGCCCCTCTGGAGGGAGCTGTGCTCGGTGTGGATTGGGATCCCAGGGTGGGCTGGAGGAGCTGGGCCCCGCAGCCCTGCTGGCTCCCACGGCCTCGCACAGAGCCACTCTCAGAGCTGACAGTGAGGTTCCAGAGACAAAGCTTGCTCACCGACACGAAAAGAAGGTGGACTTGAGCTATTTGTTCCTGGGATGGGCTGAAAAGCTGTTGTATTCTCGTGGCTACCAAAAGACATGGGCCGTTTGGGTTGAAGACCCCGCGAGCCTCCTTGAAGTCTCTGTCTGTGCCTCACTTGGTGAGCTCAGCCATCACACTGCAGCTTGTGGCTGAAGGCCTGGTGGAAGCAGCACTGACTGTATGTTCCATGCCCTCTCCCCGTGTTAGGGTGGGTGCCCCGAGGGCTTGGCTGCGGGCAGTGCTGCAGAGCTTTAGGGGAAGAGCATCTCTCTGGGAGGCACAGCGATTTAGCTGAAAGTCACATTGCACCTATGACCACCTGCAGGGCAAGGCTGGGAGGTGCCAGGGGACAAGAGTGTTCCGGGCTGGGCTGAAATGCCTCTGAAGAACAGGATGAACAAGCCCAGGCATGCCAGAAATGCCCTGAGCTTTGTCTGCAATGATCACAAGTGGCTGGGCTCTGCTGTTCGGTGTGTGCCCTGGGCAGGTGGCTGGTGCTGGGATGAGCACCCTTCACCTCGCTTTCAACTCTGTTGCTCAGGTGTCGCTGCAGCTGAGAGCAATACAAATCCCTGCGGAGAACCACCCTGCCTAAGGAGCTCGGGGGAAAGAGGTTTTGCTGGCAGGGCTGCTAGTGCTGACTGGCTTGGAGCCAGCAGCTACATTTGAGGCATGGTATATGGAGGTGCCTCTAAAGGGAGCCATGCACAAGGCTTGTTTTGACATCCCAAAGCTTTAATAAAGTTTGGAGGCTTGCCTAGGCAGGATGAAACTTGGCTACCAGACAGGCACTTTTGGCCAGTCATGTTTTAACCCAATTGCTCCTCACTACCGTTAATTTTTCAGTATAAACCCATTCTAAATGCTGACTTGCTTGTCTCATGCGCAGGAGGAAAAGAAACAGCACAGAGCGGGGTGACTTCTGAGCAGCTGAAGGTCGGGTGCATCTGCTGTGTGCTCCCCAGGCTTTGCTCTCCTCTCTTCCAAAGCATTTCTGGAGCCTCAGAGTATAAGATAGAGCCACAGCTCTGGGATGCAGTGTAGAATATCTCTCCTGGAGAGACTTCCATGAGAGGCCGGGGTCAGACAGAGAGAGAGAGCCATGGTGCAGTGTCACTGCAAGGCCTTGTGCTTCTCACTGCTTGGGCTTGAAGTCCGTGGAGCCGTGTGGGTGATGTAGGCACAGAGAAATGGAGAGGCAGTGAGAAGAGGAGGTGGTTGACATGGAGACACAGGATGTCCTGGCAGAGGCCACGGGGATGCTCACAGCTGCAGGGTGACCAGGCATGAACTCGGATCCTCTGTGTCGAGGTGTGATGGACCTCAGGGGCAGAGCTGAAAGGATCAGGACAGGGATGTGGCTGACTTTAGGTTCTGGTTGGGGAAGTCAGGTGGGTGGGGTAGGAGGCTGGGAGTGGGGAGGATGTTTATATGGAATAGAGCTCCTAGGAACAGGAATTTTGCCTGCTTTTATGCTAGGGCAAATCCTTCCAAAACCACACTAACCCCTGTGACTCACCACAGCCTGGGGAGGGATAGACACCATGGGTCGGGCAGGAAACCTGACGTGACTAGTGCAAAAAGCAAGAAAATGCTTCCCATGGTAGCCCTGGGCTTCTACCCTCCCTAAAGTCATCCCCCAGAGAGACAGAATCAAGTACACTCACTAATCCAGGATGTTTTGGTTGCCTCGTTTGCTCTCATTTTTGCCCCTGTGGGTAGGAGAGGAAGAGAATACAAGAAAACAAATCATAAACTTGAGGCTCTGGGAATCTTTGCACAGAAGGCTTGGTGACAGCTTGGGACCTGTCCTGGGTGGCACTGAGCCCCTTTCCCAAACACCCAAGGCTCTCAGCTCGTGCCCCAGGAGCCCTTAGCAGTGTGATGTTTGCCCCCAAAGCAATGGGGTGTAAATACACACCGGCTCCCTTGGTTTTGTCCTTCCCCTTCCCAGACCTGCAGGGTGGGTGACAGCAGCAGGGAATTGGGGTGAAGGACTGGAAGGAAATGATGGAATTTCATGTACTTATCTGCATGCTCAGCTCAGCAGCAGCACAGTGACAGCCTGCTGTGTGTGCTGGCTGCTCAGCCCCTCTTGTTAGAGGGCAAATGCTGAGGGAGTTGTTTGGCTCCCAGAGCTCTGAGTCCTGCTCTTGTGAGCAAGATTTGAACTTTTGCAGGTGTGCTGGGAATAGCCCAAAGCACCTTGTCTCGGTTGCTGGCCAGAGGAATTCATGGCTATTATATTTGGGAGCCAGGCAACGATTACAAATCAATGACCCCACTCCCAGAGTGATTCATCATTAACCTGGGAATTTGGCTCTTTCCCTGGCTCTCTCCATCAGCAGCTCCCGTTCCTGTAGCACCTCAAGTGTCTTATCCACTTTATGGATAGCCGTGGATGTGGTTGAGGAGGAGTGGAAGGACAAATGCACCCAGACATGGCTGGGCAGCTAAGGGGAGGGAGAGTTTTTAAAGGGGGATGGAGCACCTTGGGGGTGAGCAGAGCTTGGCTGTAGACTGGGGAGCGATGCTGCCACCAGACCCAGGGCACACCAGCGTTCTCTCTGCTGCAGGGCTCCCACTGATGTCCTGGTTGGGCTGGGAAATTGTCCGTATTTTTGCCTGGCTGGGCACAAAGTGGGGTGGAAAGAAATAAAAATACCAACCTTTGCCCAGCCAGAACAAAGCAGGAGTTATTTAGCGGTCCATTGGGGAGTTTTAATGATCCCAAACACCCCAGGACAGTCTATTCCTAATAATAATTTATAGCACTTAGCACTTCTCCATGTTCTTAGCACTCTGCAGGCATTAACCAGAGGCTGGCACTGGCACTGTGGTCCCACTCAGGCCCAACAGAGAGGCAGGGACTCTCCACAGCCTGCCCTCATTCTCCTGAGCACCAGCCCACCTCTGGCTGCTTTCCTGCCCCTTGTCCCACCTCATGGTTTCCCTCTCCACACTAGACTATGTCTCTTGTGCAGACTTGCTTTCCAGCTGCTGGCCCGGGGACCACGGCTGTTTCAGCAGCAAACACAGCAAATAATCATCGCAGCTAGGCAGGGAGTTGGTTCCATTTCACAAATGAGGCAGCTGGCACAGAGAGAATACCTAACTGGTGAGCTAGGAACACATTTCCTGGCTCCAGTCTTCTCTTCCCGGCCTTACAGTGATATTTCCAGAGAACAGCTTAGATTACAACATGTTCAGAGAGGCTAGGAGGCTAAAAGGCACCCCCGCCCTCTGTGCTCTCAGAAACGCTCCTTGGTTTGTATTTGGCTCACACAAAAACGGGTTGCCCACACAGAAAACCCAGCCAGGTCTGCATCACCCCCGGGTCTTGCCTCTGCTGGATTTATCACTGGAGCTTCTGCTGTCACCTACACGCACTGCCAGGCTTTACCCTGGGGCTGGCAGCTGCAGGGGCACGCAGCAAGCTTCTGACCCTCCACAGCAGAAGGACGGGCTCTGCAGGATGCCGAGCTGAAAGATGAAGTGAGAAACACACATCTGCAAGCCTGTTGCTGCCACCTCTGAGGTCCTTCCCCCTTCCTGCACCCCCGCAGCTGCCCACGCTCCCCTTTGCACGACTGCTGCCAGGCTCAGCATGGTGGGAGCCCACAGGGCTGTGGCCACAGCAGGGAAGGTGGGGAGGGAGACGTGGGGAAACACGCTGGGAACGGTACCTGTCGCCTTCAGGAAGCTCGAGAGGTTTGGAGGAAAGCGGTTCCTGCGTGGAACTGAAACCGAAGCGGGGGGAACTCACTGCGAGCGCTGGTGCTGGCCACCAGCTATTTAAAGCTTCAGGCACATCTGACGTGCAGCTGGGCATAGAGAACGGGCACGCCTGCAGCCTGCACAGACAGGACAGCTTTAAACGGGGCTTTGGAGCACTGCTAGGTACAGCTGCAGCAGCTGGGAGGTCGGCAGGGGCTTGGAACCACCGCAGAAACCGAGGAAAAGCTGGGCTGTTTGGTGAAGGAGCAGAGCATGCCTGGTGCCCCTACCAGCCCTGGCTGAGCAGCACGTGGGAGCTGAAAACTATTCCAGGGGCCAGTCAAGGCTAGACAGGAGCAATCGTGCTCTTGTGGACAGACACAGAGCTATTGCAAAACCTCCAAACAGGCTACTTGGTTCTCAGGAAGGATTCGAACAAGCTGAGAGATGTGTTGGTGTGGAAATGACAACTGTAACATTCCCTGTTAGTCCTTTAGACAGGGCAAGTCTTCCTATACCATCCCTCAGGTCCCAGGGAGGTCTGGAGCTGTCGCTAGAGGACACAAGAAAAGAGACTCTGACACTTGCTAGGTTAAGCAGAAAGAGGAAAAGGCGAAAGTTTATTTAGATTTCTTGTAATTATAGGTTTCTCAATTCCACAAGGGATTGGAGGACGTGTCACTTCCTCTTCAATCCCACTGCAGAAAAAGGATGCTCATCAAACTTTCTCTGATAGTACAAAAATGTAAGCAAAAGAACAGTTAAGTAAACATTGGCTATTATTTACATTAAAGTGTGTGAAAATTTTCTGACTCCAAGGTTACAACAGAGGGCTTAGCAAGAAAACAGGACAACATGGAGCCAGGGTTTGGCTGCCTGCAGGCACTAGATGNTCTGACACTTGCTAGGTTAAGCAGAAAGAGGAAAAGGCGAAAGTTTATTTAGATTTCTTGTAATTATAGGTTTCTCAATTCCACAAGGGATTGGAGGACGTGTCACTTCCTCTTCAATCCCACTGCAGAAAAAGGATGCTCATCAAACTTTCTCTGATAGTACAAAAATGTAAGCAAAAGAACAGTTAAGTAAACATTGGCTATTATTTACATTAAAGTGTGTGAAAATTTTCTGACTCCAAGGTTACAACAGAGGGCTTAGCAAGAAAACAGGACAACATGGAGCCAGGGTTTGGCTGCCTGCAGGCACTAGATGGACCCAATCCTCCCCCAGACAGGGGTTCTGGCCGGTGGCACCCAGAGCCTGGCTTAGGCTGTCCTCTTCTCCCTCTTTCCACCTTTCACATCCAGACAGATCCTGCCTAAAATCAGCTGTGGTCTTATTTCACCTGGATTTTTTATCTTTACAGCACGTACCACGTTTTAATAGAGAGAAAAGCATCTCAAACACCTTCTTATTTCCTAGCCCGACCCTTGTAACATTTGTACAAAACTCTCCTGGCAATGTCTGGAATTGTTTGTGTGGAAAAGTCCCATCGAAGAAGTGTTTGAGCACTGGACTTCGGGTTTTGTTTTTCAGATGTGATTTGACAGGGTGAACCACTCCAAATCTCTGAGGCCCTCTGGCAGGCATCTCCAGGACCCCTGCCTGGCTGTGAGCTCTCTGAGATCCCTCACACAGCATTTTAACCCCCCTCAGTGCTCCACAGGGGGAACCTGTCTCTAGCACCCGATTGCTCACTACAGAGCCAGTTTTCCAACTGCCTGGGCTGAATTTGGTTTTATGGAACTAATGCTAGGCTTTACTACCACAAGAAAATTAGAGCAATTCCCTCCCTTCCAACTTAAATTGTTCCCTTGAAGGTATTTGGAGGCAGAACTCCCGTCCCTACTGAACCATCCCTTTTCACTCCATGCGCTTCCCTCCTCACACCTCCCACCCTCGAGCTGCTTTCATCAGCCAGTAGTCACTGCTGAGCATATTTGGGCCATCTTTCCACTCCTCTGACCTCCCTTTGGGAGCAGGCTCCTCTAGAGACTCAAGGAATACCCCAACCTGCTGAGGGGCAGGCAAGGGGGCACAGCTACCCTCTGGACAGGGCTTAGAGAGTATTGGGGATCCCTGACTGATCCCTGCATGGATGCTGGGACTGATCTTAGTGACAACAGAGACCAGGAGAGGTGGGGAAGCTGGCAGGTGTCCAGCTGGGACATTCAGGGAGGGTGGGCAGCCTGAACACCCTGCTTTCAGTCTGTTGTAGCAGTGCCAGCTAATGAAATTTAACATATTATTGACCAGGCTCTACTGTCTCTGCCTCAAAAACAACCTTTGTGACTGCTGTGGGTTGTTTTCAATAGTTCCTAAGTTCCAAGAGCTTTCTCTTTTTATTAATATTTAAAATGATTACATTTTTTGACCGAATTAAACCAAACGGACTTTGTTCTCCCCTGGAAGCTGTTTATGTAACATCTGTTTTAAGCAGTTTAAAACTCAGTCCGTTGCACTGCGTGAAATAAAACGCTGGAATTACTGTATTTGTTGTGATTTTTTTTTTTTTTTTTTTAATAAAATGTCCATCCCCCCTCCACCTGACTGACCTCCTAGGCTCGAGCTTAGCCCTGCGCGTCTCAGGGCGGCCGGCTTGGATGGATGTCTGCCCCATCCCCAAAGCTGGCAGAGACCGGGCAAAGACCATTTAAAGGTACTTGTTTGTACAAATCGCTGTTTTCTCAGCTGGAAGAGCATCAGTACGCAGAGCTCGCAGTGCGGCTGGCACCGAACGCACGGTGCTGTGTCTCGGGTTAGATTTCCCAGCTTGTGCGTATCCCCGGGGCAGGGAGCAGGGTTCAGGAGCTTCCCTGCAGCAGGAATGCGTGCCGAAGCGCTGCTCCCGGGATAGTTATTTAAAAGCCGCAATGCGTGTGCCGGGGAGCTCGGCGGGGCTGCACAGACGAGCCCCGATGCCCTCGCTGGCACGCAGGGACGGGTTAAGGAGCCCACCCCGTGCAGGAGCTGGGGGGGTTCCCCCGAGCCACCCCGCTTTTTTGGCAGCCCGGTTCCCAGCTCGGCTCCCGCGTCCCGCTTTCCCATAACCTCCCCTGCCTCCTCCTCCTCCTTATATATTCATGAAGCAGCCCAGCTGGGGAGAGAGAGGAGCCGGGCGAGCCGGGGCGGCAGCACAGGAAGAGGAACTGGGAGTGCCTCGCTCCGCAGCGCCGGGACGGACCCCGCTCTTCATCCCCGCGTCCGTGCCGGGGCAGCGCCGGCTCGCACGGGAGAGGAGCGCTCCCGCTCCCTCGGGCAGCGCCTGCGGGAGCTCCGGGGGCCGGGAGGAGGAGAGTTCGCAGTAAGTGGAGTCAGTCTCACCACGGATAACACTTTCTTGAGGATGTTTCCTTCTCTGAGCTCAGAGCCAGGCCTGCTGTGGGGCTGCATCCACCGCTGCTCTGTTGGCTCCCCCAGCACGCCTTCGTCCCCTGGGATCCACTGAAGGGGCTGGGGATGTCCTCCGGGGCCCACAGGTGGAGGAGAGGCCTCAGCAAGAAGACACATGCACAAGCAGGGCCTTTCTGTGTAATTCACTTAGGATTATTTCAAAATGTTGAGTCCTTCTCCAGCCTGCTTTGCTCTGGAGAGATTGGCGTGGAGGGTCACTAAAGTCTGGTGTTGAAGGATTATATTGCAGTTGTGCTTTTTGGGGGCAGGGAGAGCTCTCAGAGTTCACATGTGCCTGTCTCCTGTGATCTCTTACTACTCCCATGGTCTCACTTCCATCCTCTTTTCTCCTGGGATTGCAAGGAAAGGACACACCTCTGTTCCTGCAGAGGAAGCCTTGGGGTTCTCTGCCCATAAACTAACCCTTCTGATAGCTGAAATAGACTAAAAGGGTGCAACAGGATCTTCTCTTGACTGGAGGGAATCGAGATCTGATTAGCTCAAGCCAAGCCCCTTCCTTGGACGTTATCAGCACAGCCAGCACCTTGGCACCAGCATCCCTTACTCAGCAGGGGCTCCATCCCAGCTTGCAAGCAGAGTCCTGATGCCACCAATCCCCCACTCCAGGGCTGGACCTTTGCCTTGATGCGCTGATCTGATCCAAGGAGCAATATCTCTTCACCCTGCCCAGCCTTGCTGTGTGTAATCAGCAGCCTTAGGGAGTGTGCTAATACACAGCCCTAAATTCAGGGGGCACGGGTACCAGGTGCTCCTGCCAGTACTGAGCATCCCATCAACCCCCTGCTTCTGCAGGATGGGCCAACAACTTCGTATCCCATTGCCAAGGTGTCACCTCCTGACCTCTGCTAATGCTTCGGTCTTTTCTCCCTGTCAAGGTGCAGCTCCAAGATGAAACCTCCACCTGGGCAAGGCATAAGGCTGGCATGCCTTCTCCTGAGTTTGGCTCCTCTCTGCCTTCCCAGCCCTCTCTGGAAGGACCGGGACTCCCTGATGCAGGAGGAGAAAGCCCATCAGACAGGTGGCAACTTGGTGCTGAGCTGGCAGGAGCAGCAGCTCAGTACTAAGCTCGTAAACCTCAAGAAGAAGGAAGTGGAAGCAGCCATAACTACGGGACAGTTCCCTCCAAGCATGCACTTCTTCCGGGCAAAAAGCCTCATTGATCAGAGCACAGTGTTCAGCATCTTAAAGCGCATGCCAAAAGGTAGGCTTGGCTTAAGGAGTCTCATCTTACTCATCCTTCCTCACCTTTTGCTTTCTGAGCTGAGACAAAACACAAGATGTGGGAGACGAGCTTATGAGAGCTGTAAATTGTGCTCACTGGGTTCCAGGAAAAGTTCCCTGACTCTGAGCTCAGGGGGAGGGAGGAAGAGGGGGATGGATTGGATGAATACACATTTCCAGCAATTGTGGCTTTTGGTTTAACTTACAATATGGATCCTTAAGTCTTTCAAGAGAGGAGAAAGGGCAGAGGAAGCAAAGGCAACAAGAAATAACAGACATCCCCATTCACTCAGCATGTTCCAGCCACGGCCTCTCTTTTTCCCACAAACCCATTCCAGGAACAGGCTACCACCCTTGTCTTACCCTATATCTTAGCCAGAAGTGTTGTATCCCCCAAAAAGTGTTTCTACAGGTGCTTCTGTGGCAGACCCAGAAATCTGCTGGAGAGTCTGGGGGCACTAGAGGAGGAAGGGGCTACCTCTAACACTGGAAATTTCTTTGCTTGTTGTGTACAAGTCAAAGCCTGTGTACTTCCAGCACTTAAAGTGAGGTTATAAGAGGGAGAGAGAGCAACTTTTTACATGGGCAGGTAGTGACAGGACCAGGGGGGACAGTACTGAACTAAAAGAGGAGAGATTTAGATTAGAGTTTAGGAAGAAAGTCTCTACTCAGAGGGTAGTGAGGCACTGACACAGGTTGCCCAGAGAAGTTGTGGATGCCCCATCCCTGGAAGTGTTCAAGGCCAAATTGGATGCGGCCCTGAGCCATCTTCCCAACTTCTCCCTCCCAGTCTCTGCTGTGGGATGCAGATCCCTGTCTTGCAGCATCCTAACCTGTTACCAGAAACGATTAGTGTGTCAGAAATGTCATTATCCTTTCATGGCTGAATTGAACAGTTAGGAATTTAAAAGTACTCCCCTCTTCACCTCCAGTGTCATTGATACCAAGTGGGAGTCAAAAGAAAGAATTAACACTCTTCAATCCAGGAGATGTTAAAATGAGTTCTTGGAACCTTTGCAAGGGCCGTAAGCTTTTAGGGCCAAGATCCCATCCTTGTAGCTGTTTGAGTGGGACTTGCTCAGAGCCCCAGGGAGTTCCTGTTGTTTCAAGCACTATTGTAATTCCTGTTGCTGCTCACATGGGGAAGAAGGTGACATTGGCAGCCAGAGGAGGGTCAGACAGCTGCAGCATGCCCAGCCTGGTGCACCGGCTCTGCTGGGAGCAGCAACCACAGCCCCTCAGCACCTTTACAGCCAGACCCTCTCTAGTGGGAGATCATAGACATTAGAGTCTGTATTAGATTAGTCCGCTATAAATTATAGTCTTGAACCTCATCTAATGTCAAATACATACCAGTCCTGTGTCTTGTTCTTGCTATTCATGGTCTCTCTTCACCCCTAAGGGCATCAAAGCTATTTTGACTAAGAGGTCTCCCCTAGACCAATAAAACACACATCTAAGACTTCAGCTCTCACAGTATCTTCCCTTTACAAAGGTGAGGCTTAGTTCAAGCACTGATAACATCAGCAGTCTTTGGAAAAGGAGGGATTTCAGCAAAATGAAGTGATAAGGAAGGTGAGCACACAGAGGATGCTTCCTGTGCCAGGAAGACTGGCAGTTGCCAACATACTGCACAATAACAGAGCGTCCCAGAGGCCCTTCGTGCTGGCCAGCAGCAGGTGTACAATGCAAGCGAGCATGCTGTTGATAAGGCATAGAAGTAAATTGTACTTCTGCCTCTGAGTGCAATTCCCCAGTGTAACACGCTCTGGGATTGTGATGTATGCCAGAGTTCCAGAGAGCTGAAAGAAGAGACACGGACCAGACACAGGAACCGAAGCTGGGATCCAAACAGCTTAGATGCAGAGCTTTGCTTCAGGTGTGCTTCAGCCAGCATGCCTTGTAAACTGCTGCCTGCTCTGTGAGCTCCTCTTTAGACCAGTGCGGCCTGAGCCAGCTCACAGCACAGTCTGTCTGAAAGACCTTTAATAACTCGGAGCATTTTCCATCCCAGTGGAGAAGCAGAGCTCCCTATTGATTTCCCTCCCTCCCAGGGAGCTGTCACGCTCTGCCTGCCCAGTGCCTGATGTGGAGGGGGCCACATCCTCCAGCCTGGGGGAGGCAGAGCAGCCACGCAGTCCTTGCTGGGAGAGATCACTCACAGCCTTCTAGAAGCGTTTCCAGACGCACCTGAAGGAGCAAACAAACTTCTATCACGTTAAACCTTCTGCCTGGGCTCACCAGGGTGTCCTTGTCCCCCGCCAGGTGCTGTCCTCCACCTGCACGACTACGCCCTGCTGAGCGTGGGCTGGCTGGTGTACAATGCCTCCTACCTCCCCGACTGCTACGTCTGCTTCACCCGCGCGGGCTCCGTGCGCTTCCGCTTCTCCAGGCCGGGCCCTCCGCGCCCGCTGCCAGCCCAGTGCTCCCCGTGGGTTCTGCTGGAGACCTACCGCCAACAGCTGGGCAATGTCACCGAGTTTGACACGGGGTGAGTGAGGAGGGGCCGGCCTTCCACGGCAGCATAGTGTAGCCAGCAGGATCACCCTGGTCCGGCCTTCGCGTTTGCGTGCTGCTCTGGAAGTGAGGAGCTCCGTTCAGGGCTGTGCACATGAAAAAGCAAAGAGCTTGCAAAGAGCTTGAAGGGTGCTGCTTTGAGTACACCAGAGTCAGGGACCATAAAAACTGGATTTTTCTGTGCACACTCACTCTGGCCCTCTGCACGGACATGCTGAGGACAGTGGTTTAAGTAGATATATGATACCTGTCCTCACCTCTCCTCAGGCTGGATGGACTCTCAGTGTGGGACTCTCAATGTGGGACAGGGCTGCATGGTGCCTCATCCACTGAGGTATCCAAAAACTGGATGAGGAAGCCAGGTAGCTGAGGAACAGGCTGTCCCCAACAGCTCAAAAGTTATTTGCAGAGCCATTGCTTTCATTCAGAGCAAGAAGCTGGGCAAACTACTCATGTTAATTACTGCACTAGCAGAAAACCCCTCAAACTTCCCAAGATAAAACCCAACCCAGCTCTCCCTCCAAACACCAAACTTGTTTTCTGAGGACTTTGAAACCCCACTGGCACCCACCACCTGTGGCAGGAGGCATTCATTCCCAACTGGCTGGACCAAGGAACCCCACACACAGGAGCCCTGCCTGGGAGGGCTCTTTCCCCTCCAACACCCTCCTGCTGACAGAGCTTCTGCCCTCACAGGCAAGGCTCCTGCAGCTGTCCAGGGGCTCCCACCTCAGATGGCTCCCCAGGGCATCACTCACCCTCCTGCAGGAGCTCCCGTCCTTGCAGGCAGCTCCTGCCTTTACTGCTGGCAGCCTTTTATCATGACTGGGCTGTTCTGAGCCACCTAACATTTAATCACTTACAGGTGGCTGGGAAGAGCTTGGCTCCCCCTCCAGCCAGGGGTGATGGGAAGACAGAATCCTATCTGCCCATCCAGGGGCCATTGATCCCGGGACAAAGCCCCGCTGAAAAGGCCAAGGGGAAGCGTGCAGCTCTGCCGTGGTGTGTGGGGGGCTGGAGGGAGCACGCTAAATAATGCATGAAGTCAGACACTGAGCGATGAGCACAAAGGAAAATATTGAGTAGCCATCCATTCAGAGGGCACCGCTGTCCGTGGCGCTCCAGGGGCTGGGGTGCTGCAGAATAAAGAGTGTGGGGTGTCATGTAATGACAGGCAGTATTGCCATGCCAACACACGAGGAGAGGGCTGGACTGAGGCCGTGCCGATGACCCGAATTCCAGCATTCCCCAAGTGAAGCTTGGTGGGTTTTACTGCAGTGCTCTTCAGTGAGGTTGTGTGCTCTTAAAGAGAGACCTTTTAACTCCTATTGAGCTGGTATCCCCTCCACGTGGAAGCTGACTGGGCCCTGTGCCCTGCAGATCTGGGAAGGAGGTTGGGTTGGGAAGCTGAGGAGCTTCCAGGCTTGTGGCACGGTATTGCCTTCCCTCCCCAAAAGCAGCAATGGGCAGGGCAGAGGGGTCTGACTCTCCAGGGCATCCACCATCCCTCTCTTATGGAGGTCCAGAAGGGAAGGAGAAAGTGATGCCAGACCCTGGGCTCTTGACTTTTTGCATCCTGAGGCTCAGCTGCCCTGACACATGATGGGTGAAATCAGATCGAGTGAGAAGTCACTTATCTCTGTCTTCCAAAGAGAAAACTGGTTCCCCATTAGCTCCCTTCCATTTCTGCTGGGAGTGATGAGGAAGGAAAGATGACAGCACCAGCTCTCTTCAGCCACACCAGGAGACCCATAAATAATGTGCAAGAGATTGGATTTTGAAACAGCTTCGCTTCCTCAAAGCCCAAGCAATTGCACTGTGCATTCAGAACTACCTCAGGAGCAACCCTTCATTGCACTTGGTTTCAGTTGTGCTTCCATGGCACTTTCTGGCAGAGGCTGAAGGCCAGGGCATCCTGTACACGCTGGACACCTGGGTGACTGGAGCTGTGCCTTGTGTGCTTCCCTCTGCTCCTGTGTGCAAACACTTGGTTTTCAGAGGCAGTATTGCTACGTTCCTCTTCTTTTGTATTTGTCTGACAATCTTTAGCGGCCACAAGGCAGAGCAGGATTTCAGCAGGGCAGGCACTGCACAGGGACACAAGGCAGAGCCCTGCTGCAAGGGTCTCCCCAGATGTGGAGGGGAAACCGAGGCAGAGGCCAGTGAAGTGGTTTTCCTCAGCAAACGTGTGACTGAGCCGAGTACAAACTTGGATCTCTCGCACCCTGGGTGCTCACTTACCCGTTTGAGCACGTTGTCCTTCATTTCTTGCCCTTCTGTGCTCATCAGCACAAAATCACAGAGGAGTCGTTGCGCATAATGTGCAAACACACCAACAACAGCCACACTGAGGCACTTCCCCTCCTATTTCCCTCTAATCCCTGGGTACTAGTCTAGGGGTTAAGAATGCTTTTGGCCGTCTGGAAATAGGTCTCTAGCCAGGAATAGGCCCCAATCTGTTCTGCTTCTCAGTTTCTGGAAGCTCTCCCAGTCTCTTGAACATGTGCATCCCAGGCTACCTCTCTCCTGCACTCCTCTTTGCCCTTGAGCACTGACAAGCTGAGAGAAAGCAGATGTCAGAGGAAAGAACGGATGGATAGTTGGGTGGTTTCAAGGAAGTGTCAAGGGAATATGGCAGCAGGGAAAGGCTCTCATGCAAGACAGGGTGGAACAGCAAATGTGAAGGAACAATGGAAATGTTTCTGAGAAGCTGCACCTCTTTCACCTCACAGCATTTCTGACCAGGAAGGGGTGGAAGAAAGGGGAATCTGCCTCATTTGTGCTGTTTGCATTTTTAGGTACATATATGTGTGTGTGTGCTTTGGAAGGGACTCCTTTTGTTTATTTCCCTCAAGAGAAGGTCTAATCATTCCTATTCAAAACACACATCTCATGGGCCAAGACCCCGGAGTATTGTGTTGCTGGTAAGCTTCCAAAAGGATGCTGTTAGGAGAGCCAGGAGACCGTGGGCCAAGGGACAGCGAAAGGAAGGGAATTTTGCTTTCCTGCTTAAAAGGAAAAACAATCCTCACTTATTTTCTTGGCAATCAATTACGATACAGGAGAATGCCATTCTTTCCCTCAAGAGGCAACATAATGGCTACCACCTCTAAAGCAGGAGCATGCCCCCAGATATTTAGGGAAGCAGCACTGACATTCCAGATATTTGTAAAATACCACCGCACACCCCCCGCCAGCAGCCCAAGGATCGAGGCCTTGCCCAGCAGAGCTCTCTATCACCAGGATGAAGTCATCTGTGAGGGAGCTGACACCACGGCCGAGGCTGCAGGGACAACTCCCCTGGGCGCTGGCGGCTGCCCGGGCCGCCATCACCTTCCCCACCGTGTCCTCTGACTGCCTTATCTCACAGAAAAATAGGGCAGTGTGTGCATTACGAGGGGAAAAAAGGGAATAAAAATCCACTGCAGAAACAAAGCACTCCGCTCCCTCTACAAGTCTCCCCTTGGGGAGAAGAAGAGGGGATGAGAGAGAGCAAGAGAAAGCGAATGAACCACATGTGACAGATGTTAGTCACACTATTTAATGCACCACTGGAAGACATTTAGATACTACAGTGAGGAGAGGGGCATAATTACCCATCGAGAACAGAAAAAGAAGCAGGAAAAAGAATCCCTGTACGAACAAGGCAACGAAACCTTGCGCTTCTGTATTATCTAGCACAGGAAAGGAAAACGGGGAAAAAACCCAGGAAAAGAGAAAGCAAACCCACAGCTGAAAATAAATAATCCTTGGCTGGTCATTTTAGCTGTGCCCCTTTGGGCATATGCATTGCAATAGCATTGTTCAGTGCAGCTATGACATGACATGGGAGGCTATTTGTAGTCTGCACCTGATCACTGGCAAAGGCCCATTCCAGAAAAGAAGCAAAAAAAAAAAAAAAAGTATTTATGAAGCTTTGCTTCATCTGCATGAGCTACTGATGGCAAAAGCCCCCGAACCCTTAGGAGATTATCTGTTTATCAAGGATGGATCACTATTATGCAATAAATCTTCAACAGTTGTAAGGATCAATAATCAGTCTCAAAGGGAAGGGGATTATAAAGAGAACTACAATTTGATTTATGCGCTTTTAGGAGCGGGGTGGTGTGGGGATTTATTGCTGTTTCTAGCCCAAGAGCACAGGCTAAGTAAACAACCACGCGTTTGCACAGCCAGATTTAAAGGCAGGGAGCAGAGCCCTGCGTGCGCTCATGGCTGGAGGAGCCGAGTTCTCACAGGACAGGGCCAGAAAGCGGTGGGAGCCCGACTAACCGCGCATCCTTATCTGAAACGGAGCGGCGAGAACGGGCTTGCACGGCCTTTTGATCCACGGGGAGGTTTTTTCCGTCGGCGCTCGCAGCGCCGGTGGGAGCGGCCCCGCTCGGCTCCCGGCCCCGGGCAGGTGCTCTCCGCCGGCGTGCGGAGCTGCAGGGCAGCTGCCCTTCGGCCAGGAGGGAAGGGGGAAAAAAATCTCTTTTCCCCAGCTCTTCCCACACGAAACCTCCCTGCGGAGCAGCAGCAGACCTTTCTGCCGGCGGCTCTCCCCCGCTCCGCAGCTCGGGCAGCTGGATCAGCACTTTCCGGATGCTCCTGGCTCCTGCATTCCTGGTTTCTGGGGTGATGCCGGCGGTGCATCCCGCTGCTGCGTGCTCCTCGCTGCCTGCCCCTTCCGTGGTCCAGCTCGGTCTTCTGTAGTTGCATGGATTACTGAGCAGTGGCTGGGGTTGCCCAGTGTCCTGTGATAATGGCACCAAAGCCCCCATTGTAATGCATGGGAGGGCAGAGCCCAAGCTGCTGTGGAAACCTTAACTCTGAATTTTCCTGACTGCTGAGCGTTTCAAATCTCATCCTTAACAGCAGCAGCATCTCTTTACGTACAGGTTTGTTCCTGGCAAAGAAATTAACTGAGTGGGGAAGAAATGAAACTGCAGGCCCTGGAAGAGAGTCCTTAGAGAGTGAAACAGCAGGCAAATCCCGGGGGAATGGGCTCTGGTTTATGGGCAGGATGGAGGGATTCAAAAGGCGTATCTGCCCAGCATGTCTCAGCTTATGAATTTGGACCAGATCACATTTTACGTCTGTAGGGGGTTTAATTCCATCCACAGAAGCGTCCTGGATGAAGATAATAAGATCACAAATCAAAGCCACACCTCCCATATAACAGAGCAGAGCACTGCACGAGGATGGGGGCCAAGACATCAAACAGGAAACACTATTAAAGATCAGTAGCTGTTTTTGAGGGGAAACAATATACTCAGATGAAAGCTGAAGCATGGCTGAAGGTATTTCTATCTGAACCTGCTTAGCCCCTGACACGAGATAAGCACTGGGCCAGCAAGGAAACAGATCCGCAGGTTGCTGTGATGGCTTCCATTTGTCCACCCAGGAATGAAGCTAATCACCCCTGCATTGCCATTTAGACTTGGCCCACTGGGAGGAGAAATTTATGATGAACTACTCTTCAGGTGGAAGAAGGGGGGCTTCAGGTGGGATGAAGGCTACCAGCTTGCCAGAGGGTGGTGGTGTGGCACAGACGCTCACCCTGTCCTAAATGCAAGCTGTCACCCACAATTACATAATCTTGCCATTTACTGGCTCCCTTAAACTCTGCTTGATAAAACTACCCACTGTCTCTCTGGATTTCTGAAAGAGGCTTATATGCCAGCTGAGTGTATGGAGGAAATAAATGCATTCCCAGCACACTAAGGAAAAGCCAGGACTGAGATTCTTATCAGCTGTTTCCCTGAAGCAGCTATCAGCAAGGCAGGCAGGGCATCAGGTTTGTTCTCACTGGTGGGGAAAAATGATTTCTGATTCTGTTCAATCAGGAATTATTTTCTCCTTGCATTTTTTAGGTGGCATATTTTGACAATACAAAGGTACCAGGAGAACCTACGGGCTCAGGAGCAGGTTGGTGGCCCAGTATCTCCTGTAAAGTCAGTCTGCCTTTAGGTGCTGAACAGAGGGTCAGGTGTTGCAATATTTTATGTGCATTGAAGATTCTTGGGAGAACATATTATCTGCCGGAGTAATGTGCGTGCCTGCTTTCAGATTAGGGACACCCAGGGTAGCAGAGAGTAACTGATATAAAAGCACCATACTTGCTTTTGTAACTCTACTCCTCCTCAAGATTTTGCCCTTGAAAAAAGGGCAGGGCAGGTTTTAAACACCGACTCCTACCCTGCTCACAGCTCAGCGTGTATCGTATGAATTCTGTGCCAGCATTAGAGGAGCAAGTACAGGTGGCAGAAAAATGACCTGAATGCTTCCTAGTTGCACCAGTCGCTGTTATGCCTGTTGTTTCACAGTGCCAACAGGCTCTGTTTGTTCTCCTCATTCCTTCTCTTCTCCCTTTTCTACAGCTTGCTGAGAAACCTGACCCTGGTGACAGATGCCCCTGAGCTGGCCTACCCCTCTCAGACTGCGGTTTGGAAAAGATTTGAAGAAGTCTTTCTCATTGCCTCTGGACTTATCTGCTATGCACCTGTGTTCAAGGCCTATTTCTACCAGGGGCTGCTGGAGCTCTATGAAGATAACATACAGTATGTCGAGATAAGAGCTATCCTGCCTGCGGTACGTGGGGTTTGGCTTCTCTAGTAGTCTTTTAAATCCCTATTTCTCCCTAACTTTTCTCAAGCCCTGTCTTGAATTTAGTTTTTGGATGTTTGCATACCTGCCCTTCTGAGGATGCTGGGAAACCTTGATCGTATTCAAAAGTCTTTCTTGGAGATTTGCATAGGCAAGGGCTTGGAAGTGAGAGGTTCTTTGTTCTTAATGGCTAAGGGAGATACCTGCTGTGACACTGGCACAAAGCTACATTGTACAGTCAGGCTGGGAGCTGCGTCAAAATCTTGCTCATTGGGAAGATGTGGCTCAGTTTTGTCTGCACCAGAATCACCTGTTCTGTGGCAGCTATTTTGAACAGATTTCCTGTCTTGAATAGAGACATTATTCTGGCATAGTTATGTTATTTTAAACCCTCAGCTTATTTCAGAATGATTGCTCTGAATAGGCGGGTCAATCAACTGGCAAAACACAACCTTCCACAATTTGCAGACAACCTAAAAGTTTGGCCACGTGTATGAAGTATGAACTGCTCCTTTCATTGCCACTAACACTGAAATCTGCTGGTTGTGGTTCAGGCCTTTCTCCCTGCGTGTCACCCAGAGCTGCTCAGCCTGTCCTACAAACCCACTCTTCCCCAGTGCCTCCCCAAGCCCCAGCAGACCACACCACCCTACGTGTTCCCACTTTCCCCGTGACAATTTTGTCACTGCAGACACACCTTTCCCATACAATTCTCCAGCCCAGCTCCACGCAGGACCCCACGGGGGTGGGCGTTCTGTCAGAGGGGCAGATGCCTTACCAAAACAAACTGACTGAGTCTGCTGGTCCTCCCCACCCCGCCTACCTCCGTGTTCTCAGCATTCCATTACAGCGGGGCCGGAGCTGCTGTGCCAACAGCTGGGGAGCGGGGCTGCTGACCCTGCCCTGCTGCAGCTTGGGCTGGCCCCACAGCGGGATGGGGCTTAGTGTCAGGGCTGCAGGCCAGCAGTCTGTCGTGCCTGAGAAGGACAAGGATGTATTGCAAAGTGGGGGGGGGAAAAAAAAAGGGATGTGGAGAAGGCCACAAAGTTTACATGGATCTTACTTTGCTGGGGGTTGCCATAAGCCCGTTGCTCTGAACTCAGCCACCACTTGTCTTTGGGGTACCTGGAGAGAGAAAATAACAGCAGTGTCAAAATGCCTGTGCTGTGAGGCAGCGCGAGCGCTGGCATCCCCTCAGGCCACACAGGTTTCCAGGCCAAGAGTATCTGCCATGAGACAAGTGCGTGGGCCTGACTGGAAAATACCCTGCCTTTACCATCAACGCTCAGACACGGTTCTAAGTCCTTTTGAAGGGAGGCTTGGCAGGGGAGATTGGCTCCCCATCCAGCTCCTGGTGCTGTGGGAGCCTGCCGAGCCCTGGGGCTCACGGGCTGCGAGCTCCAGGCAGGCTGCCTGCAGCCCGGGCAGCACGGCAGGGAACGCCAGGAGCTGCACCATGGATGGAGGGCAGCGAAGGGACAGCTAGGCTGGAGCCGGGGGGAGAGGGCAGGGAAATGCTTAGTGGGTGAGCAGGGTGTGACGGGAATGGCAAGATGCCGGTGTGGCCGGAGATCCTCCACGAGGCTCGGACAGCAGCGAAAGCTCTCCTTGCAGCAAAGCCTGCCAGAAGCGGCCCCTGAGGTAAAGTAAATGAAAACTGGGATTTAGTGCGAAACAGCAAACACTGCGGAGAAGCCCCCTAAGCCCAGCTGTGTTTGCAGATTCGGCTGTGTAAAGTCTCACATTCCCATGGGCTGCAGCTGGGGAAAATTCCCTCCGAGCATCTGCAGCTGCCCCACGGCTGCCAGTGCCTGTGAGGGGGACACCACACTGTGACGGGGTGCGGGGCATCCTTGCAAGGGACAGCACCAGAGAGGGGGTGAAGTGGAGCAGCTGAAGACTGGAGGAGAAAGGTGACAGAGAAAAGAATGGTGAGAAGGGTGAGAGGAGAACCACTGGACTGGTTTCAGCCGCTGTGAGCAAGGCCAGGCAGGGCCCTTGTGGGTTACTATCAGTGGGGGCACTCAGGGTCCCCGCCCTTGCTTGAAATCAGGGCAAAAGCCCTGAGAACAGCCCTGATAGTGAGGAACCGCCAGAGCAAGCTGATGAGAGACAGCATGCCAAAAGGATTCTTTTTCCCAGTTTGCAGCCAGAGACCTGGGAAAGCACGGCGAGACTAAATGACTGACTCAAGGTCATGAAGCAAACCTCTGGCAGAGGGAAGCAGGAGCCCAGCTCAGCTGGTAGCTTATGGAGCTCAGCCACTGCGTGCCTTGGGGCTGACAGACTGCCACTGCAAGGCACAGAGCGTGTGTGAGCCGCCAGACAGCTGGACAAAACACTCCAGCATTTGATACAGACAGGAGTGAGAGGTCACGGTCTCCTCTGGGTACCCAAGGGCGCTTGCTCACCACGTCTGAACACAGAGAAACTCGTGTCACAAGGAGGAAAACCACTCTTTGGTTCTTGCCAGCTGGTAAAGGCTGGAAGAAGAAAACGTTCTGCACCGATTTTACTGCTTTTGTTTTCCTGCCCTGTTCTCAGGACTCATTGCTTCTCCCAAGGTTTTTTGTCCGTCCATTTCTTCCAGTAAAACACCTTCTAACCACTGCTTGTCACGTGCTTTTCACGCTGCAGGTGTACGAACTGGACGGCACCCGGCACGACAAATCATGGTCTGTGGCAACCTACCGGGAGGTGAGCAGGCAGTTTGTGAAGGAGCACCCGGACTTTGTTGGAGCCAAGGTTATTTTTGCTGCACACAGGTAGAGGCTGAGCAGAGCTGAGAGTGGCTGTGCCGTGCCGGAGGCGGGCAGAGGGAGGGCCGGGCTGGGAGAAGTAGTGCTGAGGGCCAGGCTGGAGTGCCACAGTGGGTTGGCAATGTCCACCTGCGTCCTTAGACCCGGGGTGTTGACTCCTGAAGCATTCCCTGGCATGTGTGAAAGGCTGAGGGTGAGAACTCATCTATAAACATCTGCGTACGTGCGAAGCGAGCAGGGTGAGCACCAGAGGAGCGTCCGTGAGCCCTGGGAGCGGGAATGAGCCAGGGCAGGGCTGCCCATGTGTCCAAGCTGTGCCTGCTCTCTTCCTGAGGCCGGGCACACCCTGCAGAAACCGAAGCAGTGACAGCAGTGCCCGAGAAGGGGCACTGGGGGTGGCAGAGGTCCCTGCCAGGCGCTGCTCCCCGGCAGCCTGTGTACGGTATGTTCGTGCTGCTGCCCGGGCAGGCGGGCACAAGGCTGCTCTCCAAGTCAGCCAGATGCCACAAAGTCATGTGAGGTGATCCTCGGCAAGCAGGGCAGACCTCTCAGCAGCCTCTGGTTTGGCACAATGCCCTTTCCAGTTCAGAGCTGGCTTGCTTCTCTGGCCGGCTTGGGTATGGACAGTCTGCAAAATGCACCGAGGATTTTAAGTCTGATAGGGCTGGAAGAAACCTAAATGTAAAACTCTCTTGAAATGCAGTTACTGTCTCACCTCCCAGCAAAAGGGTCCGGAGGAAAGAAAAAAAATGAAACATTTTCTCTCCACGCTGTTGTGTTCCCCCCCCTGCTTGGTAAATGGGAAAGCCAGTGAGTTAGACAAGCATGCCTCAACTCAAGTGACAGCAGGGTCTAGCCAGGCATTTCCTGGTCATTCATGGGTTTCCTTTCATAACATCAATTTTCTACTGCTGCTCCTCTAGAGACTTGAAGCTGGTTGTCAGATTCAGGAGCAACTTGCATTCTGGAAATGCCCCTGGGGGCCCCATTTCACATCTCAAACCCCGGGAAGGCAGGCCCATGGGAGTCAGCTTCTGCAGCGCCTTCTCTCTCTTGCTCTCTAGGATGCTGAATGTTTCCCAGATTAAAGAAGCCATCGTCACTGCCATGGCACTCAGAGCCCGCTTCCCAGACACCCTGGCAGGCTTCGACCTGGTAACTATTTCTTCTGGGGCTTCACATTAACCCCTGGTGATACAACCACACATAAACCGTGGCATATGTTGTACACCAGAGCCAGAACCCGCGCTGCCGCGCTGAAATCAGTGTTAATGAATTGCAAATCCTCCAGCTCAGGATTTTGTTCAGGGTAATTGACAAAATCCCCTGAAAGAATCAGCTCCCTACCCCACAGCATTGTAATTTCAGCACAGCTGGCACCTCATTTATATAGAGCTGTAAGTCCCTCCGTCTTCCCAAGCGTGCTCAAAAATACCTTTCTGCTTTCCCCCAGGTTGGTAACGAGGATGCAGGTCATTCTTTATGGGACCTGAAGGATGCCCTGACCATCCCGCATTCCATGGGGGTCAACTTGCCATACTTCTTCCACGCTGGGGAGACTGGTAAGCGTGAGGGCTCAAGGCTTGTTATTGCTTGCAGAGGCAAGACTGAAGTCCTGCAAAGAGCAGAAGCAGCAGGCCTGGCTTGCTTGCTGGCTGCATCAGGAGGATGTGTGTGTACACATGTGTGCAGAACCAGTTCCCCTGTGCCTCTCCCCACATCAGTTTGGAGCTGTGGCATTCCCACACAACCCCTTCCTTACCTACTCCCTGCTTTTGACTGAAGGTGTCACACTGCTCTGACCTGGTGTGACAAGGAGTCGTGTAAGAGTTATTGCTGGTAGCCATTTCCTCCGTGGGACAGCACTCACTTCCCACCCACAACAGCAGCAGAGTCCCCCAGCTGTTATTTTACATTTTAAGGTGAAATAATGTTTGAGCCGGACTCCCAGGCTCATCAGAGTAACTGGTGTACCCTTGGTGCCTGGGGCAGTGTGTTATTGTTGGCAATCTATTACTCAGTCTGTGGGGGTGGGATTTATCCTACCCACGCGTGGGAGTCGAGTCTAACTTGTGCCTCGTGTGCTGCATGCTGACATCTACAGAAGAAGCGTGGTTGGTTACCCTGGGCTCCCTTCATGGCCATGGGCAGGAGCAAGCACTTCCAAGCCACAATACATCTCATCCTAGTGCACAGGCTCTTCCCCAGTCATTGATACTTCTCTCCATTGGCAATTAACGGAGTCCAGCATAATTAGCTCAGCTCTAAAGCAATACTGTAAACGTCCAAAGCCAGGTGAGATGGGTGGGTGGGCAATATCCTGGGCAGATTTAGATCCCTGTTTCACCGAGAATGCAAGTGGAAGCTCTCAGCGTGAGCAACCCTCTCACCTCACAAGTGGGACATCTATTAACAAAATCATCCAGCACTCTGAGAAGTTGTATTTCCACACAGCACTGCAGTGACCCTTATCTGTCTCTGCTCAGACTGGCAGGGCACCTCTGTAGACAATAATGTGCTGGATGCTCTGCTACTGAATACCAGCAGGATTGGCCATGGACTTGCTCTCATTAAACACCCAGTGGCCAAGAGTTTGTCTCTGAAGAGGGATATTCCCGTAGAAGTCTGCCCCATCTCCAACCAGGTATGTTGTTAAGAGCTTAGGTCTTGTGGCTGGGTCACTGGGAAGGGGTTTAGCAGAGCTGTGAGGGTCAGCTGGGGGGCACCTACAAGTTTTGCTACACACAGGCTGGCTTAGTTTCCTTTGCACCACCTTATACTGCAGGTTGCTACGTAGACACACACTGTGAATGTACATAAGGCTTGTAAAGCCAGCCAGCAAAAAAAAAATTTAAATTCCTATCCAGAGGAACTTGGGAAGGCAGTCCTCCCTGGTAGAGATGAGGCCCAGAGCCACAGAGGTGTCTTAAGAGACATAATTGAAAATACTTCAAAGCCAGGAGGGCCAGAGGCTGAGAAGCTGGGATTGTAACTGGAAGTCCTTGGTTTTGCAGAATTCATAACCAGTGGGGACTCCTTTGCAGCACATTAGCACGGTGCCATTGTCCCCTGGGGGCAGCAGAAAGGATGCTTTGGGGTGGGGATTTACTGGTGTGAGCCCTGAGGGAGAGAACCCTGATTCCAGCTCCAGGTGCCTCGAGCTAAGCACCACAGAAAATGCGTAACCAAAAGACTGTTCCTGAATTGCTCACAGCCAAATTGTTCTAAATAAGCACAAGTTATTCACCCCACTGGCCTGGACTAAGGTGATTTATCTAAGAAATTAATCTCTCCGTATAGTCAGTGGAGACAAGCAGGTTCCTCCTGCAGCAGTTCAGAGCAGACCACGCTCTGAGCAGCCCTCTGGAGGCTGTCCCTCCCTGCCCAGGCTGGCACAGGCAGCCCTGGCAGGTGAGCAGTGTGACACAGCTGCAGCAATAACCTGGCGTGGTGCTGTCTCCCACTCCTGCCCACCCAGGTCCTGCTGCTGGTAGCTGACTTGAGGAGTCACCCCGCAGCCGACCTCATGGCTGAGGGGCACCCCATTGTGATCAGCCCCGATGATCCTTCTGTCTTTGGGGCAAAGGGGGTCTCCTATGACTTCTACGAGGTGTTCATGGCCATCGGAGGGATGAATGCTGACCTGAGGACCCTAAAACAACTTGCACTCAACTCCATAAAGTAAGTTCATCACCTCTCTCGCCTAGTAATCATAAGGAGATCGTCAGCCTGCTCCCCTTGCTTGCATTTGGGTTTTGGTCCCAGTGTCCTCTGCCACATGAGCTGGGCTTCTGTTAACCCAAAGTCTCCTCTGTGTGTCTCCTCCAAAGGCAGGACACAGGGACCCCAGAGGCTCCTCTGCCTCTGCTCTCCAGTGCCTTTCTCTTACTCCATGTCTCAGTATATTCCTCCTTTTCCATCCTTTGTGAACTTGCCTCCACCACCCGGTTCTGGGTTTGGGTGAAATCAGTCCTATGTCTTTGTATCACTTGTCTATTTCTGCCCAAATTTTACTTGCTGCAGTGTTTGCCACGACTCATCTGGGAGACACAGGAAAACAATTAGCATTTAGTTTGGGTGAGTTTAACCACTTTTTCTATTAACTGCACAGCTCTGAATGTCCAAAAATAGTTTGGATATGATGCCCAGGGTCTTCCTGCACATTCCTCGGCCCTTGCCTGTTTGCCACACCCTGTGCCCATCCTCAAGGCTATCCCAAGTCCCTGCACAGCCAGGAAGAGAACAAATACTCTGATTTCCCAGCAGTCTGGACAAGCTCAGGGCAGTGAAAGCAGCAGCAGTGCTGCCTGTTCTGTACCAGTCACAGGGTGCTGCCCAGCGAGTCTCCAGCCTATGCAGACTGAGCTGTTTGTCCTCACGCTGCAGGACTCAGAGGCTGCTGACGTGGCCGTGATAGGGACCAATCCAGCACAAGCCCAAGTGGGCTCCAGGCTCCTCACACCATCTGCAGTGCAGGCATGTCCTGCAAGGGTTAATCTCTTGCTGCCTCCTGCCTTCTCATTCCGGTGCTGCTCCTGAAATAGCTGCCCCCTTGTCTCCTGCCTGATACTGACTTTTCTCCTCCTCACAGATACAGTGCCATGCTACCGGATGAGAAAGCCAAGGCCAAAGAGGTCTGGCAGAAAAAATGGGACCAATTTGTGGCTGACCTCTCTGACAGCTTTCTAAGGGAGCTGTAGAGAGCACAAGGCTCGTCTCAGAAGGCATTTGGCAAGCTGGGGCGAGCCAGACTGGTGGCTGAGAGGCAGAATGCTGCTTCCATGTGACCTGAGCAGGTGAACGGACCCCAAAGTCCCACCCGGCAGTGGGCGACTCTGGTAAGCCAGGCTTAAATGGGCTTAAAGCTTAGAAGGAGCTGCACCATCCTGTGAAAGTCATGGACTGGAGGTAAAAGGGAGCAGTGAGCCTTTATAGCAACCACAAGAAATCACCCTGCTCAAAAGAGTCAAAACAATTAAAAATTGCCAGTGACCAAATCCTGACATCCTTATTCAGGAAAAACAGGCTTTCCAATTAGAGTCAGCAGGAGATTGCCAGCACGAGGATCTCTGAATTTTGCCTTGTCGTTACAAAATGCAGACCTTGTCCGGAAGCAGCTAAGACAAACATCCAACCATTTGGGCCACTGACCTTCAAGAGAGCAAGGACTGAAAATGACTCTTGTTATGTTTAACCCTGGGCCTGCTGCCAAAATAGCACTGCTGGGTCGAAGAACCAGTCATAGGTCTGATGTCTGCTATTTCAGGACCTACCATGGCTGGAAAGAAGCTGGTGGAACTTGCTCCCAGAACATTTAAGCCTGGTTGCACAGTGATCATAGAGCCAGAAAAGAGGTGCCTCAGTTGCCAGCAGTTTTTTCACTAGTCAGTCTTTTCCTGTCCTCTGGTCAAAAGGAAGACAAAGCACATTTCAGGTTAAGTCAAAGACATCCTGGTTTCCCAGACCCAGCTTGATTAAAATTACCCCCCTGCACAAGGCTGTGTTAACGCAGACATTTATAGGAAACACCTTTTGGTTTCAGGGGATTCCACTACCAGCCTTTGCTGCCCAACTCGTCGTGCAAATGGGGCCTTATTGAGCCTGTCAGGGAGATTTTCACCTGAGTAGAGAACTGCTGTGGATATCCACAGTGCTCATTCAGACCGCTGTGGTTTCCAGCTCCTTGGCAAAAAACAACTACACAAGAAAGTCTCCAGACAAGCAGATTCCCTTTCTTAACATCATTATCATTAAAAAAAAAAAAAAAATCTTAATCAGGTGGCTAAATAAATTCAGAAAAATCCTTCAGCACACATACCCCAAGCATGCAGCCAGGATCAAACCGCATCTTTCAAACAGCATCTTCCCCTGACTTCAGTACAATTATGCTGGTTTGCATCAGCCAAGGGAGAACTGACAAAAGTTCCTACTGAAAGACGTCTCCCTCCTCTGAACCACAGACTTGCAGAGACTGTTGTTTCCTAATCTGACCAGCCTGGGCCAATTGGCTCTTTATGCTTTCTGTTAATTGCCTCAAGCTGCCTGGCCATAGTGTTTATTTCCACTGACCTTGGTTGGAATACCTTAGCAGGAGGCAAATACACTTCTTACAGAAGTGGATCGAGCTGCACAGCCTGCGTGCCCTGTGTTAAACTGCCCACAGCTCACAGGCTGCAAGTTCATCTCCGGTTATCCCAGAGGAAAAACAACCCAACCAAACCAAACACCCTACAAACCCCATCACAAAATGCAAATAAAATCACAGCAAACCACAGGCGTGTGCACTGCAGAAGGCAGCAACACAAACCACAGAAATGAGAACGTGAAAACTCGGTCACACACGCCCCTCGCTAACTGGGGGGGTTGAAGTGCCTCACACCCCCAGCCCTTTTCAGCCACAGCTGTGTCTAGTCCAGCTCTCTCTGCTCACACATCTTCCTCTGAAGCATCCTGATGCTTTTTCTGCAGGCTGACCTTTCCCGGGCCTTGATGCAGATTTGGTCCTGGGAGGAGCTTTATACTGGAGGAGCAGCCAGAGTAGAGCCACCCTCCCTCCTCCTCCACAGAGCTCAGACTAAAGTCCCCAGGGGAGGCTTTGCTCACGGCCAGGTTGTAAAGGCTGACTTGGGAAGTGCCTTACTTGCCATGCTGCTGAGCAGAACTGCTGCAAACAAGCAGAGTGGCTGCTAAGCAGCGACCCAAAGCCACGTCCCTCTCAGCAATCTGATCTTCCAGCTTTGCTATATGTGGATGGATGAAGATCTTTATTTGCCATGAGTTGGTTCTCCCTTAAATAAGCCTCTTTGCTGCCAAGGTGAAGCTAATCATTACAGAGCCGCTGTGGGAGGAGCTGAGCTCCTGAGCACACAGGTTGACCCACACCCCTTCCTTTTTTACCACAGAAGAAGAGCTTTCAGCTCCTCCTGCACACGGTCTCTTGAGGTCCTGAACCACTTTTCGGTTACCTGTAGTCCTCCTTTCTCCTCATTACGTGCAGGAGTTGCAGGGCTAGATCTTCCATTTGTCAAATGCTTGCTGGAACCAGTTTACCTGTTGTGTCCGGCTTGTTCTTGCTTTCCTAAGAAAAGGAAATTTCTTGCTTTCCTGTTGTGCACACGGCCATTTACCTGCTTCACAGCTGTGCTGTGATGGGGCCGGGTGCTTGGAGCCACCAGTGTGTGATGCTGGTGTGAATCCTGCGTTCAGGGCTGCAGCAGAAGCAGGTTTCTACAGAAATCACAGGGGTTCAAAAGGGTACAGGTCTGAGGTACCTCCAGATGCAGCCCTCCAAAAAGGTGAACCTTGACCCTACCATGTCTGCAGTTGGGACTAGCTTAGTGGCCCCACTTCTGCTGAGGGTATCCACCTTCGGGTTGGGCAGAGGGTGGAAACTTTTCCATCCAGATCATATATGTATGTTTAAATGTGAACCTGAACCACACAGAGGGGCCCGGCTCCAGTGGTGGGGCTTCCTAGGATCCCTCCTTGAGCACTGTGAGGTGACTGGGGCTTCCTGAGTGTGTCCTCTGGCAGCAGATGGGTTCTCACCACATTTAGGGCCTTGGTGAGGGTGACAGAGCAGACTCCAGCCTGTTTTACTGCTGGCAGTCTGCTCTTCCTCAGAGCACGCCTTAGCTCGGAGAAAGGTGCAAAGTGAGAAACCCAACTGCATCCTCGCCTCTCTAACTCCAGGTGTGCAAAAAAAAAGGAGGAATTTAGGCTGGACCACAGCAGTTATGAAAGATCAATCCATTCAGCTCCAAAGCTTTGGGTAAATTTGGCTGCAGGGCTTCACTGAGACTCGGCTTTTAGCAGCAATATTTCAAGGGTTTTTGCTGCCAGTCTATTCCCTTTTCCCCAGTACCTTGGCTCCCTGCTCACATTTGTTGGCAAATACCTCACATATAATGCTTTCTTGCCTGTCTCTTTCAGAACATAGTCCATAATTAAATTTTTAAACCTATCTTAATTGTGGGGGTTGTTTTCCTTCTTCTGTATTTTTTTTTCCCCAATTTCTTTTTTCCTGTTGAAAAGAACAGGGGATACCCAGATTTGATGGGAGGTTTTAATCTGGAGGAGGATGTCTCACATCACTCAGCCTGGAGAGATCAGGGAGTCTGAAATGCCTTCACAGCCTGCTGCAAAGGGCAGTCTGATCTGTGGAGCTAACACAGCATTAAGCCTGAGTCACCTGGCCAAGACACGACACAGGCCCCCTGTTCCTCCTTCCCCAAACCCCACAGTGGCTGCATCCAGCTCAGGGCTGTGTTTTGGTACAGAGACCACCTGACAGGCAGGATTTGTGTGCTGCCTCTCCTGCCACCACAGTTCTGTCCCATCTCTGTGGTGGTTACAGCACAGGAAAGTAAAGGGACTGCTGAAGGTCATTTAACCTCCTTCTAGCATGATTTTAGGAAGGGGATAGAGGGAGATAAGGAGAAGACTAAATGATCAGCCCATTCTTTTCAAAGCTGGCAAGTGCCTTGAGGAACACCAGGTGACTACAAGGTACAACCTGAGGCTCTTTGCCCAAAATACTGCTGGTGGGCATGGGAAGAAAGTGCCAGCTTGAGAAGAGCTTGAATATCTGAGATACAAGAGGTAGAGACAGCCACAAGGGTGGTGGGAGACTGAGTAGAGCAGACATAAAGAGGCAAAAAGAGCCTGCTTCAGTCTCCATCCAGACTCAGGAGCAAGGAAGGAGAGTAGAAAATTCACAGAAGTTTCTATTACATTACTTCCAGCAGCCATAGCAATACCTAAAGCCTGTTATCTCCCCCATCTGCCTCTCCCTGTGGCCTCTTCAGGTTCAGTTTGTTTAAATGGGAGGTGGATGGAGCTTTGTTTGCAGCACAAGTGTTTGCTGCAGAGCATCTTAGACTCCTTCGGGGCAATTTAGAGAATGAAATGTTCGCCTCCTGGTCACTCACTGCCAGGAAATGGCTGATCCAGCACTAGTGGTTGCTGTCCAAAATCACGCCAATAAAAACAGAGGAGTGAAGTAAGAGGCTGAAAACAGAGATAGGCCCGAGCAAGCAGCTGGATCTATCTGTCATGTGAGCCCCCCTCACTGCAGTGGGACTATGCAGGTGCCAGATGCTAAGCAAAGCCCTCTGGCCATAAAACACAGGGCTGCAGATGCGTTTTCCACCAGCTCCAAATGATCAGCCTGCTTCAGGTTTTCTTCCTGTGTAAGTCTCTGAATCAGCCTCTTCACAGGTAGCAGAAGGACATTTCTTTGGTCAGAAACTTGTAGCTCTAATTGGCTCAGCCCTTAATTCCTTTCTTTCCAGGCTTGCAGCAGTTGCAATCACAGCAGGTCTGGTCTATCGAGTGTTTCCCGTGCACTGAGGGACAGGCAGGTGAAGGGTCTGGGCTCTCAATTCTCCTGGCTTGTCATTTTTATCAGGTTGTGTCCTCCCCCTTGGTCATTACAGGATAAGAAAGGCATTTTACTGTATTTTCTCAGCCTTTAGCTTGTCCATCATTCCACGAGCAGGCTGCAGCGTGGGGAGAGAAGAGATAAACGGTGGGGGAGGGTTGGTGCGGGCCATTAGAGCCTCTGCAGCAGGGAAAGAGAGGGAAGGTACGGCTGCTTTCCAGGGGGGTGTGAGAAGGTCAGCAAAGGGGGATGACGACAGGGCTGTGAGTCCAGGGAAAACAGAGCTGCAGAGTTTACGCAGGGACCCACGGGAGAAGGCTGTGGGCCACTGCCTGTTTTGCTTGTCTTTATGGCGAGCTGTGAAAGGGGGTGGGAGAGCCACCCGAGCACGGTGTGGACGGGGGAAGAAGAGGGAGTCTCCTGAGGGCTGGTGTGAGAAGGGCAGACGGACGATCCCCGGGGGTATTTGGGGCACGGCTGTTGCCAGATGTGCCCGCGGAGGAGACCACGAGGCCCGTCCATGAACAGCACGCGGAATGGGAAGCTCCTAGCGGAGTCACGGAGAAATCCCCAGCTCTTGAAGGGAAAACGACCCAACCGGGCGTTCAGCACGGGGATGATGGGCTAGAGCCTGCCTGCGGGTGCTGGGGCTCAGCGGCCACCGCAGGCTCTGCACAGGCTCCGCTCTCTTTCCTTGCTCGCCAGCGCTGCCGCTGTCGGTCCCCGCTGCGCCTGCCGGGCTCAGCCCGTGCCCGGCCGCTGGCAAAGCCCCTCCGTGGCTGTTTAAAAATAAGCGCTGCAGCCTCTTGGACAGCCTTGCTTGGAAAAACAAACGCGGCAGCGCTGGCAGCCCGCAGCGCCGCGCACACGCGCGCCTCGGGGGCACCTCGGATACCCCCCAAATCCCCTGGGAGCAGAACAACGCGCTCCCTTCCCTTCCCTTCCCTTCCCTTCCCTTCCCTTCGCTTCCCTTCCCT
>VYXC01006596.1:159095-176201 GCA_013397175.1 Platysteira castanea
ACTCCTGGATATTTAATACACTAATATTTTTTTTAAGCAATGAAATCCTCTCTGCGATAGGGAACGGGCTGGATGTCTCTCCCGGCTCTTTTGCAAGCCCCAGGAATGGGAAGAAAGGGGCAAAAGTAGCCCTACACTTAAAAAAAAAAAGGGCTGACAAACCCTCACAGTGCAGTTCAGTCTAAAGGCACCAAAACCAGCAACCAGAACAAGCCGTCTAACTTGCAGTGGCTGTATCATTAAAGGGCCATAAATCCACGTTAGCAAATACCCCAAGCAGAAATCACAGCAAATCAATCACATTTTCACTCTGCCAGCAGGGACCGCCTTGGTGGATGGGCGAGAAGCGCTCGAGACAAGGCTCTTGTGTTTGTCATTAATTCCAGAAAGTCTTTGCCTCTCTCTCTGACTATTTTTCATCGACAGCCAAGGAAGGCAAGGGTTGGAGGCTTCTGGTTTGTTCATAGTTGAGAAGGCACATTTCAAAATAGCTGTAGTTGGCTTCCTTGTGCTGGTGGAAGAAGGTTTGAAGCCCAGTTCTACAGGGAGCTAAATACTTTCAAAACGTCTCCAAGGCCAGCATAAATTCTGCCAGAGCAGGAGGAGTTGCAAACACTTCTGAGAAATTAAAGTGATCCTGGCAAATTGAGGAAATTACAAAAAATAAACGGTAGGTAATTCAGTTAAGGCAAAAGCACTTAAGGAGAAATAACCATCTGTACAAATGTATATCTCAGCGTTGCCAGTGCTTTAATAGCTCTGCAAATAGGGCTCTGGGTGTTAAAGTGGGTCAAAAACAAATTAAGGTTGGTGTTCATGGCAATGGAAGCGTAAAAACAAACAATTACACTGTTTGTGTAATTGATGCCTAAAGTCATACGTGTTAAACCTGCCCTGTTGAGGGACTCAGGAGATCTTAAGCCCAGTCAGAAAGCAAACAAACATTGTTTCATCTCCATGGATGTGAAATGAACCTTTTACTTTCCCCAGGTTTGGAAGGGCCTCAGCTGAATTCATCAAGGTTTCTTTTTCGTGGTGCAGGAAAGAGGGACACAGACTGTCAAAGAGTAAAAAAAAAATGCCCAGAGTTTTAGAAAACCTTATTAACTGCAGGAAAAAGGGTTTGCATAGGAAAGGCTGAGCAAAGGTAGGGCAGCAACTCACAGAATTCTTAAGGTTGGAAAAGACCTGCAAGGTCATCAAGTCCAAACTTTGACTGACCACCACCCTGTCAACCAGAGCATGGCAGTAAGTGCCACATCCAGTCATTTCTTGAACACCTCCAGGGACGGTGATTCCAACACCTCCCTGGGCAATTCGTTCCAATACCTGACCACAGTTTCAGTGAAGAAATTCTTCCTGATGCCCAGCCTCTCTTACCCTGGCACAGCTTGAGCCTATGCCCACTTGTCCTGTTGCTGTTCCCTGGGAGAAGAGCCCGACCCCCACCTGGCTACAGCTTCCTTTTAGGTACTTGTAGAGAGCCACGAGGCCTCCCTTGGCCTCTTTTACAGGCTAAACACCCCGAGCTCCCTCAGCTACTCCTCAGAATTTGTGCTCCAGCACTTTCACCAGCCTTGTTGCCCTTCTCTGGGCTTGCTCCACACCTCAGTTTCTTGTAGTGAGGGGCGCAGAACTGGACACAGCAGTCACGGTGGGACCTCACCAGTGCCGAGTACAGGGGGACAATCACCGCCCTGGTCAGCTGGCAGAGGTAACAAGCTGCAGTGCAATTCCTTGGCATGCACACTGCAGGCAGGGTAAGCAGTAACCTCGTCAGACTGAAACCAGGCTATGCCCGGGGCGACGCCTTTGTTATCACGAAGCCCGGGCCGTACAGCTCTGCAGCGGTTTCGCTCACAGACCGAGAGTCTCCTGTCCTTTGATTCTGTGAAGGGCTGAGATAAACCCGGCGTGATTGCTTCGTAGGGCTCAAAGCCTTTCTCCCCCTCCTGCCCAAATCTCTCCTCGCCGCTGATTCTGCACGCCTCCACCACGGCAGGACTGCTTGTAGCCAGCGCAGCTCCGCTGCTGCTGCTTCCAACACCCGCTCCTCTCTCCGGCTCTCCCCAAACCCGCGCCCCCGCTGTGCCCCGGGGCAGGCGGAGCACCCCGGCCGCCGGCATCACCCTTCCCCGGGAACGCCGCTCCCCGGAACCCCGGCCGCCCGCTCCGTGCGCCCGCCCCGGCCCCGCCCCGCCGGCCCGCGCCTCGCCGGAAGCTGNGCGGGCGGCTGCGGGTGCCCGTCGTGTTCCTGACCAACGCCGGGAACTGCCTGCGCTCGGCCAAGGCCCGAGAGCTGTCCCAGGCGCTGGGGCTGCAGGTAATGGTGGCGGGGCCGTGGAGCGGCGGAGGAGGGAGCCCGCGATTCTCCGCGGAGGGAAGCACCGCCGGTGCTCGGCCTCGGCCCCAGGGGCTGGACGGGGACAGGTGGCAGCGGTGCCACCCGGGAGGAGGGGGCGAAATTCTACCCGCGGTTCCCAGCCGGCCTCTCCTCCGTCCCGCAGGTGTCTCCGGAGCAGGTGATCCTGTCGCACAGCCCCCTGCAGCTCTTCAGCCGGTTCCACCAGAGGTGCATGCTGGTGGCCGGGCAGGGGCCCGTGGAGGAGAACGCGCACAAGTATCCTTTGCTC
The DNA here is from genome assembly GCA_013397175.1 of Platysteira castanea. NCBI lineage: Eukaryota > Metazoa > Chordata > Aves > Passeriformes > Platysteira > Platysteira castanea. The sequence continues at coordinate 161,729 of VYXC01006596.1, forward strand.
CTCGTGGTGCTCTGTGCATCCTCGTGGTGCTCTGTGCATCCCGCTGCGGCGTCCCAGCTAAAGGCGGCCGCTCCTGCCCTGCCCCTACCCCTGGCTCTAGAAGCTTGCTCAGCTTCTAGAAGCACAAGGAGACACAAAGGTCATTGGGCTTACCGTATGGGGCAGCGTCCTTCTGGACAGGCTCAGATCTGTTGATGTCCATTTTGGTCACCTCCTGGCTCCTCTGTTCAGCGTTGGCTTCTCACGCTCACTACCTCTCCTGTGGCTGCTGTTCTGTTGGTGGGATGTGACCATGAGGACTCCCATCAGCTTTAGGTGTCTCTCGCTTTTGAGATAAAGTTGTGCTCCTCCCACTCTTCCATGACAAAGCTCATTAGAGATCTCTCCCAACTGTCCCACGGATAAGGGTTTCCCCAGAATCTGACAACAATTGAAGGAAAACTCAAATATGATGGGGCATTGAGCAATCTGATCTAGTGGAAGGGGTCCCTGTCTGTGCCAGGGGGTTGAGAAGTAGATGATCTTTAGGGTCCCTTCCAACCTAAACTATTTTATGAAATATCATTAGAGTCAGAGCATCCCAGCACAGGGAAGTGTCTAAATGACAACCCCACTTGCATAGTGCCTGGCTGAGGTGAAGGAGCAGCAGGTCAGACATGTCTGCAGGGAGGTAAGAACTGCAGTCAGTGTTTGCACCATCTCAGCCTCCTCACGCAGGGTCACACCCTGTACTCAGCGTGTAACTTCATTTGTTACAAAAGCGTCTCTGTGTTTCCCCAAGGCACCTGGGGTGACCTAAGGGCAAGGTGTCCTGCAAGCAAATGCAACTCACCCTTCACCTGTATATTTTTATCAGCACAGACCATTTTCCTTGCACTAGCTGAGCTGACCAAGGCTTCACTGATTCTGTTTCAGCCTCCCCAGCCCCCTGTGCTGCACCAATATCAGCACCTTGGCATAAAGGCCTCCCAAAGCACATCTGTTCTGTCTTGGAGCAGCAGCCTCTTGGAGCAGAAGCTCGTTGCACGCTTCCAGGGATTGCTGTTGAGTCACCTCAGTCAGGTTTTGGGGGTTTTTTTGTAACCTTTAGGGCCATCCATAGGTTGAAGCACAGTCCGGCTGAAAGCCATGAGGTTATTCATTACCACACTGCTCTGTTACTAGGACTTGTATTCCTGAATCCTACAGATGCTTTTGCAAGTAACCTAAAGAAAAACAGTCACTTAAAAAAAAAAACAAAACCAATCTCCACACTATTCCTTGATGGTCTGAACTAGCCTGGGCTTCAAGCACGTGGTCACCATAGAGGCCCTGAGGAAGGCATATCCCCTGTTAGACATGGTGGACCAGAGCCGGAGGCCAAAAGAACTGGTAATTCCCTGAGGCAGCAGCACAAGGGCTGTTCTGGTGCAGAGGTGGTCACAGCACACAGCTCGGGGCAGGGGGGCTGCAAAGGGATGGGGCAGCTGGCTGCTGGGGACATCCCTTAGCAAGAGCCTGGCACTGACACTGAGCAAGCAGCACCTCTGCTCCTCCCCGTGTTGGTCCCTGCAGGAGGGGACGGTGACTCTCCCCTCGCCTTTCTCGTGCCACGCCTGTCTTCCACTGCTGTTCCTTGCCGTGAGGGGTGAGATGGTTTGGTTGACGTCTCCAGCTCTGAGAGAGGAGTACAAGATCTGTGAAATCCCATCTGGGATGGGGGGAGGGAAAAAAATAAAATCTTCCTTCAGGATTCCAGGTGGCCTTTTTATGGAACTGCCCTGGCAGGTTCAAAGGAAACATTTTTAGTTTTGTTTTGGAGATGGCGTTAGGTTTTGCATTACTAATCCAGCCTTCCTTTTTTTCTGGCAGCCTCCTCCAACCACAGGCTTCCCCACTATAGAAGGTAAGCAGTGGCCTGTGTTTACATACGAGCAGCAAGCAGAACTGAGAGCAAGGCAGGCCAGCTGGGATGGGAGCTAATGACGTGCTGTCAGCTCGCTGCCATCCGTGGGCAGCATATTCAGAGGGCACAGCCAGGAGAGAGCCTCACTGCTGGAAAAAGCTGGGCGAAAGCAAAGCCAGCTTTTCTCTGTGCCGTGCTCCGGTATCTGGGACCGGTGGTGCCCAGGGTGCAGTGATGGGCAGACTGGAGCCCTGGCACCAGCCGTGTTCCAGCAGTAGCTGTACTTGCCAGGGCATCCCAGCAGAGGAGGGGTTTTGTTAGGGGGTGGCTTTTGGATGCTGTGAGTTTCCAAACAGCTCTCAAAATCGTGCAGGGGTGGTTCTGTTTGGCGAGCCCGTGAGGTGGGAGACGAGCCTGCAGCTCATCACTGATGTGCTCCTGAGCAATGGGAACCCTGGGGCAGAGCTGCAAGATGTACCATACCCTCATCTGCCTATCCTGGCCTGCAACATGGACCTCCTGTGGATGGCTGAGGCCAAGATGCCCAGGTGAAAAGCATGCGTGGTGTTTGGTTTGGCCTATTTCCTACTTCTCTGGTGCAGATGATCTTTTCCTACTGCATTTTTTTAGCATTTGAACGTTTTAAGTGTGTCTGGGAAGACACAATAAAGACGCTCTCACACCTGCCAGGTTCAGCAGAAAGGAGGGAATAATCTTTACTATTGACATATCTCACATTCTTATACACGTCCCAACTCCACAAGGGATTGAAGGACATGTCACTTCCTTCTCAATCCCACTGGAGAAGAAAGATGCTCATCAATGTTCTCTTATCACAAAAGGAATGAAAACCAGAAAATACCGTTAAGTAAACATTGGCTATTATTTACATGAAACTGTGTGAAAGAATCTGACTCCAAGGTTAAAAACAGAAGGCTTAGCAAAAACCAGGGCAACATTTAAGAGCTTGATTGTACGATGAAATTAGCAGCAGAGACATGAAAGCTGCGTGAGAAACAGAGACTAAAACCCGGGGGAAGCAAAAGCCAGACCACTGCCTGTGGAGGGGTGTGGGTGGACACCGTGCCCAAACCAGGCAGTAACCAAGGAGTGCTTGCTGCTTCGGTGGTGTTACTGGGGTACTGATGACCTCCTTTCTGGGGCAGGTTTGGCCACGGCACTTTCCTTCTCTGCTTGGAGAGCATCTACAAGAAGGTGACGGGCAGGGAGCTGAAGTACGAGGCCCTGATTGGCAAACCCAGCCCGGTCACCTACCGCTATGCCCAGTTCTTGATCCAACAGCAGGCAGAGAAGCAGGGCTGGAAGGTTCCCATCCGACGCCTCTATGCAGTTGGGTGAGAGACTTTTTCCTGCTGGTTTCCCTTGGGGAGTTGTGTACTGACTGCTCTTTAGTAGGTTGGTTTGTGTTTGGGGTGGTTTTTTTGTTTTTGCTTGGTTTTTTTTCCCTCTGGGTATTTGTAAAGTTAATACCAAAATTCCAGTGATATCTCTGGAGCCTCACATCCTGGAACACAGGCTTGCTAGCTTTTTGTGCCCGACACAGCAAAGCTGTGGACTGCAGGATGCAGAGTGCACATAGAGTGCCTGGATTAAGGACAAAATTAAGAGACCCAGATGTAGAACTGGGTCTACAGTCCTCTCAGCTTGCCCAAACACTTTGGGAATGTAGGGAATACAATACCGTAGTGGCTGAAGCTGCTGTGGGTGTTTTGGATGTGCTGTCTCCCCTTTGGAATGTGTTTGTGAGGCACACAGCCTGAGCAGGATGTGCTGCTGGGTGGACTCCCTGGTGGGTGGACTCGGTGGCCCACTCCGGGTGCTCCTCTTGATGCTAGCAAATATCTCACACCCCTTCCTGTTGCTGTGTCCCGCAGTAGTAGGGAGGAGAAGAGAGAGGCAGCAGGCAGGATTCCAGCAGCAAGATGGATTTATTTCATTATTTTACAACTCTTTTTATAGACTTTTTGCTTCATGGTGTAATTGGTCAGAGGATCAGCCATGCCCTGGGGTGATTGGCTGAAGTCCTACAACATCCATTTGTCAAAATATTTCTCTACTGTACTATAAACAAGTCTTAGCAAGGTTACAGGTGTCCATAGCTTACAAAACTCTACTGAGAGCTTCTGTGAGAGAGAAAAGTCACGAGATTAGAAAGAAGCAAGAAAAGTTCTTGCTAGCAGCATTTCTGTATCCACACCTTCCTCCTTCAGTACTACCTTAATCCCAGTCCCCCAGAGCCAGAGGGAGATGCATGGGCTTGCTTCTCATTTCTGTCTCACACTGACTTTATCCAGGGACAACCCCATGTCTGACGTCTATGGGGCAAACCTCTACAACAGCTACCTCAAGGCAGCTCAGCAGGACCAGGTCCAGGCTGGGGTGAAGAGGAGCCCGCAGGCAGCCAGTCCCCAGACTGAGGTTTACCTGGAGCTGAGGAATGACTGCAACAACTCGGTGGAGAGCTGCGAGTCGATTCTGGTCTGCACTGGGGTGTACCGCCACAACGGCGACGTTCCCAAGAAAACAGAGCCACACGCAGTGGAGACAGTGTTCCACGGACATCGGGACTTCTGCTTTGACCCCGGCCTGGTGGAGGCGTCGTACGTAGTGCAGGACGTGGATGATGCTGTGCAGCTTGCTTTTAAAAAAGAAAACTGGAGCTAGGGGTTAAGACAGGTGCGCCTAAAGATCTGCTGTAAGGGGTTTTACGTACTGGAAAGGGAAGAGGGGGAGAACGGGGAGGGACCTGGGGTGGTCTAGTCTAGCTAATGTGAAAGAAAACTCCCTGTTGCAGCACTAAAAGCCCCTTGGTTTTATTGGTACTCATCTGCCATCCTGACAGCTGCCCACGGACTTCCAGCTGTGACCGTACACTGCTGCCAGCCGTAATTGAGCCGTAATGGAAACAGGGTATAAGGAGCAGGCTTGTCCCAGCAATCCCAGTTTTGTTCAGCTCTCACAGCTCATTCTTTTGGTAAGATCAGGGGAGCCCACCCTCCTCTCTGGGAGGCGTTTGAAGGCGAAGCCCTTCCTGACACAAGGAGCCACGGTCAACCAGCGCTCCGTTGGTACAGCGTGCTGTTTGTCCAGCCCCTGGCTCCAGCACACCAGGAGCTGGGCTGTGGTGGCACCGTGCCAAGAGAAGGCTTTAAGTCTTAACATTCTCCTTGTGAAGAATAAGTGCCTGCAGACTTTAACAAATTCTGTTTTCCCCGGGGATTTGCCACTGCACCACTTGTCAGTCTGAAACAAAGTTCTACTTTGCAGTCATCTGGCAGCTCTGGAGAGGCAGGGCCCCTCAAAAGGAAGCTGCAGTAGCCAGACCAACTTGCTGCAGAGCTGAGGTGAAAGTTATACTGTTGCCTCCCCCCCGTTTAGCATTCTGGGAGCACTCCTGCCTTTTCACATCCCGCTAGGGAGCCAGCAGCCTGCTCTCAGCCACAGAGGAAACCACCACAGAGTTCGGATTGGCAGAGTTCTCTTTGCCCAGAGCTCAGTGCTGCAGCAAGAGGCTCCTCTGGCACCCACTCTGATCCCAACTGTTGCAAGGAACATCCACCTGCTCCAGCTGGCACAGCTTCCAAGAGGGGCCCTTCTTTGGAGGAAGGGCCGAGCAAAAGGAGTCACAGCCCACCTTTGCTCCTTCCTTGCATGCTGGGATTCAAGGAGAAGGTCATCAAGCCAGGATGGTGCCAGAGCCCCAGATCCCCAGGCCTGATCTTTTAGAATACAAATGTCATGTGTCTTTCAGTTCCTTTGTTGCTCTCATCTCTGGTGTGGTTTGCAGCTCGGGGATACCCCGTACAGTCTGACCTCTGGTCCCTCCTCTTCCTTTAACATGCAGGTAGAGTCCCCCTAACGTGAATCAGCAGCTGGGACTTGCCTGCCTGGGAGCATTTCCCCAACAACACCCACCTTCTATTGCCTCTGTTCTCCTAGCTCAGGCTGGCCAGAGAAAGATAAGTCTTGTGTCTCCACATCTTGTTCTTCCAAAGAATACAAGCAAGGTTTGCATGAGAAACTCCCGTGAAAGATCGGGCTTAGCGAGGAGTGTGTTAATTCCAGAGGAGCACTGTGATTTTAGAAGCACAAATCAGTCTGTGTATACGATGAAAAGCCTTGGAGCCAACACGACTGAGTTGATTTTCCTAATTACAGTGAGCTTGCACCACACTGAAGTATCAGAAACAGGTCTGAGGCTGTGCCTCTTCTTTCCTCCTTCCTTGCTTTACCAGGCAGCTCCACACACAGGGTACAAACAAGACGTTCTGCACAGAAGTTTGAGTTCTCAATTCAAATTTCAACATCCATACGCACTGGAATTCTGCTCCAGCAGCTCGCCATCCTCTCAATACTGGTGTATCTTCCCAGGAAGGTCACTGCAGCGTAGGCTCTATTCTTGCATTGTGGCAGGCTTTGTGTGTGAGGCAGACCAGGTGCTCTTTCAGCTACCCAGGCAAAAGAGGTCCTTCTCTGTTGCTCTATTCTTTACTTCATGAATAGGAGCAGAAAAATACCTCTTTGCATGTGAAATCCACAGTGGGAAGCAATTTCTCCCTCTCTTAGCACTACTTGGGGTTCTCCTTTGTCTCATCAGGACAAGAATTGCGTGGCTGCTTCTAAAAGCAGCTGTAATGGGAGGAACACAGATTTGAATCATTTTCCTTTCACTGGAGAGAAAAAGAAATTACCATTTCATGTAGTTGCACAAGACAAGGGCCTGTCTCCAGTTTCCAGAAGAGTAGGCACAGGGAAGGACTTGGCATGTAGCACAGGGAATATAACACAAGGCCCTTCAGCTGCAGCACCTCTCACAGTCACAGCTGTGCCATGCAAGGCCTGGAACTGGAGCCCAAACCCCATTTATTCATCGGGGAGCTCCGGTGTCCCTCAGCGTCGCTTTCCAGAGGTGCCATCCGCTGCAGAAAGAGGAACACTCCCCTTTGCTTGCAGCATTTGCTGATTTGGGTGGTACCTTCCATGGGGTTCCTTGGAATGGTCCCCCAGGCCTCAGGGAGCTGGCTCTTGGCAAGAAAAAGGAGCCACGCCTTCGGTGTGGTGGGTGCTGCTTGCAGAAGTGCTGAGGTCTGTCCATCTGCAGCAAGCCTTTGGCAGAGCTCTGCCCTGTTCCTTGTTAAAAGCCTGGTGCCAGCTGCTCAGAGAAAAGGTGCTGCTGAACCACTGTGCCCTGAGGGCTGTGGCACCTCTTCCAAGGAAGGAAGAGGTTTGCATTTGCGCCGAGAGGGAGCCAGGCATCTCCGTCTCTGGAGCAGCAGTGGAGGTGAGCTGACTGATGTGAATCTGCTTCAGATGCCAAATCTGCTTTTAGCTCTGGATTCGGGGTGGTTTTTTTTTCACCAGTGTTCTGGGAGTCTTAAAAATGCGTAGGAGGAACTTCAGTGATAAAGAGTTGAAAAAAATGCTTTGCTTGTGAGTTGAAATTGAACAGAAGGGAGGAGAAGGAATCTAGAAATAATCTTGTACCCTTTCTCTAATTCGTACCAAGTAAGGTTGCATAAAAAACTCTGCTTGTTGCTCCCTGCACTAATTAGCCAGATGGGCTGCCCTGGGTCTGAGCAGTGCAAAGACCTTTCCCCTCTTCCCCTTCTCAGCTCCTTGAGACAGTGCACTTTGTCCAAGTCCCAGCCTGGGACCCAGTGCATGGAGTAGGAAATCTGGCTTCTCCACCTGCTGTTGGGACACTGGCTTGATTCTGAAAGGTTTCTGTTAATGAAAGTGCTTGGCAGGTCTCCTCTGCTCCACGAGTTGTGCTAGAGTGCTGTACAGGCTTCTAGCTTGTCTGCAGCTCATGTGTGGACATCTCTTACTGCCAGAGTTCAGTGAAATCCTTTTTCCTTGGAACTGCAGCTTCCTGGAATTAGCTTCAAGCGCGGCTGGAACAAAACTCCTCCTTTGTCTCATGTGTTGCTCAGAAGTGGTGCCTCTGAAGCTGTAATTCTGTCCTTCAGAGCAAGGGTACTTCTGTGCAGATGATGGGACCAAACGTGAGAGGGGCCTTCACTCCTGTTCCAATACCTCCATATTTACATAGGGCACTGCCCTGTGCAACAAACAGGGTGAAGACCTGATCCTAACAACTCCATCTGCCAAAGATGAACGGGTTTTAGTCAAGCCAGGAGGGAGCTTGCAGCTGAGAATAGCAGGAAGGAACCAAGGGATAGACCTTGTTTTGGATCTGAAGCAAAGAGCTTTTATATCAAACAATAACACGGTGGCCAGAGAAGTAAATTCCTGTACTCCAGGGACACATGCAACTACTAACCTGGCATTCAGGGAATCAGATAATTCCAGTCCTGATCCTGCCACGTCTTCCTCCCTCCAATAAATGATGATGTTTCAGATTGTGTCGTGTGCACTGTAGAAGAGTGATTATATATCATTCAGAGAAATCACAAACTGTGATTATTTTAGATTTCATAATAATTTCGGTGCAGTTACAGAGTTGCTACTTTGATCAAGCACATATGTAAAATAATAAAAGATGTTTTCTTTTAAATAAATTTTAACTTCCTGTGTGTACATTTAATGGGTATTATGCTGCTCTTTCACATCTTTGCCCTAGAAGATTATTAGGGCAAGTTCTGTTTGCTTTTTCTTTTTTTTCCCTATTCTTCAAGCTATGATCACATTTTCTTGAGGGAACCACCCCAAAAGATACCCCTTCATCAATTAACTGGCAAACTTTCAGACTAGGACCAAAAGCTTCCCCTGATTTCAGTGGAAAATTAAAGATCCTGCTCGGTGAAACCATCATCTTTAATGATCTAGAAACAGCCAATTGACTTGCACTGTTCTCATATTTCATCAGAAAGTTTCCCATCCACAAAGTTCACAGGGTGCATTTTAGACAGCAAAACAAGAGTGATGCAGAGTCCTGAGGACTTGGGTGTTAAAGGCATCAATCAGTAAAGCAGTTTTGGAGGGACTGGACAAGGATTCCCATTCTCATCAGACAGAGGAACTGAATTATATTCTGCATCCTGGAGAAGTGACCTACGGCCCCAAGCTCTAATAAATAATGATAAAAAGTGTCAAATCAGCCTGCTCCTTTTATCCAGAGCTCCGGTAGCTGGAGCACTCACCCAGGATGGGGCTAATCAAGGTTTAGTTAAGCAGAGAGAGCTCGCAGCCTGAAACTCCCAGGTGCATGCTTTTAATCACTATTGACAGGGCAAAAGGGCAGCCTAGGGTTAGGGTGTCCCTTGTGGGAGAGCCTTAGCTGGGAGTTAGAGTCCCAGAGAAATCCTTACCCAGCCTGAGGTGCAGAGTTAAACACTGAAGGACCAACTTGAACAAAAGGATGGAGAGCCCTGGAGGAGTTTGCTCCCAGGAGAATGCTGTGAGAAAGGCCTGCCAGGATAACCCCTGGGAAGGGCTTGGTCTGCCAGGGTAACCCCTGGGAAGGGCTTGGTCTGCCAGGGTAACCCCTGGGAAGGGCTTGGTCTGCCAGGGTAACTCCTGGCAGAGTTACCCTGGGAAGTGCTTGGTCCCTGCTCGCCCTGGCACCTTTGGGGGCCTGCCCAAACCCTTCCATTACGGGACCTTCCTAACCCCAATTATAAAAGCACAAATCTTTATGGGTTTTTTGACTGCCACAGTCAATCTGATGAACACTCTGCACTTACAGAGCTTCATAGATCTGGTCTGCAGCAGTTTAAAACCCTGCATCAGCAAGGCAGCTGCATGTTCTCTAGGAACCAAACCTCCATCAAGAAAACACTTCTCTTAATTCACTATAATAAACCTACTTTTCCCTTTCAGTCAATTCAACTATGAAGAACTTTCATTTCCTCCTCAAGGTCAGATCAATACATGCTCCATGCTAAGACTGAGTAACTACAAAACACCAACACCAAACCCCAAATCCGCTCTCCAAACCCCTACCCTGCTACAAGCATGAAAAGAAATGTCTTGGCATTTTCTGCTGGCATTGAAAGCTCTTTGAACCGAAATGTAATTACAAGCATTAGACTGTTACACTTCTAGATCCTTTTGAAGAGTATCTGCATTCCCTGCACCATAGCACGGGATCAGCAGTTTGGTTACAAAGGCTGCACTCGACAGCCAAGGCATCGTTGAATTTTGGTGCTGGCCAGGTGAAACTTTTTTACACTTATCTGTAACCTCAGCCCTGACCATTCGAATGGACTGGGTGAGTGCAGTACAAAGCGTGGGTCAGAGAATCCCAGAAGCTTCCTTTCCCACGCAAAAGGCATTTTAAGTATGGTTGGAGCAGATTATGCTCAAGCTCACTGAGATCAGCTTTGCCTCCTTCCCTCCCACTGCTGCCAGTTTCTGACAGCTTACTGCAGGGTATAATTAGGTATCTAGTTTCTGGTCTTTCTTTCAGGCATATATCTGCCTCTTTTTCCTTTCTCCTTCCCCCAAGAAACTGAGTCATTTTGCTTCCTCCCAAGCTCAGCCCTCAAGAAAGTTTTGCCTTCCCCAGCAGGGGTATTTTTGAGGGCACACTGCTTGTTTCCACTTGCAGTGTAAACTAAAAGTGGTAGCATTTTAGACATTCAGTATGACTGCTGCACGAAACTCTGTTGTCTGCTGTTTGCCTTTAAATATGTGTGTACACACACATCTCTGTGCATGCACATCACTACATAAAAAAGCCAAAAACACAGCTTGGGAGCTGCTGCAGAGTAAAAGCTAATTATAGTGTAGCTTTTTAATGTTTTAACAGTAATGGTTAAGCGCTAACACATCCAAGGACTGCACATTGCATTAAATAACCAGATCACATGGGAAGCATCAGCTTTTCATATCTCATCCTACAGTGTGCTACAAAAAGCTCTTCAGTGCTTTCTCGAGTTGGAGACATTTCTCCCCTCATGCCCATTTTAAGGCAGAGGCACAATTTCTGCTTCCTTTCCTACCAATAAGCTCCTTTCTTATTCTCACCTGTTTGTTTGGGTTGTGTTTGCCCTGCTGGAGTCCATGTTCAGCCCAAGGAAGCCCTTGAGCTTCCACCCTCTTTCCTGGTGTTCCCCCATTCCTGATCATAACTCCCCTTGCTCTGCAACCACAAATCCCTCTTCCCTCCTACCTACCTTGGATGCAGGAACCTTCACAGCCCCTGCAGGTATCCTGTGGTGTCTGGAGAACCATTTCTACGAGCCTGCTCTTGCCCTGCTCACACAGCCTCAGCTGAGCCAGCCCCTGAGCACCCAGCTCGCTCCCAGCTGCCTCAGTTCCTGCTCCCTGTGCCCAGCTCCCCACATCCACCAGCATCCCCACCTGGGTGGCGTGGTCAGAGCCCGTTTCCCAGCTCTGCAGACTAGCCGTGGGTGACAGCCCACCCCTCCCAAAGCCCAGGGCTCCCCACCCAGTTCCATTTACCCCAGCAGTGGGACACCAGACAGCCACCCAAAGCGTCGAGAAACGAGGCTTCTTTGTGAAATGGGTGCCTGGATCAAAAGCAGAGGAGATGTGAGTGCCTGTGGCAGGCTAAGTGAGCATGTCCAGCCTATGGTACACGGAGAATTGTGCTGCTCAGGAAATCCAGAGCACAGCAGCCAGCGAGGCAAAGCTGTCACTGTCTGCTGCCCAGGTAGGGCAGGACCAGCTCTCTCTGCATCAGGGCTGTTGCCCTGAGCGGCCCAGATGGGTGCTTGGTTTTCACTCCACATCCTCTTGTAGAAGTGGAAAACTCCTCTTGCAGCAGAATGCGGCAAGACCAAGGCCAATTTAGCTGATCACATGTGGATCATGCCAGTGACACAAGTACTGGCTTACCCTGAGGAGAGCCAGGTGAAGGTGCCCACCCACCTTGGAGAAAAGCCAGGATCCAGAACGTAAGAATGTGGTTTTACCCTCTACACGCTTACACTGCCATCTAACCCAGCCTTTCTGTGGAAACCAAATTGGGCGGCACAGCTGGTGCCATTCCCACCACTCTGAGCTGTCCTAAACTGGGCAGCTCCAAGGTAGGACCGGGCTCTGCTTGAACATGAAAGAGCAACATAGAGCCCAATCATCCTCCTTAGCCGTGGCCTGCAGCCTCATGCTCCCTATCAGAGACCATCCACAGAACCCTGAGCAAAATGCTTGTGGGGTTGTACAAAAACTGTAGTCTAAGCAATTGTCTGGATTTTTCTTTGGCAGCAAAGTTGGTCAAAGAGAGAAAGCCTTGCCAGCTAAACATGCAAGGCTCAGCAGCAGAGCCCGGGCTCTCATCCCTGACAATCCACACAGCCCTGGAGGCTGGAGAGCAAAGCCAACACGACGGGAGTGTCTCTGGCCAGGAGGGGAGATGGCTGTTGCCCTGGTTTTTGCTAAAGCCTTCTGTATAACCTTGGAGTCGGAATTCTTTCTCACACAGCTTCATGTAAATAATAGCCAATGTTTACTTAACGGTATTTTCTGGTTTTCATTCCTTCTGTGCTAAGAGAACTTTGATGAGCATCTTTTTTCTCCAGTGGGATTGAGAAGGAAGTGACATGCTCTCCAATCCCTTGTGGAGTTGGGAATTGTGTAAGACGTGACATATGTAAATAAAGTTGTCTTTCCCCTCCTTTCTGCTGAACCTAGCAGGTGTGAGAGCGTCTTTATTGTGTTTTCCCAGACACACTGGCTCACTGCTCGCTGTCTTCGTGCATGGTGAATGACCTCAGACCAAGCTGCTCGGCCGAGAGCTCACTGCTGCATTGCCTCAGGCACACAAAGCCTCGCCACGGTCCTGTGATGGGCGGTGGCAGGTCCTCACAATGCAGAAAGAACAGTGTCCCCCGTGTCACTGCAGCAACCTGGCAGCACCCTCGAGGCACTGATGTGGGAGGTGGATGGTGGGGAGCAGCCCCTGGGGAAGGCAGAGGGGGTGCCAGAGGTGTGGTGCCGGGGCCGAGCACCTTGACAGAGGCTCATGAGCATGCAGGGCTGCTGGGAGCCTGCTCTGAGAGGTTCTCAGGCTGTCATGCAGTCACCTGCTGGGAAAGAAACGGCAGCAGCCCTCTCCGGAGGGCCAAAACTGGTGACCTTCTTAAAATGAACTGTTTTTATTTGCTAATGGAAACGCGGGGTTAGCGACAAAGCCCTCAGCAGGAGAGCACATGGCGTGTTCAGCCTAATCTGGTGCTGGGGACCACGACAAGGTGACTGAGAGAAAGGCAGTGACACAGGTAGTGCTGATGCAAGGTTGGGTCTTGGCAAGTGTATCCCGGAACTGCAAATATAATGTGAGCGCAGCAGAAAATTGATGTCCCCACTCCGAGCTGCACCCCAGCCAAGCAGGATATGGCAGCAGGGGTGCAGCAGCATGGACTCAGGAGCAGGGCAGCAACACGTGTGGGGAACCATGGGAACGCCTGCTTGTTGTTGTCTCAGTTTAGAGGTGGTGCCACTTCAGTCCTGTGCCTCCCAAGTGAGCATATTAAAGCTTGCACAGCCTCCAGTTACCTTCTCTTTCTCCCTGTGTTGTGACCATGCTTTTAGAAAATTGATTTACCTGTGCCCCCCTGCTCCAGTCTCCACTGATAGCAATGCTTTTGCTGTGAGTTTTTCTTCCCTTGCCTTTCCTCCTGATTATTGCTGCGTGTCCAAAGAAATCTTTGGTGTCAGTGCACCCCAAGTTCTCCCTTTCCCTTTCTCAATTATCTCTTTGCTTCAAGTTTAAGCACGAACTCTCCTTATAGCCCAGAGTGATTTCTCCTTGTTGCCAAGAGCAGCCAGGGACATTGACAGGACCAGGGCTCATGAGTGTTGGATGGTTGTCACTGCTCTCCTCGACGTCCTTTTCCAGTACTAAGCAGCATTTGCTCAGTCCCATGTGTTGATTTAGCAACATGCTCAAAAAATGAAGCTATTCTGGATCTTCATCTCAAAGTGCAGTTAATGCTGACATTTGGGGAGATGGTTTATCTGATGTGCTTCACATCATTGTCAGGCAGCACCTGGCTCATCACTGGGGGGCACAGGTAGGAATGAGGGACTGGTGGTGCTGAGCACCAAGCTGCTTGAGAACACGATGTGCCAAGCCATTCGTGCTGGTGATGAGTGGATGCAGCCAGCTATTAACCTCAATTCGAGGCCATTGATAGTGGGTTAATGAAGGTCCCCACTGTTGCTTTCAGTACAAGCAGGAACTTTAGGGCTATTCATATCAATTTAAAGGCCCATCATGGCAATCTGGGCAGGGCCCTCAGCTTGTGGATTGGCTCAACTCGGAAAACTGGTGGGAGAAAAGACACTTAGTTTGATGAACAAGCACACCAGACCGAATGTAGGGGCAGATGAACGTCCAGCAGCACAGATGACCCACGAGTGAGTGCTTCACTGCAGGCTCTGTGCCAGGCCAACTGGTCTTTGTCTTGGTCAGCCTAGAGAGACCAGGGGCGACTGAAGCACTTCCGATGTGGCGGAGCGGCTGCCGGGGTGCTGTGGCGTGTCCGCGGGCGACTCGCCCGGGCGCGGCTCGCTCCATTCGCGGGGGTCCTGCGGGGCAGGAGGCACGACGCTCCCCGAGATGTGGAAAGGGAGCATCCCCGGGGACAGGGCGGGGGCCCCTTCCTCCCCCTCCCCTTCTCGCCCCCCTCCTCCCCT
>VYXC01006596.1:177456-202834 GCA_013397175.1 Platysteira castanea
CGCCGCCCCCGCCGCCGCCCCGCTGGCCCACGGGCTCTCCGACGTGGACGTGGGTCCCCACGGGTACGTGAACGCCTTGGCGGTCACGGCCCAGGGCTGAGCCCCGCTGGCCGCCCCCGGAGGAGCTCCCGCCGCCTCCGGGCCCGCTCCCGGCAGAGTCTCTCTGTCTCTGCGTTCTGCTCAGGTTCCCTCCGCCGTGGCCGAGCAGGGGAAGGGGACGTGGGCTTCCCTGTCAGACTCCCGCTCCCCTCCTCCTTTCCTCGTGGACAAATCCAGCAGCGGAAGCTCCGCACAAACCCGACTACCTGCAGGAGCCTACGGATGACCCTTGTCCCCAGAAAACGCACCTGTCCTTCACGACAAGACTTCTTCTAGTGCTTCTGCCTCTCCATTGTCTGGAGGGTCCCACTCTTCCCCTCCCTCCCAGGACATTGTGTTGCTTTGTATCCATACAGGTTTACTTTTTCCTTTTCATCCTCAGCAGGGACCAGTGCATTTTGTCCCCTCCTTTAAGAACTCCTGCTGACCACAATATTGAGATGTGAAAGGGGCCTGACCAGCAGACGTTGCCTCCAGGTACAGGAAGGACAGCAGGAAGCACGCTTTGGTTTCCCTGGGTCTTGCAAAGCTGCTGCCTCTGTTTCCCAGGCCTTTATGTACCAGCTAAGGAACCTCTGGAAGCACGCTGGCCACTTGGTCACTTCAAGCCCACGAGCCACCTTCTCCTAGCCAAAATGTCTACCTCTGTGCTTCAACCTTTTGCATCTTACACTGACTGCACATGCTAAAGAAACCAATCCAGCATGGACATGAACCAGGGCTTAGGCCCCATTTCATAACCACCAAGACATTTATTTCTGGTGAGAACAGGGTTTACAGCAGCCTACTGCTGGCATCCCCAGGTGCTGGGGCTCTCATTTCTCTGTGAATATGCATGTTTACGGGATCAGCGTTGGTTTTCTTTTACACGGAGCATAGGGTCTTCCTTTACATAGCCAGAAAGGCTGGAAAATTTCCTCCGGCCCCCTTCCATGCCCCGAGAGAGCAGAGATGGGGCTAAGCCTGCAAAGTGCCCCCTGTCAAAGAGCAGAGCAGAGGACGCTGGCACTGCTCGGGGTGGGCTCCGTGGTCAGTGAACGTCACTTTTCAGCACGGAAAGCCAAGTGCTGCAGGAGCCCTCAAGGCAGAGGGGCTCTCAAGCTTTGGTGAAAGCCCATGTATCAGCATCCTGTCCTCTGTGTGCATGTGGTTTAGGGGAGGCGGGGAAAAATTGTTAGCAACCTCTCATAGGAACACAGTTTTCTTTGGTTTTAAGCTCCATAAATGTTGGGTGGGGTTAAGGCCTGCTCTTCTGCCTGGCTGCCGCTGCTCCTGAAACCAGCCCCGTGGAAGCAGGAGCGCCGAGGCCACGCTCGGAGGAAGGACTTGGCCCCTCCCAGGCTTATATTTCATTATCTGGGCAAGGCTGCAATAATTGTGAAAAACGGCAGTTTCCTGTCGCGAGTTTTTTTTTCCCAAGCTGTCCTGATGGGAGGGGGAAATAAAGCACAACCAACTGCTACCCAGAGCCCACAGCAGGACTGCAGGCGCAGCCCAGACTTCTTCTGCACGCACATCCATTCTTTCCTTCAGGGCTTGGGCTCCAGAGCCTCTGTCCCACCTTCCTTTTCACAGAGTGGGATCAACTGCCTGCTCCGGTGGACTGCTTCAACAAAATGTTTACAGTCTGGTAACTTCCAGCTCCCAGAGGCAGAAGTGGGGCTGCCATGGGGCTCTTCTCCCTCAGCTCTGGGTGGCTGAAGGGTTTTTGAGGGGCTAGAAAAGCCCCTAGAAAAGATGGGTCAATAGTGCTGTTCTGTTCAGAAGTGCAGCTAGGATGGGTGACTTGCTGCTCTCCTCACGCCAAATGGAGAGTTGGCAAAAGCTAGGCTTAACTTTCCCACCAGTGCTTTATTTTTAACCTGAGCCCTTACCTGGGCAATTGTGTGAATTTTGGCCTGTGGCCTTTCTCTTCGGTAACTTCTTCTTGTCTGGACAATCTTGGTGCTGTGAGTGACTGTGATTGTAAAACTTGGTACTGTGAACTTTTCCTATGTGATGTGAAATGTGTCGAGGGGATGCTAAGTTCCTGGCCAAAGGAGGTGTAATTACAGGTATATTATGCTTGTACAGATACTTGTTTCCTTGCACCTTCCTTTTTCAGCATTAAATAGATAGTAGAAGCTCAGAAATAATTATTCAAGAGAGAATAAGGTGATACCTGAACCTAGGACTACTCCATCCTTCAGTCAAACAGCTGAAGGAAAAAAAAAAAAAATCCCCAACCAACCAACTTTGCCAAAAACAAGCTGAAGGAACAAAAAAAAGCTTTTCATCACCAACTATGTTTTGCTGCTCCTATGGCCAAGTTCCCAGTAGCACCAAAGTGCTAACCCCGAATACACTGAAGCGTGAGCATAGTTGAGACATCAAAAGAATCACAGCAGAATTATTAACAACTCTTATTTCAGTACCCCTTCATAGCCCGTAACAAAGTTGCTGTTTCAACAGTGAGTGCCTTTTTCCAGTTAGGATGTTCTTGAGAAAAATGGCATGTTTGGAATTTATCTGGCCATGGCAGATTTAACCCACTGGCAGTGAACTCACAGTTCAGATTTGTCCGTGGATGAGAAGGTTGCCCGGGACAGATGACCCTGCAAAATGACACTGCTGTTGCATAGAATTCCTTTGTAGAAAAAGTTGTTCTTTGTGGTGCCATGGTTCCTAGGTTGTTAGGAAATGTGCTGTTTGGAGAGTGTAAAGCTCTTGCAGTTGACTACACAGAGGTCCCCTTGCAATTAGAAGGGCAGCTCTGCTGCTCCTGCAATTACTTACTACGAAAAAACACTTAAAGACCTTCAATGTCTTGTTTATAAACCCGCTCCCCCTTTTGAATTCCCTCCTCTTTGGTAATGGAGCTCTTGCTTCCATTTGAACCTTTCTGTTTGCAGAAGAGAGATGGTGGTACCAGGGAAGTGCAAACCATACCTCTCCCGATGCACCTTGCACAACTCCTGTGCGTTCTGCCAACCTTCAGTTGCTGGTCCAGGTCAGTAACACTTTGCTGAACGAAATTGTGCCATACTAAGACACAGGTCCCTTGGGATTCTGTTATGAGCCTCGTAACACAACTCAGTTATTTAGCATTTTATTGCCCTGTGTTTGCTACCCTGACAAAAGAGATGACTACTCCCAGGAGGGAAAACTGAAGTAAAAGATAAGGCCTGTGGCTGATGGACACTTGGCATCCCCCTGGCATTAATCAGAACTTGTATTTTTTAAAAAGCAAGATTGTTAAAATAAAATTAGAAACTTGTGACTGATTTTGCTCCTTGGTTTTTTTTGCTCCTTTTTTTTTCCTCCTCTGAGTCTTGCTGGGCTATTCAATTTTGTATTGAATAGGGACCAACAGATGCATTAAAGTTGCTTGTTTTCCTCATACTGGATTGCTAAAATAGTGTCTGGATTTTCCCCTCAAACAAACTTTTTGTAAGTGAAAGCAAATTCTAAGAGCTGTAACACCAAGGGAGTTATTTGAGAAGGGAATGACTAAGGCAAGGAAATTCAGATGACACTTCTGAGCTTCCTATTTAAGCGATTTATAGGAATTTATAACCACTTGAAAAAGACTCATGGGAAAAAAAATCAGATTTACATGTCAATTGCTGTAAGATAAAAGAAACTTTTAGAAGTGGGATCATCAAGATGGCAATTACTGACATAATCTGGGAAATGGGTTCTCACTGGAGAAGCATTGAGATCACAGCTGCCTCTTGCTTTAGCTCCTGTTGGGTTAGATTGGATTCCTGTTGGAGCAGGAAGGCTCCCAGCCTTAAGTTTGGATCTCTGCAGGGACTGTGTCCCTTTGTTATCAAGCTGTCCTAGGAGTCCTGCATGGAAATTACAGACAGTTCCTTTACCACCCGTTTTGAAGGGATGTGCACTTCCCATGGCTGCAGCTCTATCCAGATCTCTCCACACTGTGCTTTGCAGGAATATTTTGACATCTGTGAGCCAGTTCAGTTCTGGCTCACTTTTGCCTCAGATTTCTATAACAAATACTAAGAACTTAACATAACTCAACATAAGGAGTCAGGCAGAATTGAGGACACAGAAGTGTTTAAGTAAATATATCCAAGAAGTATTCCTGGTTTTTAATTTAAGGAAAAAAACTCCTCACAGGTTAGACACAAATAAAATTATAAAATATACACAATACAAAATAAATTGAAAATCAAAAGCACAGATTCTTTTCTGAGCCATTAGATTTTAAAAAAAGCTGAGATAAAATTATTGTAAGACTTTTTGACAAGTAAACTTAGATGGACGGGAAGATGACCAAGGAGAAAGGCCTGCATGTATTTACATCTCCCAGGTTGTCACCCAGTGGGCTGCAGAACCAGGGATAAGGAACAGGGTAAATGCCAGCCTCAACCAGTCTGGCACCCAGTCAGTGCTACAAGGGCCATCACTCGCAGGGAACAACTGTTTTTAGTGCATCCAGCCTATTTTACAAAACTACTGGAACTGACAGAGTTACCACCACTGCTCCTGGAAGAGGAACCCCATTGTCTGTTCAGTATTTCACTGTGCTTAAGGTTGAGCTTAAGCCCACACAAGAACATCTCACAGTCGTTCTTGCTCAGCCTCCCCTAACTCTGATGCCATTTCCACTCTAAAACAGCATCTGCTGAGGCTATGCTTTTTTCTCCTCCAAAATAGTCCTTTGTTTCCCTGCGTGTCACTATCTATATCTTCAGTTCACATCTTCCTGGTGCTAAGACATCCAAAAGCAAACAGCACTGCAGCAGTGTGCCACAGAACACACCAGATCCCCCTGATTCTGTAATTCTGTACTCAGCCCCACATTTCCTAGAACTGTGTAACAAACCGAAATTCCATTTTTTGGTCTCCTCTTCCCCCTCCCTGCTGTTGCTGGTTTTCAAGCACACTCCTCCCAGTAGGGAGGCACGGAGAATTATGGAGACTTGCAATTTAAATGTCTGTCCCCCTTATTCTCAGTTATTCCACTTGATTTTTCAATGACCATGGAAATGCAGTTGCAAATGAATGACGAGTGGGGGAAAAAACATCTCCAGGCACATGTGTCAACCAGGTAGTGACAGCCCTAATCTAGCTGAAATTTAAGGCACACATCTTTAACACAGTATTTACAACAAAATGTTTAAAATGTGTATTAAAATGGCAATGCAAATTTTACCTAAACCTATTTTCTAAACCCTGCCTGCGACTTTTATCCAGTGCAACACAATTAGCACAGCTGGAGGGCATTTTGAAGGCACGAGTGGATGAGCCACAGAAATTCTTCTGCCATCCATCAGTGTGTAATGCCTTTCCCCAAGGAACAGAACCACTGCCTGCTCTTGCACTGGGCTGGCCAATATTCGTGGCTTCTCTCCACAGAGACTGCAAGCAACATTCCACATCTGCTGGGCAGTGCTGCACCCCAGCAGCACACAGGGAGGTCCCACCACTAAGTCATTTACAGTACAAGGACAAGCATGGTGTTGGAAATGCAGTCTCAGTGCTACTCTGCATGGGGCCACCTCCCATCCCTGTGTTTCTAAGAGAGCAGGTCCCAGGCAGAGCCTAACAGTCCTGCAAAGACTGGTCAGTGTCCATCACTTCTGCTGGATAGTTCCAGCTGGAGCTCCTCTGAATGTCCTGGAAAAACAGCTGCTTCTGGAGGCTCTTTAGACTGTCCAGGACCTCTGGAGAGAGTTCGTGGAAGCCCACCTGTTGTTCCTGATCCTCCTCCTCTTCCTCCTCCTCCTCTAGAAGGTCCTCAGGAGGCAGAGGGGAGCATCTGGAGATGTAGCCCTGGTCTGACTGCACTGACTGTCTTTGGTCATTGCATGGGTCATCAAAGACCAGCTGGTGCTGCTCGTCAGCCTCCCCCTGGCACAGACACGGCTCTGAAGGAAGGACACTCTGCTGATAAAGAGGGTACATGAGTCCATTCAGATGGTCTCTCAGGTCATCTGAGAGGTTTGCAGGACTCTGGCTGGCTACTGCTGAAACCTCAGAGTCATCGTGGAGGATGACGTTATTCCTCATGGGAAAGCTGGTGTCCAGGAGAGGAACTCCTTCCATACAGTCCTCGTTGCTCAGCACATGATGACTGAGTATAGCTCTGTCTTCCATGGAGGAGACTGGCTCCACCACCTGAACTGGAGGAACATCCACGGGAAGGACCACAGTCTGGGAATTTGGATCCCCACACGGATTAAGCTGAGGTTGCAGTTTACAGCCTGTGCTTTCACCTTCATGCATGTGGAGGTTGATGACATAACAGCAGCTGGGGTCAGGCTCACGTAGGTGCAGCTGCTGTTTCACAATTCCTCCCGGTTCACTCAGCAGCGAATCCACCTGGCTCTCTCTGTTTAGGGAATGCAACTCTTCATCACTATCCAAGCAGATGGTTTCACTCTCAAACCAGTCTGGGTGCTCAGTCTGCCAGTGCTTGAACTTCTCTATGGCCTCTTTCAACTTCCTCCCACTGGGGGTATCGATGTAATTCTTGGCTGTGATTTCCTGGATTCGATGGATCCGCCCAGGTTCAAACTTCTCCAAATCCTGAATCCGAAAATAAATATCCTCAAACTTGTCCATCAGTTGGTACCTGGCGGTGACATTGAACAGATCAGGTATATCTCTCTCACTACTTATCCCCTCGAAGTAGCAGACTATGTACATTCCAAAACAGGCTGGCTTCTTGAAATCTGGCAGGATCAGATTCAAGGCTGGCGTGAACAGGTCTCCCATGGGCTTTTGCTGATCCTGCTTGAGACACACAGGCTCGCTCCCGAGCATGGCCTGCCACTTGGCCTGGGTGCCCCGAGAACACAGGATGATGATCTTTGAGGACAGCTCTTCCATCTCCTTCTTCTGCCGCGTGAGCCAGGGAAGCGGCCCCAGCTCCGAGATGTGGTGGTCCTCCAGCAGGTCCAAGGCGACAGCGGTGCCACACACCGTCATCAGGAACTCGGCAAACTTCAGCACCACGTCCACGTAGAGCAGGTGATCAGCAGAGTACACAATCCAAACCTTCCGGGGCTTCAAGGGAGGCAGGGAGAGCTCGGTGTTTGGTGCTGAGGGAAGACAGAAAAGTATTAATTACAGCCACATTACCCTAACTGTAATGGTGTGAGTCAGCACTAATCAGCATAGGAGGGTATTAATAAAACTTGTAAGTTTTAATGCTGTTTTGGCAATGTACGTGGACAACATCTCATTGTGTAAATTTAATATGAAAGTACAGACACAGTGAAGCTGTGATTTACAATAATGCCCAGATGATTCACCGACTTTCACCTCACAAAAACAATACAGTAGCTTCAAGAGGTTTTGCAAATATTGCTGTATTCTCCGGTGGAGAGCTGAATGCACAACCCCAAATCAACTTCCTGTTGCTATGGCCTTGATGATTGGCAAATGTTCTTCTGCCAGTGCAGCCTCAGCTGGGTCGAAAGTCTCACCACGTTCCAAAGCAATTACCTTCCACCTGACAAATACAGCATTTCAAACTCCTTATACAAAGCTTCTTTTAGCTAAACAGGAAGATCCTAAGGCTATCTTTTGGTTTCAAAAAGCATCTATAGAGTAGTTAAGGCCTACAAAAGCTCCTTCTGGGCAACTGTGTGGGACCTGCAGAACGCATGACAGGTGCTTGATGAAACACAGGTGGCATCTTACCAGCTTGCAAATCGTTGTGGTTGCATTTCCCTCGCCGGCGTCCTGGAAGAGAGAAAGGCACTGTCAGTTCTGAAAACATGAAGTGAGATAAAATGCTTAAAATCACACCACCTTCCACAGATTAGGCTAAAAAAAAAAATCTTTCACTGTGTAGGGAGATAAAGCCGTAGGGAGGGAGAAGCCTAATTAAAAAATGCACTGAATGAATAAAGACTCTTCTACAGACAGTTCTTGCTACATTTTTCCTGAGACAGAATGCACTCAAAATGAACTTTCACCATCTCCCCCAAATCCCGGCAGTCTCAAGTACAGAACCCCCAACTGCTCTGCTACCTCTCTTTTGAAGAAGGGGCTTTTTAAAATACGTCTTTTCCTTAAGAAGCTTCTCTGAAGAGGTGTCTAAAATGTCCTGAGCTACATCTTATAGACAAGTTTGCTGTTAAGAAATTTTCCAAAAGACTACCAATTCTTCAACTCATGTAAAAAGGAAGCAAAACGAGCAGTGAGTTACACAGCTTCCCTGTGATAACTGCCTCATGGCTGCAGCACAGAAGACTAGGAATTAGTCCTTAAATATCCAGTTTTCCAACTTGCTTGATGTCAGTCTCTATGTCCTGTTTCTTTTTCCTTCCACTTTAACTGAAAAACCTTATCTAATCTCAAAATAGTGTAAAATTAATTTTGCAGACACTTTGGGGATCGGGGGAAGACTACAGTGTGGACAAACAGGAAGCTTCTGCTCTGCAACACTCTTATGCAATGTAGGAGAAAAATAACTGCAAAGATATCTGCAGCAATCTGCAGGAAACAAAGGGCTGAACTACAAAATTCCTTTTTCCCCTCATGAGCTCTGAAATGCTATGAACATGGGAGTATCAGACAGGATAATCTGTGTAAGGTTTTACTTATGTAGTGGATGGTATTAGGACATTGCAAGTCCTATAATGTAAAACAGAAGAAGGTGTTTTCATAGGTATAACTCAGTGGCAAGGCATCAGAACGGCAAGGAACACAACAGGAATAGGTACAGAAGGAGGAAAAAATCTGCTTTAGCATTAGATTTTCTCCTCCTGGCTGGTATGAGTCTTACCTGCTCGTTTTTTGGTCATACACAGCACAGCTGTTATGACTGAGCCCACCAGCAGCACACAGATCCCAGTGATACACCAGTAGAGCCATATCATCATATCGTCTGCAAAACAGAAACACTCCTCACACTCTGCCCTACACAAAGAGAGTTTCACCAAAGAGCAGGAGGTCCTCGAGCAGCAGAGGCTGAGGGATGAGGACCCTGGTTGTGCTGGGCGGACCAGTATTTCCCCCTTACACCATACAGTCACTTCTCCAAACCAATTCCTGCTTTCCTGATGCTGCTGTACACCATGGACTTGCTCCACACAAAGAACCATATGTGCAGCACACTGAAAACACAGATCAAGAACCTTCCTCTAAATAGCAATGTTTACCCAGCTTTGACAGGCCTGCCGCCCATGTCCTGCCTGTTCATGCAATCTAGCTCAAAAAAAATTCTAAAAAATCACCATTTTGGGTCATGAATTTCAGTTTACAGGTGTTTTCCCTTTTTTTTTTTTTTTTTTTAATCTTGGGCAAAGCAGATCCTTACAGGTGTTGCAGCCAAAAAAAAAGATGTCAAATCATTATGCACAAGTTATTTTGACATTCATAAAAATGAATATATGCAAGCTATTCTCTCCAAAAGCTGCTTTATATTATGCAAATTTTTTAACGCTGAGCAAAGTGACAGAAAGCATTTTATATTAAGACTCTTCTTGTCAAAACTGCTTCTCAAAGAACTCTATGCAAGTGAAGTGTCTCTAAAAAAATTGCTCTTTAAGGTTCACACTGCATACATCATTAAATCATGGTGAAGTCATTCTTAGCACAATTAATTCTGAACTCAGTGTTACAAGGGAACTGCTAAAGAAATTTTAGACACTGAGCTCTCATCTCCATCAGACAGATTTATTGGCACATATTGATTATGATACCTGGCTGGTTGAGCTTGGTGGCTCAGAAGAGGGACCCTGAACAAAGAAATCCCCGAGCAATTAAACCTTTATGACCTAAACCTCCCATCCCTCATGCAACAGCCCAGGCCAAGAACATTATTAGGGTCTGGGGCCTCCTTGCTCTTGGCTGGTTTGGTGTTTTGTTACCAAGAAGTTGCCATGTGCTCATCTTCACATCATCTGAGGTTTCAGGGGGAGCTTTGGTGGGTTCCCAGTATGGTTCTTACAGTTCATATACCACCATCTATGGGCTGTCCACTTCACTATTCTCAAATAATATAAAATTTTCAACAGGGACACTTCCTGCCCATTGGGTGATTCCCAGGAAGGATCATTTCTTATTCCACACAACAGGAAAAGAGCAGCAAAAAGAGTTTCAGGGTATTGGAAGAGCTTCTTACCCGATGGTTCTGTACCTGCAAAAGACAAGAGTTATGTTAAAAATTCGGTTCTCATCTGTAAGACAATGGAATCTAATTTACAGAAAAGTGGTTCTCACTTAGAACTGGTTCACATGGGGTGAAAGTGGAGTGTCTCAGACAGTCCGTGCCACAGTTCGCAAAGAATGGCTGAATCTGCAGTTGAAATGAATTCAGAAAACAGAAGTTACTCTTACAAGAAATTTTGTTCCCTGATTTACTGTCTCCCTGCCTCAACATTTCTCGTATTACAGCACAGAGTTCCCATTTCCCTTCAGACAACAAGATTAATCA
Source organism: Platysteira castanea (assembly GCA_013397175.1). Classification (NCBI taxonomy): domain Eukaryota; kingdom Metazoa; phylum Chordata; class Aves; order Passeriformes; genus Platysteira; species Platysteira castanea. The sequence goes on from VYXC01006596.1 coordinate 187,955, forward strand.
AGAATTCTTACACTGCACATGAAGAAGCCAGTGAGCTCCTGAGGTTGCACATTTGCCATTCTCACTCCCATAATCTCTGACCTGGCAACTCTACACTAAGGAAAAGCCACTGACTACAGAGAATACCTATATTAAAAATTCTTTCGGCCACATTTCCCTGATACAGGTAATTACAGATTAGCCAACCTCAGAACAAAACACTGAAAAACCCCTAACATTCCTCAGGTGCTCACTGCCTTGTTTGTGAAGGAAGGACACAGGGACAACAGAGTGATCCCACCTGTATTTTGTAGCTGCAGCAAGCTTTTATGTTCTTCTCTATTTTGATGGTCACATTCACTCGCTGTTGTAGTCCACCCTGCAAAAATCAGACACAAGTTATAAGGGAATGAAGAAAACTGAATGAAAGAGGGAAAAAAAGAAGAGAAATTGACATGACAACACAGAGTGGTCCAAAGAAGCAGAAGCTGCTATTTTTTTTTCCTTTGAACAAGAAGCCCACAGAGAACCACGTGAGTAAAGCATCTGGCCACCATCACTACAGGACTCCTGTGTGACAGACATGCTAATACAATTAAAACTGCAGGCTAAGATTGCACAGGTAACAGGAAACAATTAGGGATGTACACTGTGTAACTTCAGAGGAGTTAAACTTAGAGTTTCTTAACAATGTAGATGTCTTCAGCTTTGTAATGTGTAAACATTAACAAGCTTCCTTGTTTAATTAAAAGCAGCTGTCAACACTGCTGCTTCTGACACTAGAACAGGCAAGTACGTTGCCCTTGCTACCTGCTGTACACAATCAGTATCATGATAATCTAATTTTTCACAGTGATTTAGCAGATACATTCTCCAAAATGAGGTGCATTCCCCTCTACCAAGGAAATACTCACACAGTTGTCCCATCTGTCAGTAATAGCTTAAAGATATCAGTGCATGCAGTACTAGGGGTTTAAAGTGTTAAGAAACAGAAAGATTAAACAAACTGAATGCCAGTACATCTGCCCTCGCCCAAGGAAGGGTGCAGAGTGGTTCCAAATATCCAAATTTCTCCTCCCTCAGTGCCTGAAGGAAAACATTTGTTATATTGGAAGACAGTCTGGACATTTGGAGCTTCTCAGCAACACAGACTGCAAGACCTACAGAAATTGATTCTCAGCTTGAACGAAGCATCTGTTATTAAATCACTCATTCTTTATCTAAAAAAATTAATTAGCACCTTCTTGTGATCATATTTGATAAAGTACTTCAATGATTTCTTGAAACTTTGCACCTTTGTTTTGGTTAATTTATTTAGTCTTAGCTCCCCAGGCACTGGCTTGAAAAAGGTAATAAAGCCCAGATAGTCAGAGAACAAATTTGACTTTGCAGATGTTTGTAGGCTGCTTCATGCATTATAAAACCTCTTTTTTGATCTTTTATCCACCAAATTCCTTTTTCCAAAGACAATAAAAAAATCTATAAAAATGATTCCTTGAAAACTGTTGTTCAAATGTCCTGGTTTAGCAAGCATTTAAGATGTCTGCCTAAATCCCCAGAGAAGGTATGACCTGGGAAGGCAATTAATTACCTCAGTGAAATCCCGTGTGATCATTTTGCACTTCTTCTCGTTCAGGTAAGTGGCCACATGAATTTGGTATCGGGCTGGCTCCATCCATGGGTTGAAGCTCACGAGCAGAGTTGTATCATCCAGACTAACACCCTGGATCCGGGGTTCCCACAAGCTACCTGGAAGCAGGGCAGATATTCCCAAGTTTCTCAACTGTCAAATATCCCAACGGAGTGCCCACGCCGACGTGACTCAAAACTTTTTACCTGTCTTTATACATGGGATGGTTCTTCTCATCAGAGAATCCCTGCAGTCTGCAAGAAAAGACCATCAGCAGCTAGTCAGAAATATGTACTCCCATTTAGGAAAAAAACAGTTTTTCTTACAGAAGCCAGACACTTAACCAAGCTCTCCTAAATGAGGAGACACCTTTGTTCCAAAGCAGTGGCAAAAACCTGTAGAAGAACAGTATTGGTTTCTAGCGTATAAACCAGTCCCTTCAGTGATGTCATGGTGTGTTTTGTTCTTCTTTTTCTCTTCAGAACAGAGAAAATGAACGAGACTAAAACCCCACCAAAATTGACAGTACAGCAGTATCTGAGAACTCTTGCTAATGTAAATACTGGTGCAGAAAGGGTCACAGTAGGGGAACTACGCTTCATTTTCATCCCCACACCTTGTAATCACATCTCAGCAATAGACTCCTCCAAAGGCCTTCTGACACAGGAAAATTAGGAGGCTGGAGTCTTTCTTAATCCCAAAACACTCTTCCACATTTCTAATTTGCTTTATTTAACAGATTGGCCCTGCTCTTTGGGATTTCCTTCAGAGACAAATCTGGAGTTACACACTCAACAGTTAGCAATGTCGGATTTACAACTCTCAGCCTTAAATTATGCCTCTCCTCCAGGGTTTGGACAAAGGAAAAGGAACAACTCCTTGTTTAGATAGTTGAGATAAAACATTGCATATCTCAAATTTTCAACTTTCAAAGTTGCCAATTTAAACTTTACAAAGTTTACAAATTTACAGTGTCTCTGTAATTCACGTGTAAGCTCTAATCAAAGTTCCCTGCAACTCCTGAGCTTGACACCACAAATTAGGTTTCTGAAGCATAGCAGAGGATAGAAGTTAGGAAGTTCTTAGTGTGAAAAGGCATAAGAAAGGATAAGAGGGCTGAAAATGAAGTGCTCCCTCTCCTTTCCCAGCTCACATTGACTGACACACTCCACTTATAACTACAAAGTCAGGTTGACAACTATAAGCAAGGAAAAAGTTAAGATCCAGCTTTCGAGCCCCATATTAGGCACCAAATATTTATGAAGTAGTCAGTGCAGCCAGAGGGCACTGCAGATGCTCAGCAACCTTGGGGAGAGCAATGAAAAGTCTTCTAGCAATAGGAAAATTTTCACATATACAAGAAAGGGTCAGGCACTCAGCACTACCAAGTTTCTGGGTAAATTATACCTAACTGTGCCTGTGAAATGGAAGACTCTTCACACATGTAGGATTTAATACCAGAAGGTAAACTTCTGATTTGGAAATTCTCACCTGTACTTCCAGCTGCCACAAGCAGAGGGGCAGCTTTGAAAGATTTTAAAATTAAGTAAAAGCATCAGTGATGTCAGGTCCACAAACTACCACATTCCTGCCACAGGTCCACAAACCACCACATTCCTAAACTCAAGGCCTAAGTGAACGAAATCACCTCTTACCAGGCATTGTGAGAGACGTGGACTTGCAATTGTAGTCTCCATTTACCCCCAGTTTGGGCAGGTGATACACGGTCACTTGGTAAGTCTGGCCAGGTTCCACTTCAAAACGGTCAAAAGTGAAATTCCACTGAAAACAAAACACATCCACAAGGACTTTAAAGGACAATGTTGTTCTTTAAAGGCACTGAAATTAACAGCTGACCTGGCCCTGTTCCACTGTGTTCCCTCGTCCCACATAACCCTTCTACTGAAGCTTGACTATAAAAAATTAGAACTCAAGTCTATTAAATATACCCATCCCTTTGTCTGTCTCAATTCTTCTGTTTGGAATTAGTTTTTTCTTAGAATCTTTGAGCTGATACAACAGTTTTACGCCAAACCACTGTGTGGAGTTTCCAACAAACTACATCCTGAACTGAAAGGAGATTAGAATAAAATATGCAGTTCCAAGATGGAAATTCCAGTCTAGTATGAATTTTGCAGCACTGTGCAAGCACTATGCATTTAGGATTGCATTTATACATATGTAGTTCTGTACCTGGCCATTCCACACATATTTTCTTTAATCTATACTGTTTTCTGCATCAGCAATGCAAATTCTGGGAGAGGCACCGGCTCCTAGGCCAGTGGTATGTGGTAAGTGGTAAGCTAACTATGGCCAAATTCTGTGTAGTAAGGAATGAACTCCTTATTGTTTCTACTCCTTACTGTTCTGGATGCTCAGCACTTTTCTGATGAGTTTCCTAGAAGGAGCATGAGCTGAAGGACCACCCTCAAGGTTGGTGCTTTCCTCCACAACACGAGAGTACAAGAAAAAAAATGGAAGCAATAGGAAGAGTTAAAAAAGCTATAAAATGTCATGCTCTCAAGCAGAATGCAAAAACCCCTACAACTATTTGCTTTAAGCAACATCCAGAGTGATGACACATGCTAGGCACTAAGAGCAACAATTCTTACAACCTGAAGGATGGGAAGAGTGAAAGAGAAATGGGAAATGGCAGCAGATCTCAAGTGTAATACCTTGACTGTTTTAACTCTAAGCAGTCTCTACTTGTTAATCAGTAACTTTGCCATAAGATGGTGAAAGCAGAAACAAATCCAGGGACTAGAAAATGTAAATTGGAGCCCTTAGCACTCACCCGGCCTCCATCCGGACGGACCTGAAGAGGCAAATTGTTCTGGAAGTCAAACTGGGCACAGATCTGCTGATTGCTGCTCACTTGCATCACGGCGAGCTCTGCCCCTTCCAGACAGCGGATGCTGGCTGCAGGCACAGGGACAGAGGGACACGTTCATCTTCTCCTCTCCTCTGCACACGGAGAGGCTGAAGTCCCCCCCAGAGAGCACCATTTAGCCTAGTCTTGCCACAGTCTCACTCCTCTGAGGTGCTGAGGATCCCAACACAAAGATAACTGGCCATGGAAAAGCGAGCATGCAGGGTTGGCTAACAGCACTCTGAGCCTAAAAGTTCTCCATATGGCAAAGCTACATCTGTGCAAATGAAGGAGCAAAGGAGAAGGCGACTGCCTTCCTCACACTCGCTGGCAGTTCCAGGCATGCAGTGTCACGTTTAGCTCTGCCTCTCAAAATTGCTTGGTGCAGTTTGGGTGCCGAAGTGAACACGCCTTTATTTTGGTACACACGGTCCCAGTGAGAAGAGTTTACAACCACAGCTGAGTGAAATGACTGTGTTACCTGAGCCACACCTGCTTCTACACTACCACAGCTAGAGATCCTAACTCTACAGCCCTCAGGCCCTGCAGAAGGAAGAAGTGAATGCATTTAATTCTGTCTCAAAGCAGTGCAAAACTTTGGACGTGGGCATGCAACAGAAGCATCATTTAGAGACAAAAAATCATAGATATTTGGAGAGTGAGAAAACTTGACTTATTGGTAGTCATTTAGGCTCTAACAATGAGATAATTATTCCTTTATCAAGGTACACAAAGATGAGATTACACCTGTGAAACAAACAAAATTAAGCAGCCAACCTCTCAAATTTCAAAGACCCGCCTTCATGGCTTGAAGTCATAATTCTCCTCGCTATCCTTACTAGATCACACCTACTTCCTCTGCTCCATGCTCCAATTAAACAACCCCCCCTTACCATCCGTGGCCACCTTCCACTCTATCTGAAGCACAGGGAGCAGTTTCCCATCCTCCTGGCGGAACACATCCGAAGAAACGTGGAGACTGCTTGGAGCAGAAGGAGTCCACGCGGGAACCTGCAGCCAGCTTGACTCCATGCAGGTGCCTGTCAGCAAACGAAAACCACATTTAGTGGGGCTGAGGAAGCTCTGCTTCATTGCAATTATGGTCTGCCCTTTGGGTTACTCTGAGGGGAAAACTGGGTGACAGACCGCTTCTAGCTCAGAAAGGCAGTTTTCAGCATGGAAAATTTACTCTGTAAATTGCCTGTAATGATCTGAACCTATTCCAGTAACTTCCTCTTTTCCTTAAAATCCAGTAGTACTTACCACAGTCAATGTAGTCAGGCTAAATAAGTCAAGTAAGTTTACTGAGTATCTTCAACCTTCTGCTGAAACAGACCTATGTTAATACTAATTTCCAGCCTTCCAATCACAAGAAATCTGTCAGGCACCCTGGGAAATTGTTCCACTAGGTAATTACCTTGGGTCTACAAACTGTTTTTCCTCCAATTCGAATATACATCCGAATTCAGCTTCCAACAACTGCCTGTCATGCCTTGCCTAAATTAATGAGCTCCCCAGACAGAAAAATAAACTATGCTTGTCAACACGGTGTTAGGGAAAATTGGTCCTGTAATGTCATCAGGAAACGAAATCAGGTATTAGACAGACATGATCTACTTAGGCTTTTGTAAGACATTTGACTTATCAGAGCATGTTAAAAATAGCACAGTCAGGCCCCTCCCAAAGTACATTTTGGGTCTGTTTTGCTGGATCTGTGATGGGAATAGTGGAAAATGGGCACTACCCCTCCATGTAACAGTATGGTTTTAGGTTTAGGACTAATTAGACCATCCTCAAATGCTCATTCTACCAAAACATACCTACAAAAAGCCTGACAAGAATAACGTACCTTTCAGCAAAGAGTGTGCTAAGCACTAAAAAAAATAGGTTTCCCCTAGAGCAGAAAAACATAACAAGAGCCATAAGGCAGAATTTAAACCAAATACTCAAAACTCAAACTAGGCAGCATTTAAATGGTGGTGCTGCAGTGGGAATGCAATGGCTGTGTGCCAGTGGGAAATAGGATCCAACCTGATCCCACCCAAGCCCTCTCTTGCCAAAGAAGTTTTAAATCTGGTTATTTTCAGCATAGTGCATTCCCTGATCTGGCAAGTCAACCAAAAATACTACAGAAAATAGTACTGGCTACAAAAATCCTTTTGGCAGTGTGCCACAGAGCTGGGTACTGAGGTAGGAATGAGCCTGCTTAGAACAAGGGCTGCAAGGAAAAGCCAAGGAGCTCTGCAGCACTGCCCAGTTGCCTCCAGGCACCAAATGGACAACTACAGAACATTTTCTGTTTTTTAAGAACATTTTACAGAATATTACCCATAATTATATTAAGGTCTTTCAGATGCATGTCATTGCTAAGACTCAGCTCCTTACATCCAATAAGTTACATTAATTACTCTCAATTGCACCCCTCTATGCCTCTTTTTAAAATCTAGTTTGTACATTAATTTTTTATCAAGTACTATCATAATGGCTTGTAACAAATGTTTACTGGCAAACTTGTCCTAAAATTCCCATTTCTTTAAAAACTGATGATCCCAGCTTTAAATAGAAACTAAACAATTTGGGTTGGGTTCTACTCATTGCACTGCCTACCCCCAAACTTTTTATGTCCCAAAAAAGACATAACTTTCCATTCCTCTTCTAGCTGGAGCTTATAATGGATCAAACTGGAAACTCCCAAAGCAAGGCATGATAGCAGTGTTTCCCTTTTCAACCATCTGATTCTAGCAGGAAAATCATGCTGTATGAACCCAGTTAAAAATAGAAAAGAAAAAAAAATAGAAAACAAAAGCATGATCTGATGAGAAAACTGCAACAAAGAAAAAAATTACTTACTATTTCTTACGAGACAGTTTAAATCCTGTGGGGGAAAGAAACAAGAATATTACTCTCAGAAGAAAATTGACAGTAACTTGCTTCTGCTGGGTGCTGGGAGAGGGGCAGGAAAAACCACTTCAGTGACGCACAGAAATCAGAAGAATGAACCATGATGGAAACACTGGACTAAGCTGTTAATCAAAAAACCAAGGACACAGGGCATGAAACCCGTGCACAACTTATGTGACATCAGTATCACAGACTCAATTGGAAGAGACCTCTGAGATCCTCTGGCCCAACCTATGACCAAACACCACCACATCAACTGAGTGCCCGTCCAGTTTTTCCCTGAACACGTCGAGGGGTGGTGACTCCACCAGCTCCCTGGGCAGCCCAAGGCAGCTCCCGGGCATTCCAATGTCCAGTCACCTTTCTGTGAAGAACTTCGTCCTAATGCCCAACCTAAACCTCCTGTGGTGCAGCTTGAGGCTGTGTCCTCTTGTCCTGTCGCTGTTGCCTGTGAGAAGAGCCTGACCCCCACCTGGCTGCACCCTCCTTTCAGTACTTGTTGAGAGTGGTGAGGTCTCCTCTGAGATTAACCCCATCGTCCTGGGAGCACAAGCCCTCTGCAGCAAGGCTTGACGCTAAGGGTGATTTTATTTTCAAGCAGTATCTTTGAGAGGCAACCCATTAAGGAAAAAAAAACATTGATCAGAATTAGACACTTTCTTATTAAGAATAAAGATGCCCTGATCATAAAGAAGCAACCAGAAGTTTTGTGGGCTCTGCCTGGCTTCTCCAAGCTATGTTTTGTTTATACTGGAAGACCCCATGGTCATCAGGAAGCAGCATGTCAGCTTGCTTGGTTAGACTGATGCAAAATCCCAGTGAGAAGGAAGCCTGAAGTTGTCACTGACACAGTAAATCAAAATGAGGGCGAGGTTTCCTCTCACTCATTTCCTATGCCTTGACAAATAAAGCTGGGTATTATTGTAATACCATTGCCACCATATAACTCATTTCAGCGGAGGAGGGAAGGCAGTTGGGTTTTTAAACTCTCTACAACTTCCTACAGTCAACTCCAAGTGAATTTGGGGCTCAGCGTCCAAGGATATATTTACATTTTTAGGGACGGGTGCTTGAAAAAGCCAGCTGTGCCTTTCTGGTAGTGAACACGCACGGCACAAAGAGCTGAAGTTTCACAGACACTGAGCTGGCACCACACAGCACCACTGCCAGAGCCACAGCCCTAAACCTCCCTTCCCTTAAGCTCAGCACTGCAGCTTGCCCTGAGCTGGCACCAGGCAGGCACCTGGATATGGCCCGGAAGGGAAGCAAGGTGCCAGAATCTGTGATCCAGATCTCCTCTCCTTCTGCTGCTCGGCACAAACCACGAGCTCTGAAGAGGAAGGTGGGCACTGCTTTTTCTTAACTGTGCTGGCTTTTGTCTGCTTGTAACAGGACAGAATTACATCCTGCCTTTAGAGCAGTCCTAGCAGAGGCAAAACATCACACATTAATAAGCCTTCTGTTTTTTGAGGGGAATACGAAGTATAAGTGTTCAGTGAAATTGAGTACCACATAAGCTGAGCTGAGCAACCAATTTCAAACATGGGCGGAGTTCTACCGACTATGAAGAAAATACTTCAGAGATTAATGCTCACATTTCAGCTCATGTATCTGTGTTCCTGCAAACCTGGAACGAGAGCAGGAAGATTTGGCATTAAGCTCCTCACGCTTATATAAAAAATAAAACCTGAAAATCTCTTCCAGGCTTTTGCTACACAAGTCACAACAATACACACAGGTATAAATTCAGGCTTCCCAAGAAACACATCCACACTCCAGTTACTGTGCCACAAACACACTCAAGACAGAGGTATACTGAATAAGATTCGGTGCAACGCCCAAGTGGTGTAACATTAACCAACTTTATTATTGTTTAGGAAACATTTCAGTCAGCTCAAAGGACAGAATCTGCCTTATGGGCTACCCTGAACTTCCAAGCATACCCAAAGCTATATGACATTTTGCCTGAGAACTGAACTCTGCTGAAGAGTGGTTTTCCTACCAGCCAGCTAGCCATGTTCTGTTTTCCAGAAGGAAATCATCTTTGGTGCTCTGTTAGGACTAAGGCAACATCTCACAGTCAGAACAAATATTTTGGCACATAAATACCAATTTAGTCTGAACTGCACATTCACGGTTATACTGCACCTAATTATTACAGACAAATGTACAGATAAATCCTCCACTAAGTATTTAGATCCTGTCATACTTGAAAAAACTGGTTGCAAGTATAGTTAACAGAAATGTTATTGCAACTTGGTACCTCCCAGAGCAGGTTTACTTTCCCTCCCCACCACTGCAGGACACTCCCATGTAGCATCTGCAACCTAAATCCTTCATTAACGGGAGAAAAAAAGAAATGGAAAGCAAAGAAGCAAATGCTGATTAAACCAAACCCAAACTAGCTAACTACAATCACTGAAAAAGAAACAAATAAAAATTGTGAATACCAGAATGGAAGAGCAGATTAAGCTATGAAAAAAAAATTACTCCTAACACTTCGGACACTTAATCAGACTTTTTAAGGTAAATTATGTGGCCTGACAAGCGCCTTATGTAAAGAGGTGCAGTGTTTTTTTGTGAGATGGAGTTAATTTTCTGCACAGCAGCTGCTATGGTGCTTTCCACTGAGGGCGAAGAGTGAGTGGCTGTGTGGGGCAAAGCTGCTCTGGGATGAACCCTCAAGAGGAAACAAAAATAACTGGCTAGTAACCATTGGGGTTTTTCTAATGTAATGATCTCTGTTCAAGCCTATCACTTAATATTCAGTAATTTTATCCTTGTTCTGTAGCAGTTATCGGTAATTATTGTAAATGGCATCACAATAAAGCCCTTATAAAAAATATAAGGCATTATTAGTCCAAAGAGCAGCAACATCTGCTTTCATTTGAGTGCTGGTGTTCTGCTTCTTAGCTGACAACACATGGTTAAGTGAGGAAATGCTGCATTTCCACTTTTGTGTTTAATGATCAATATGAACGTTGATCCAGCACAGCGTACAAATGGATCCTCTCTTCTTCCAGGTCTATTATCCCAGGTGAAGTGTTCACAAGGATGTTCCCAGCTTTGATGAGGCTGTTGTGCCCTTTCTGACACTCATTAAAAACCCCAGAGCTTCATGAGCAGCCATCTGTCTGTTGATGAGGATTCAGAACTGACACTTGGTAATTAAAGCCTTTCTTACCTTTTCAACACTGGGTTTCTATGGGGAAAAACAACAGTATTTTATCTGGTGTATCACCATTCCCCAACCCTGCCCAGGGTTTTCAAGGGACTACCTACACGTGTTTTTTCTAACCTGTTTACCTGCTGTGCCAGCAACTTTTTAATGTGTAGCTGGCTATACTGAAGTGTTTTAAGCTGCCATCAGTTAGTCAAGCATTTAGCAGGTCTACCACAAGAAGAGGGGAAGGATTCTCCCACCACAAAGTAGCCTGCACCAATTAACTTCTTGGCCCACTCCCTTCCCAGTCCCCAAATCACTACAGGGATGACCAAGAGCTGAAAATGCCTCAAAGAACAAGTCACCCACACAGGAAGTCCTCACTAGTCGCATAAGGAAGCAAAGATAAGTGAAGATAAAGTCACACTGCAGGCAGAGGTATAAGAAGCTCAAGGAAAGGTAAGAAGAACCTAGAAAGGACTTGCCATGAAAACTCTCATATCCTTTTTCTAGACTTCCCAGGTGAACAGGTCTGGGCTGCAGCGGAGGGCACACTTTTATACCAAAAAGTGTAACTTCAGACAATGACATTCAAAAGCCAGGAAGCAATTAGAGAAAAAGACCAGTTGGGTTTGCAGCCAAGTAAGTCAACTACTGTCTGATCTGCACTGGCTACCCCTTCAGCACCTGGAAAACTTGTTGGTTTTCCCTTGTAAAGGTCCAACCAACCCAAAATCTTATCCGATGCACTGGCTCATCCAGAGTACACCAACAAAGCTCTGGATAGCATAAGTATTTAATCTAGTTTCCCTACTTGAGTGTGCTGGTTTTGGCTGGAGTAGAGTCAATCTTCTTCACAGTAGCTGGTATGGGGTGGTGTTTTGGATTTGGGCTGGAAACAGTGCTGATAACAGGGAGATGTTTTGTTATTGCTGAGCAGGGCTTGCACAGTTCTTTCCTGCTTCTGCAATAGCCCTGCCAGCCAGAAGGCTGGGGGTGCAGGAGTCAGGAGGGACACAGCTGGGATTGCTGGCCCCAGCTACCCACAGGGATATTCCATGCTGTAAGGCATCAAGCTCAGCATATGAAGCTGGGGGAAGAAAGATGAAGAGGGGGAAGTTCAGAGTGATGGTGCTTGTCCTCAAGAGTTATTGTTATGCATGGTGGATCCCTGCTGTCCTGGAGGCAGCTGAATACCTGCCCGCCCATGGCAAGTGGTGAAAAACAACTTGTTTTCCTTTGCTTGTAGGCATGGCTTTTGCTTTAAATGGTCTTTATCTCAACCCACAGCTTTTCTCAGTTTCACCTTCCTGATTCTCTCACCCATCCCACTGGTGGGGGAGTGAGTGGGCAGATGTGTGCATGGTTGTTAGCTGGGCTTAAACCACAACAGTCCTTTTTGGCACCCACCACGGGGCTTGAAGGGTTTGAGATAACACCAGAGTAGACAGGAGTGTGCCAGCTCAAATTCACAGATGTTATTCTGGTAGCCATTGACAGGCTCCTGTGCTTGCCACGGGGCTCACCTGTCTGTACTGGAGAGTCTGGTGCTCCTCAGTGGCTGGTTTTGTTTTCCCTGCTTTGCTGTGCTGCCCATCCCATCACTCTGCAGCGCCTGGAACATTCTGGTAGCAGCAGTGGTGATGCACCTGGGCTGGGAAGCAGCCAGGGCACCACTGCTGCTCTGGACAGGCTGGAACCCCAGGGTGAACCGGAGCTGAAGGGACGGTGGGTGAGTCCATGTGGAGTGGAGATCCACCCGCCTGCCCATAGGAAGTGGTGAATGAACCCCTGGCTTCTCTTTGCTTGTGTGTGCAGCTTTTGCTTTCCCTATTAAACTTTATCTCGAGCCATGAGTTTTCTCACTTTTACCCTTCTGATTCTCTCCCCCATCCCAGTGGTTGGGGGAGTGAGTGTGTGGCTATGTGGGGCTTACTTGCCAACTGGGCTTAAACCTGGCCCAACAAGCAAAGCTATGGACATGGGAGGCATAAATATGAGAAGCAGATGATTGTGAGGTGATGCTGAAACTATTATCAGCAGGACAGGCACAGTCAACTCTTCATGTTTGCTTGCTCTATTTTCATGGAAAGCTAAGCAACTGTTTCTTTCGCGCTGATTTTTGTTTTGCTTTTGACATTAAAAACAACAGACCATGTGCTGTGGAGAATCATATGGATCTGAATGAAAAAAAACCTGGGAAACTGATTAACAGCACCATCCCATAACAATTCAATTAAAGTAATGGGAGGCAAAGATTTCCCAGCAGGATGCTGTGGTAGCTAGAAAGAAACCACTGTGAGCCCGGCAAGTGTCCAGTTTTCCCTTAAAGAGTGGCTGCTGAGCGGGAAGGGCTCCAGCTTTCCAAAATCTGCCTTTCACCTTTGAACCATTCTACGTATCCTCTAAGGCCTGGATGATTTGAAGTTTACTGCATTTTCCCTTTTCCAACTCCTTAGTAAAAAGAAGCAGAGATCAACACAGGAACACATTACAGGAATAAATGCTGAAAGATGATTTGTTTAAGACTTGTAGGAAACCAGCATCTTTTACAACATTGTTTTAATTTTTTTAAAGCATTTTTCTCTACAGTTTTTAACTTTTTGTCTTGCCCTCATATAAATTCTCAGCAAAATCAAATCTCAATTCAAAAGTTAAAATTTCTTCATAACAATCAGTTCTAAAGTTGTCTTTATCATATTTTCATAGTTTTGATCAGTAATCCTTTTCATGCTGAAATTCAGTAGTTTTGATCCTTAACCCTTTCCATGCCAAGGCGTCCAAAATATTTTAACAGCACTAAGAGTGATCATGGTTTATGTTAACATCCTACACAGCAAAAAGATGGCACAGAGCGGAATGAGAGAAGTCAGTCAATAGCAAAGGCAAAATGAACGTGTTTGCAAAGGAGACCAGTGAAAAGTCTTCCTCACCATGGCTCATCTTCATGAGAGATGTTATCTCAGTTCTTCTCCAGAGACTTCCAGTGAATCAAGCTGGCAAGATAGATTTCAGAGACCAAACTACGTACAGCTACCCAGCCCCTCAAAGGCAGCAGGGTTACAAACGCTGCATTCCTCCAGGACACCCAGGCATGCCATGTCTCAAAACTGTTACAGCACAACGACTGAATACAGGGATTTAACACCTGATGCTGAAAAACCAGATGGGTTTTTAAGCTGTGGGATGTTTTTGCTCCCTGCACATAGGAAAAAAGCCTCAGTAGATGACATATTCAAGTAACAGTTACTGGTAGGAACCGGATTTGCAGCTGTGCTATTCAGCCCTACAGCTGAGCACATTTGATGGAGTGGTAGTGAACAGGGCCCATTAAGCGCATCTGTAGGCATTTTAACAAGATGAGCTGTTAACAAGCATTTAATTTTACTTTCAGGTGTCTACTGATATGACATTTTCCCTCCAGCACTTCATCTCCCAAACAGCCTCTGCCACATCAGAGTTTTGCTGAGGGAGCTGCCGTGGCTCACCCTGACCTGCTCCAAAGCTCAGCAACAGCAGCCTGAGCACGGTGGGTTAGACAAAGGAAGTGAGGCTCACCCACCCTGCTCAGCAGCAGCTTTGCTTTTGAACCACACCACAGTCACACGCTGGGAGGGTTACTGAATCATCCTCCGAAAACGGTGCAACCCACAGAAAGGGAAGGGGGAACTGCTTTCAACTGTCACAGCTTCAGCTGGTGGTGCTTTTTCCTACGCGTGTCAGCAGCTTCACAACTGCTTCTCAAGAGGCTGCTCCCGGGCTTAAGCTGACTCCTTTTTCATAAGTCTGTCTGCACTCTAGAAATTGGCTTTTTGATAGAAAAGGCCAGTGTAGCAGCCCTGCACATTCACAGCTCTGTGTGCACACCAGAGTGGGCGGGCAACACAGATCCTCTGTGAGAGTTGGTGATGTTCTGGTGAACCCCTCACCTCGTTACTGTGGTCATGTTTCCTCAAAAATAGGGGTACAGGCAGCAAGACAAAGTCAGTCAGAGCCCGAACATCCAAGGATTCGCAGAGACTCTTTAATATATTACTGTCAATCCCTGTGAGTAACAAGGTTTGGGATACCATGGTTATGTAGGATGCCTAAACAATATTGTAATTTTCTCTTTGCCTAGGCTTTACCTTTTGTAACTCTACAACGTCCAGCCTAAAGTAAAAATGCAAAACTGGTCTGTTTTCTTAGGGTCTCTTTCAATAAGAGAAGGCAGCAGAGCAGAGGTCAGGCAAAACAGGGGTGAGGATATAGTGAAACATTAGGAGAGGTGTCAGACTGGACAAAAGATACGAAATGTGTACAGGAAATTATTATAGACGCTTTCATCCCAAAGGACAC
>VYXC01006596.1:203344-531363 GCA_013397175.1 Platysteira castanea
CACACACATTTTGCTTTACATCTGTCTGTAGCTGTATCTATGTGCCTTTGCCAGACTGCTTAAAGTGCACCATGGCATGTAAAGCTGTTCCTGTCTCACTGCTATTGTTAACAGATTCAAAAAGCAAAAGCAGATCTCTTCCCCCTTCTACACACTCTTTACATGTATCTGAGACAAAAGAAAAAAAAAAGAAAATCAACTCCAACCAAAACAAAAAAAGCGACCAACAAAACAAACCCAAAACAACCCTCAAAAACCACCAGAGAGCGACCAGCTAGGAGTTCACACTTTGGGCTGCCAGAGTTCGCTCAGGTTGGTTGGTTCACTTTTTACAGAGACACCGCATTTGCAGCTCCTGTCTGGCCGGTTTCACGGGGAGAAAAGGCAACCAAAACCTCCCTGTTCAGAAAACTCAGGTACACGTAATCTTTATTTCCCCGCGTTCTCCTAAAAAACCCCTCAGCTGCAAGGAACTAGTTAAAACTTTTGGGACATTGGGCAACGTCAGCTCTTAGCAAAGACTCACATCCTGCCCAGGGACTCCGGGCGCTCCAGCACGGCTCAGCCCCGGCCGCTCGGAGGTGCCGGTGACAGGCGCTTCCCGACAGCCACCCCCCGGCCCGGGGAACCCAGCGGGGCTCGCAGCGCTCCCCGAGACAGCGACACCGCCCGGCCCCGCGCCCCACAGCTCCGCCGTCCCAGCCTCCCCGCTCCCCGCGCCCGCCCGGGCCCGGCGCTCCCGGCGCCGCTTACCGGCTGCGAGCAGNCCGTGAGGGGCCGGCGGGAGGGTGGCTGGGCCTGCGCTGGGCCGGGCCGCTGGAGCTCCGAGCGGCTCCTCCGCGGCGGGCACAACGCCGTCCGTGCGCAGAGGCTGGGGTTGAAGAGCCAAACCTGCTTCTACCCGCGGGTCGTCTTCCTGCTCGCGAGTCAGCGGGAGGGTCCCGAGGTCTGCGTGCTCATCACAGAATCGCCGGGGTTGGAAGGGACCTCTGGGGGTCATCCCGTCCAAGCCCCTGCCAAGGCAGGGTCCCCTGCAGCAGGTGGCACAGGAACGCGTCCAGGTGGGTTTGGGATGTCTCCAGAGAGGGAGACTCCACGGCCTCCCTGGGCAGCTGTTCCAGGGCCCTGCCACCCTGAACGCAAAGAAGTTCTTCCTCGTGTTGAGGTGGAACTCGCAGTGCACGTCTCTGGCTTCGGGTAAATGCCGTGAGCATTAAAAACTGAAATCAGCAGCGCTCTGCAGCCGCTGAACAAAAAGCATTACAGGTGTGTGCTCTGCTTTTCCAATTGTGGGGCTGTTCTAAATGCATCCACCTCACAGCGGGCTGTGCAAACCTGTTACTCGTTCCTGATGCTCACCCCACTTCAGCTGTCTCACAGGTTTCACTCCAGGTTTCACACTGTTTTCACACTGCAGCGCACCCACAGCCACTTTCACCTGTTCTTTGCCGTGGTTTTCACCTCAGGGTCTCACACGGAGCTGTAACTCAGCTGAGTCTCCAGCTCAAGGAGTTTTCCAGCAGAGCTGAGCCCTTTGCGGGGCTTTGAGCTGTGAGCACAGCGGTTTTGTATGGTTTTGTAGTGGCAAATGTCTAACTGGTGGCCAGTCTGAACCTGCTGATAACAAGGTTTCTATTGGTGATCCTTCTGCCATTCCTTCTGCCCTGCACTGATGACATCCACAGGTTTTCATCACCTCCTGGGTTTTAACATTTTGTGCCACCACTATTTAATAGTAGCAGTAAAGCCTGCAGTTCTGACAATTGTGTGCAAGTCAGGGAAAAATATTTATATATACATGTGTAACTGAAAAAAACCCATACATTTTCCTTTAGGCATTATTTTACTGAATCCTTCACTGACGTACTTGGGCTGAGCACACTATGATTTATAATGCTGCGACAGAAACAGCTCTCAGCTGGCATTGCGGTGTAATTTCTTGATAACCATGGTAGAACAAATTTGCTCAATCGACAAGCAAATGCGTGGAACGTTACTTGTTATCATCCCATTAGCTTCATGGCTTATGTATATAATAATTACACTGTATTTAAGCTGAGGGCACTCATTTTCTGTTGCATGTGCTTGCTAAAAAGGAATCCAGTAGAGAAAATGTTAAGTGTGTGGTTACGCGTGAGTCACACGTTGGACATCGTGACACGGCAGAATTTGTGTGGTGACAGCAGTACAGGGAGCGGTTGGATTTCCTAAGTTACTGTTTAACAGGGCAGGCTGTGGCTGTCAAGACCGTTCCGCAGCCCCTTAAACAGGGACAAGAGCCTGTGAGTAGCAGCAGGGCTGCTGATGGGAAATAAGGGGCTGCAGAAAGCTGGCTTATTTTTCACTGCTGGGAGGAGGGAGCAATGTCGAAGGAGTTTTGATACCATTTACAATATTGAACAAATCTGGACATTGTTTAGAAATTTATTAGCAATTTTAAAATAACATCATTCCTTAGATAAAAATGCAATCTTACAGGAATATACATTTGTCCCACACAGAGATGACCCTATAGCTCACTGGCGGGCCATTCACTATAACTTTCCTCTGTTGATTTTAAAACGTGCGAGAGGGCAAGACGGACTCTGGCACTGATGACAGGCTTACATGACGGTTACAAACTGTACAGCAGTATTTACAAAAGCATTTCTGTGGGTTCATGAAAACTAGATATAAAAGTGTGGAAGGAGGTAAAGAATTGAGACAGGGAAGGGCTTGGGTGGAGGTGCGAGGGAGGGCTGGGAAGGTGGGCGGGGAGTGTAGGGAAGAGTGGGAGAGGAGGTTTATATCTGGACTGATTTATACTTGAGAGAGGTCATTTTACAGCTCTGGGCAATTCAAATGAAGGCAAAACACTTATATTTATCAACATTTATAGCTGATGATCAGAGCAGGAAATGGTGCTCCAGGGCCTGAACTTAAGAGGTGCTGAGGAACCCCATCTTCCCTAAAGTCACTGGGAAACACTGGTACGCAGTACCTTGCTGGGCCAGACCCAAACCATGCACAGACAGTACCCCCAGACCTTAAACCCTTTTGATCCTGCAGTGCTCAGTCGTTGGTGCTGATGTGAATTCAGACTGAGATCAGCTTCTAAATTACATTTCTGCTCCTGAAACTGGACTAGATTCCAACCACTTCTTGCCAGAATTCACCCAAAGTGACTCATCCCTTGCTCTATCAAGCGGCAATTGTTTGGAGGGAGATGTCATCATTCAGAATTGATTTTTAAGGCAGTTTTATAAGTATCTCCCCTTTTTTTTGTGTGTGATGCAGCAATGTTTGTCAGAGATATTTACAATCTCACTCCTCCTCCTCCAAAATCTTCCCACATTCAAACTGTCAAGACTAAATAAGCTTGAAACAATCATTTCTGTGAGCAATCATAAAGTTGATGATGTTTAGATAGTATTGGCTGCCAGTCTACCTAGGTGCTTGAGATGGGAGCAGACTGGCTTTAGGATGCTTAAAATACTGAAAGCATTTCAGCCTAATTGGGAAAGAGCTAACAGAAAAACGCAGGTATTGAATCACCCGAATGATGAGGCTAACAAATGGTGTCTGAGTTTGTGAGTCTGTCTCGAATAGGACAAAGCTTTGGAAAGGGGCTGTTTGAATGCTGGCAGAAAAATCTGTGGTTGAGTGGAGTGACGCCTGCTCTCGCCTGGGCCTGCCCCTGCTCCACTGGGCCTGGGATGCAGCTGCTAACCCTGGCCTAAGGAAAGGACTGGGCAGAGCGCTGCCAGCTTCAGGCCGCAGGAGTGGAGGCAGAGTGCCTGACATGGCATAGGAAAACAACAGCATGGGAGTGTGGAGACAAGCTCCTGATCCTGCTTAACGAAGCCCTTGGTAATGCTAATGAAGATTCCCTCATTACATCAGTCATTGGTGCTGCTCCTCTCAATTAGCCCTTTAGAAAGGGACTTGATTAAGTTGCCTAATTGTCTCCCACCACCTGAGATCTCTGCCAGCCTCTGGGGCTGGGGGCTGTGACACCAGCCGTGCCTGGGCAGAGCATACTGGAGGGTATCTCAAGTGACAGTAGACACCCACATTTAGGCAACTGAGTCGAGCCCTGTGCCCCTAAAGAAGGCCTGTTTTTTATGCTCAAGTGTTAAGTTCCCTGTAAGGGGGAGGAGAAGAATGGAGAATTTAACTAGAACACTAAAGTTTGTATCAGAAGAGGGGTTTTTTTCCATTCCAGTGTGATGCTACTGACTTTTCTGAAAGCAATCTGGAGCCCAATCTGTCTTCAGAACAGGACATATCTGTTGCTGTGCTTCTACCCTCACCCACCCAACCTCAGGGAGCTGTAGCAGCGAGGCCATAGTGGTTTCAGCTTTCCAGAAACAAAGCAGGAACAGAGATAAAAAGCTCCATGGACTGAGATCCTGTCAGAAACTTTCAGGATCCCTGGGCTTGCTCAACCAGAGTAAAACTTTAAAAGTTTCATAACATTAAAAGAAGGAAAAAAGAAACCCTGTGCAGCTATTGAGAATTATATTTCTTAGACTTCTTTGAAGAAGAAAATAAATGGGGGAAAGATATAATTAAAATTTTCAGGGCCCAGTGCTGTTTTCCACATTCTTTGCATCATTACAACCTCCTTGGCCTGTAGTGCCCTCAAGCCTTATGTTAGCGAGATGGGAACTGGGGCTTCTGATGGCCTGGAATGTTTTCTTTATATGCACTATAGTTTTCATTATGGTAACTGATAAATCTCACTGCTACCAGAAACCCCCCACTGGATTCTACTTCAGTATTGTTGTGCTCCAAATTCCCCATGCAGTGTTCCTCTCCCCCACCGCTGCCCCTGCCGTGGGGACAGTCACAACAGGACCATGGATGTATCTCAGGATACTCAGGTCTGTCTCAGTAGGGCTGCTTCACTTCAGCTCACAGGACCAGTGGGTTGGGGTTTCTCATCTACACGTACGAAGCAAGGCCTCCAACTCCATCTGTGACACAGGTGACCAACCCCACGGGCTCGGGGTCCTGCCACCTCGTCTGGTTGTGTCTGTGTGCAAACGCGCATACATTTCATACAGCAATCTGAAACTCAGGCAGAAAAGACACAGGAGCCTGGCTGAGACCCATACAACTGTTATATTGGCGTCAGTCTAAAGAAAGCAATGATACATTGCTTTGGAAATTATCAAGAAATGTAAAAAATGCATTTGCCCTTTTTTTGTTGTTGTTGTCATCGTTGTCGTAGTCACTGGGGCAGGGTTCTGAGTCAGAAAACAAAGCAGAAATAGATGCGGTTCTGTACATGGCGCCTGTCTGGCTGTCCCTCCGTGCTGGGGTGTGGTGGGCAGGGCAAGAAAACAGGCGGGACCCCTGCAGTAGCAGCAGCATCTACACCATCATCGTCCCCATGTCCAGCTGAAGAGGCAGATGATGCACAAAAGGTCTGTGGACAACGAAACTCCAGCTCTGGATCATGAGTTCCACTTGCTTTCCCATCACGTCAGCCACACAGAAATAAGGAAGAAAAAAAAGAAATGCACCCGATGTGGCCGGCCCAGTACTGTCTGGACTAATGAGCAGGAGTGTTACAGGGAGGAGGTTTGTTGTTTTGTAAGAAATGTCTTTAGTCTGCAGTGTACTCTTGCGAGTCAGAGATGCTCAGAGGCAAACAGCAGATCGTTCTCCCCATTCTTTCCTTCCATGCCACTTCTCAGCCATCGGTTCCTTCCAAGCTTCCATCCACAGCACAGTGATTGTACCCACCATCCACTTCCATACACAGGGAAACACTCCAGGAACTAAACCTGCCCCCTCCTTCCCACTGTCCCCCAGACTCTGCCTCACTCGCAGGAGGCAGCAGCTCTTTGCTCAGACCTGTCACAATGTGCACATTGGAAGTACCTCAAATGACAAAAAAAAAAGAAAGCCGCCCTCCCCAGAAAGAGACATTTGCACAGCTGGCACCAGCAATTACTAAATTTAACACCTGCCCCTTAAACTGCAAAAGTCATTTGCATTCTCTGCTAGTCACACATTTTGCACTCTGCAGCACCTGCGGGGTCTTCCAGGAGAGAGTGGGGTTTCTCCTGGCCATTGTAGGCTCTGACCCCCGAGAGAATAGCAGCTTTCACCAAGAACACGTGGGGCACAATCCTTCCTGTCATTTTGCTTCCTACCAAGAAAAATCCTAAAAGATGGGCTGTCAAGCACCCAAAGTACTCATTGTCACCACTAATTTAGGTAAGCACTGTTTTTCAGGAGTGAGGAAGTGTTGTCCATTGGGAGGGTCAGATGAAAGAAAATGAGTTAGGGAGCCCTTACATGGCATTTTCAGAAACAGCCAGGCCATGGGCATTTTTCCCTTTCAAGTACCTTTGGAGCACATCAGCAGCAGCAGCAAACTCAAAGGGAGACACACTTGTGTGCCCGTCTCCATATGGGCACCAGGGATGGAAGGATGAGACTGACCCACATCAGCTGGTTACATTCTCCAGGGAAGTCTTGAATTACAACTTTGATGACAGCTGCTTGTACAAATGGATTCGTATTTCTCTAGCTTAAATGTATTTGGTTTTTTCAAGGTATCTTGAGCTGATACTGGCCGGTTCAAAATTACAGTCAAAAATACCCTTTGCTATTTCTCCTTTATGCCCCAGAGAATTCAGAAGAAAAACAAGAGCGTTACAAAAATAATGTAATCAACGTATGCAATGAAGGGTGCTCTCGGACCCATCTGCAGAAGCTCAAGATTTGAATCAAAGTTTAGCTCTGAGTCAGATCACACCTTGAAGCTCAGCACTGATCTGCTTGTGAATCATCCTGAGGAGGGAGAAAAAACAGCAGTAGTCTAGACAAAAATCAGTTGCATAAAATCTAACAATACGTGCCTGTTTTTTCAGCCTCTCTCAAGGGTTAGGGCCAATGGTCAGTGTGAGAGAGTTGGGAGAGTTTCACACTTCCTAGTCAGAAAATATGGCTGGGACATGCTGTGCTGCCAGTTAGTATCTGACCCATCCACTAAAGTCTGGAAAGAGGACTGAGACCATGCATAGGAACACCAAAAAGTCACTTGGCACCTGCATCTTGACCAGACTGCAGCAATTCTCTTAATGAAGATCCAGAGCTCTCTCCCTCTCCCTCTGTTTTCAGTCCAGACCAGGGTTAGATAATTTTACTTTGCCAACTATTCTGATTCTTGCATTTCTTATCCCAGGATCCTGCTATAATTGATCAGGGTTCAGTTATTTAATAAAATCATTTTGAAGCCAGATTTTCCCCCCTGCCCCCCGCTCCTTGAATTGCTGGTGCCAGCTGAACGTGTAGGGTGGATCTGCCAAATGGGCTTGGGGGTCTTGCCACCCTTGAGCGGGACGAGACCTTTAGAGGAACTGAGCAGAAGGAAAGAAAACAAAGCCTGAATAAAATGTCCCAGTCTCTGGAAGAAAGATTCTCTACCAATAAAGTCATTGTGCACGCTGAAAGGGAGTGAGGAAGAAGGAAAATGAACACAAGATATGCAAAATCAGTAACGTTCAACCTGTCAGTGGATTGCAGAATAGTTACTTACACCAGGTACACTTTGTTCATTGTACAAATTAAAAAAGGAAAAAAAAAAATAGTACCCTTTCCCCAACCACACGTAAAAAAGCACTTAAAAGTTCAAAGGTAAAGCTTGGCACATTCCAAATACGAAATGATTCACTTGACATGCAGCAAAATATACAAGAAGTGATTCTTTTTTTTTCTTTTTTTTTTAAACAAACTTAATTCAATTCATTATCTTTGCTTGGCACAATTGCAATTCATTTTAAAAAAATATTTGAAAAATACTGAAACTGACCTGAATTCAAGTATAACGGTTTCTTCAACAGAAACATTATCAATGCAATAAAACATCACACGGAATATATCGAAGCGTAACGTCTTCTGGTTTGTTTTTTTTTTCTTTTGTTTCCCCCCACCCCCGTAATTTTTTTTCTATACAGTTTTAATGCCAACACAACTTACAATTTTATTTTAAAATTAATATTATTGCATTGTTTTTGCATATCTTGTGGAACAGAAAATGCAAAGTTACTGATTCCCTTTTCGAAAGCAGAGACAGTGGTTTGTTTTTGCATTCGAATGGCCCCAGATACAGATCTCCTGCAGCTCAAACCAGGATGTGGAGAGCTGCTCTTACACGCAGCACACACGCGCACACACTCGCTCCTATCGCTCCCACACTCACAGATACACTTAGCACTAAAAAGAACCCAAATCAATCACTCAAATGTGCAAGACTATATCAAGTGCATTGCCTACTATCTTTAAATTATAAAACAACAACAAAAAAAGGTTTCAGTTACTAGTAAATAAAATTACAAATTCTCGGTGTACATAATGGTTGGTAAAACTCATCTATCGTTATACTTCTACCAAATTCCAATGGAGAACCCCTCCCCAGTTTAAATAATACAACATGATCAAACCAATTTAACATCTGCAAAGGTGAAAATAAACCAAAACAAAAAAGGTAGGTGATTACAAAACGCTGTAAACACTCCCTTCTCCCTCAAAATAATAATAATAAAATAGTCAAAATAAAAACTGCAACATGCTTTCAAGAAAATACCAAACTGCGAAACAAGAACTCTGCACAGGCCCGGCGGCCCCTCAGCCCCGCCGCCATGCCTGCTCTCCCATTGGCTGGCACAGTTGGCGCGCTGAGCTCTGATTGGCCGGCAGGAGACCGCCTGAGCTCGGATTGGCTGGCGGGTGACCGCCCGAGCTCTGATTGGCCAGCAGGGGCCGCTGCCGGAGTCTCGGCAGGGCTGGGCCGCGCCTCGGGCGCCCGCGGGCTTCTCCTGCTTCCTCCTCCCCGTGGCCGTGTGGGAATCCACAGCAGAAGTCTTCCTCTCCTTCCGAATCAAAGGGCCTTGGCTTTATGGAGACGGTGAGGCTCATACAGAATATGTGCAAAATGATTTTTACAAGCAAAGTTGAAAGACACCCGTTTGGCGCAGGGTCCTTTTGGCTAGGGCCATCCACAGGAAGCTGAGGTTCCCCTTCGTGCTCCGGAGGCAGCTGTCGTTCCTTGTGCAGGGACTGAAAAAAAGAGGGAGCTGGCTCTCCTCCTCTTCTTCTCCTCCTCCTCACTCTTCCTTCATGGACACGTGCTGGGGTTATATCCGCTCCTGAAAAGCTTTCTTACACCACCCAACTCTGCGACTCGTCCCAACAGAAATGAATGAAGAACGCTGTTCCGGTTACTCCAGGTCACGAGAACAGTGAGGCACTTCTGAAACAAACCCATTAGGAACATTGAAACAAATAAAAAACCAGCATCGCTTCCAGCCCTGGCAACTACAGGCTGCTGATATAAATCCTGCTGTCCTTGAGCTCCTCCTGACTTATCCTACAATCCGGGTTCTGCACCTCTTCCTCTTCCTCTCCTGCACTGTCCTGCCCTGGGTCCCTGCAGTTAGCAAAAGGCAAGAGGTTGCCATTGGGGCTCTGCTTGCTGTTACCATTGAGAATGTTGTCTGCTGCATTTTCCATCTCTTCTATCGTCATGTCGCAGGCGTCTGCGAGCTCCTGGGTTGTGACCTCAATGAACTTTGGATCTTGAGCAAACTGCATCAGTCCTTCCGAAATCAAGACCTTCAAAAGCAGGTGGGGAACCAGAACACAAAGACACGTGTTAGTACTCTGCAGCACCAACCCTGTCACACCTCTAACACAACCCTCTTTATTGCTGTGTTCCTTCTCCCATTCATGCTGCTAAACCCCTGCTGGGAGATGGGCTCTCCTACTCCTGGGCATTGTGGGCAGCAGTGGATCTGTTGCCCTGCTCTTCCAGGGGCCGTGTTTCTAGCTGACACCGTGTCCTTCGTGGCTGAGCACTCTTACCGCTTCCACCAGGCTGCTGGCGCTGCCGTGGAACTGCCGGCTGCTCCCTGCGGTCTGGCTGGGCACGGTCAGGGACACCGGCCGGGCTCTCCTGGGGCTGCCGCCGCTCTCAGGGTACCGGGAGCCGCAGTGGACTGACGGCAAGCTGCTGTTGAGTTTCTCCGAGGACTCTGCCCCGTCGAGACGCAGGGCTGGGATGGTCTGTTGCGGCCAGCCCCGGTTGCAGGGCGTGGCCGGGGGCGTAGCACAGAGCCGAGAGAACATGGTGGGGGAATGGCTTCGCTGGAGCAGGGGACTCAGGCCGGCCACTGCTAATGCCTGTGGACAGAAAGGGACAAGGTGAGTGAGAGCTTACAGAGCTAGGACAAGGAAATGCTGGAGAAATCATCCGAGAAAGGCCTGGAGAGTCTCGAGCCATGTGAAAACAGCTGCCAGCTCCTTGAAGGGTTTGGATGTGCGCTGCAAACTCATTTTGCAAGCTTTCCTTTAAATTGTGTACCCTGTGCTAGTGCCAAGCACTGGCTTGGAAACTTTCAGAACCGCTGTTCTTTAGCCTGGGAGCCACAGCATTGCCAGGAGGGATGGAGTCCCATCCCCACGGCACTGCCAGGAGGGATGCAGCCCCATTCCCACAGCTCTATCAGGAGGGATGCAGCCCCATTCCCACGGCACTGCCAGGAGGGATGCAGCCCCATTCCCACGGCACTGCCAGGAGGGATGCAGCCCCATTCCCACAGCAATGCCAGGAGGGATACAGCCCCATTCCCACGGTACTGCCAGGAGGGATGCAGCCCCATTCCCCACGGTGCTGCCAGAAACACCACCTCTTCTCTAGTGGGGGAGACAGCAACTCATTTTCCCACCACATAGCACAGGCTTTTATTGCCACTTGCTGTTTTAAGTGTCTCCTGAGGAACCTGAACAGATACCAGATGTGAATTTTAGATGCGTGTGCAGTTGGCAATACTTTAAATCCACCACTGGATTTTAAGGCATCTGCTGTTGGTGGGAGGATCAATATCTGATGATTATACTTTCAGCCATCCAGTCCTTCCTGTAATCATATACACAACCTCTGAGTCATCCAGCCTCCTCTTATAACAAATTCTCAGGAAGCCTCTTGTTGCACGGGGCTCATCTGATGCCTTATTGATGGTGACTGCTTCCTTGTTCCATAAGCAAGACTGCCAGAGTCATAAGCTCATCTCACAGAGCTCATGGCTGAGCGGTGAAATAAATGCATAGAAAATGCAAAAGCACGAGGATTGTGTTGTGTTCAGGCTGGGGTTAGGCTCGCCCAGCTTCAGCTCTGGGAAGGCTCTGTGTTTAGTCTAAGCTAAGTCTAGGCTAAGTGCAGAGAGGCACTGGCAAGGCTCCCTTCTCTTCGATGCCTGCCTGAAAACGCTGCCTCAAAGACACGACTTACACAAGACTTAAACCTGCCCTTTGGTGATGCTCCTTCCCTCCACTGACCACAGTGGGACTGAACTGACTGATTTAAACTAGACTTAAACTAGACTTAAACTAGACTTAAACTAGCTCACTTTAAGCTATCCGATGTGCAGTGAAGCTCAGTCCACCTGCCACTGAAATCCTTGGGAACTGATTGTTGTGCTGATGGCTTCAGTGTCAGGTAAACAAAAGAATTATTTATTAGTCACCTGCAAGTTCACCAAGGCTTTCTCAGGAATTAGATGTCAGACTCCTATCAAATTTCAGTGAGGAAGAAAGCCCTTAAAACTTCTTAATAAGTCATGCCCTGCAGGCTATGATGGCCTCAGCACATCCCTTAAATTGCCAGGACTTTGAGTAGAGACCTAGATCTGTCAGGCAGGGCAACAGAACCAATTTTTCATCTCGTTGGCAGAAACATACACAAAATGTTTTATCAAAAATCTGACATCTTGAGGAAGCTGAAAGAAGCTCTGTGGGATACATTTACATATCATGGTGTGCAGGTATTCCATGAGAACACCTCTTCAAGCATTCACAGCAACAGAATCCATTAGGCTTAGCAGAGGCAGCCTTCCCACTCTGTGGCTTATTTAGGCACTGTTGTTGGTTAACATTTTTGTAAGCATGTGAAAATTGCTGAGTGTTGTCAGCTGGCAGCCAGATGCCTCTTTCAGGGTAGCCCTTCAGTCTGGCTGAGTGACACTTGTGTGGGCAGAGCCCCATCCCTCCAGGTTTTGGGATGAGGAAGGGTGAAGTAGCTCCATCTCATTTGTAGAGGTTGGAGACAGGTGATTCTGTCAGCTGTGTGGGATGAGAGGGCTGGGAGGCCTGTGTTCCCTCTGCCTGGCCTGCCATGGGAGGGCAGGAGGTCTCAGGAGGGCTGTTGCTGCTGTGGTGAATGTGGGAAGCTGTTTCCTGACCAGTCCTCCCTGCTCCCACCCATTTTTTGGTTGTCCCTGCCACAGCTGTACCTCTCTGCAGACCACTGCTTTCTGGAGCTCAAGAATTAAAGGGTAACTCTCTGGAAGTGGAGGTGAGAAAAGCCAGGGAGCCTCAAGCCCACTCCTCTCTCACTCCTCTGACTTCTCACTCCTCCCATTCCTGCTGGGTGGCATTTTCTGCCCTTGTGGCAGCCTAAAGAGGTGGCAAGGCCATTCTGCCCTGCCTGGGGGGGCTACACAGAGCAGGATGCCACGCCTGCGAGGCTGGCACTGCCATCTGCACTTGTTTCTTTTATGGGGACAAAAAGTGGCATCATCAAACCCACAGACACAGCTCTCCTTTGGAGTCTGACAGCTGGCTAATCATCTAGGTATGTGCCCAAGCCTACATTTGCCAGGCTGCTGAACACAGTTACAAAGGGCTTAAGAGGCTGGTTGATTACATGTAATCAGTTTATGTTTTAAAATGGTTAATTACACTTACTGGTTACCTTTAATTAATGTGAAAGTAGACCATGCACACTTCATTCATGTGCATGCTGCCATCAAAGCCAGTGTAATTGCACTGCAGCATGCAATTTAGGTAGTTATTTCCATCTTTTTGCTAGTATTTTATTTTATTCTTTCATGGGCTTCAGAAAATGCTAACTGTGGCTAACTCCCAAGGTCATACTCCTGTAGCGTTCTGGGAATGATGAAAATCCTGATTGCTAAAACCTGGGCCTTTGGTATGGGTGAGAATCTATCCCAAATGGTTTTTAAGCAGGGAGTTGGGATGCTCTGAGGGGGTACTGCAGCTGGCAGGGGCCCAGTGTGGTTATTAACACTCACCTGATGATGGACCAGATGCAAAGGCAGGACTGTCTTCTGCGAGACGTCCACGCCCTGGTTTTTCTGTCTTTTCAAACACTCTAAGTGAAAAGATGCTCTTCGACCTGAAACAGCAACCACACACAGTGTGTCCATCACTCATAATACACTACAGATCATCTGTTTTCCGTGTCTTTTAGTGCAGTCCCACTGGACATACAGCAAAGACACACATGCTTTAGGCTCTGCCCACTTCCCCTCAGCACCGTGCCCTTTCCAAAGCAAATATATTTACAGAAAGCACTCGGGGATCACGAACCAACCAACGCCACCTTCCAAGCAGGCTGCAAGGTAGGACTCTGAACACTTTTCTCCTTTAAAACAAATGCAGCTGATTTCCCTCCTGAGCAGTGGCAGTGCTCTCAGGGCTCTGTGGCTGAGGCAAAGCCCTCAGCAGGATGGTGCAGCTGAGGCTGTGGTGCTGTGCTGGCCGTACACAGCACGCAGACGGGGACGTCGGGCTGCTCAGGTGACACTGGCGCCCTGCTTGCATGTGATCTGTGTCCCTCAGCTGCCAGACATACCACAGTGTATGAGACTGGGTCTACAGCAAGGTCAGGTGGAACTGAATTAATCAATGGTGAATTTACTGGTGAATGCAAGGTGACTTAGACAGACATGAAGCATTTTCGGAATTTGGAAGGAAGGGAAGAGAAAAAAAAAGTTTTTAGAGGGGAACTATTGAAACAGTCACATTATTTATTTGCTGTAAAATTAAACTTTACTTATCTAAATATGAGAAAGGTACTCCCAATGAGGAATTTAAAACTACTGAGAAGTAAGTTTATGATCAAGTGCTTTACTTCTGAAAAATGGCAAATAAATCCAGATTAAAGATTCAATACATGGCACACTACAATATTTTGTGGTCTTCTTGATTTCGTTGACATTTTTCTAAAGAAGGAAAGAAATTTAGAATTCTGAAAATAGGAAGTATCTATAATATTGGTTTGTTGCGAAAAAGCCCTCTCAGGGTTGGAGAAAATATGTTATAACCCAGAGAATGAATGTTACAATGCCGGTTAAAAGTATTTCCTCTTTCTAGAGAAAAAACCCAACTAGTAAAATGAGTATGACATCGGTGTATAAATATTTGGTGTGTAATTATAAATAGGATGTAGTTGGTGAAGCATTGTATCAAGGGCTGACTGCCTTACAGATAGATATAAAGATGTCATTGCCTAATATTGTGAGATTTGAAAGAAAGTAAATGTTATTAGAACACTCAAGCATCCTGAAGGATTTGAGTGAACACTCAGTAGCCTCCCTTTAAACATTACCTAGTCTGTCTCTGTTATTCTATAAAAATGTATTTTATATACGTGATTCTTTTTAGTTTCTCCCTTCAATGCCCTTTTTTACCACACCAATACTCAGAAAGAGGCTGAAAAATGTTATACCTAAAAGAGTTCATTTTCTCACAGACTCTCTTGATACTTTTCATAAAACCTTGTGATTCATGGGTTTCACCTGACAGTGAAGCACCTGAAAATCTCCAGGTACAATTAGAGCAGAAGGCAAATTTATGTTGTATTAACTTAATCTGACATTCACTGTGTTCCTGGTAGCAGACAAAGGAGACAATCTCTCATTTCTCCTTGCTGAATACACACAGAGCAGAACACCACAGACTCGAGGCTCACCCATTCAGTGACTCCCTGGTGATTGTTTGGAGAGCCTACAGTTCTCAAATAAACTGCCCTAATTGACAGGCAGGCTTAATCAAACAGGTCACAGGGACTGTCCCAACAGCCACAGGTTCATCTGCTGACTGAGTGTGAAGCCAGCAGAGCCACGTGCCTGGTCAGGATTGCCTGCCTGCCCTGGGGTTCCTGGTCTCACGAGCTGAATGCAGCAAACAGCAACACCCGTGCCCACACAGGCCGGGATTTCTCCAGGGAGATGTGGGAGCTTCCCCAAGGCAGAGGAACCACAGCCCAGCCCTGCTGGGAGGTTACCTAGTGCTGAGGAGCACAGAAACCCCTTCTTCGGAGAGTGCCGGGTGTCCTCTCCTTTGTTGTTTTCTGGTGGAGTGAGTTGTCTGTTTTCATCATCTTGGTATGCAAGCCTGGGAAGGAGAGCAGAGGGAATTAGAAAAGCAGCTGATATTGGGCAGAATAAGCCCTCTTCCAGCAAGGAAGCCAGGAAGATCATGCTAGCAAAGGGATGCAAGAGCGAGCTGGCTTCAAACGATTACTGGTCCAAGAGACCACGAGACAGAGAACCCTCTAAAAATGAGGTCTGGGAACATCAGGAGGTAGAAGTGAATGGGCTGGGGGGGAGGCCCTGCAGATCCAGATGTCTCAGAGAAGGAAAATGCTAGGTGAAAGATATCCTTTTCAATATTACTTCTAGGGCTGAACTGCATTTTTTAAAAGAAATTTTCTCATATTTGAGTTGTCTGACTAAAATTTTCTGACCTTCCCCCATAAATTGAAATTTTTTGTAGAAAAATGTCACCTCTTCCCACCTCTCCCCCTTAATTAAAGAACCACCCAAACACCTTGACTAAAGCTGCAAAGCTCACATTTCGGTAGAGAGCAGACTTGGTTCACTACAGTACTCAATGTCTTCATTCAAATTTTCATCATAAGTCTCATCCTGAGACACTTCCTCTTGGCAAACAATTGCCAGCTGGCTGTCTCTGGAACTGGAGCTAATGAGCAAAAAAGACAAGTCAAGATATGGAGATGGTAAAGACAACCTGTTACAAAGACAAGAATGACAGGCTCCATCTGTCTCAGTTTATTATAATGCTGAAGAGCCATCATAGGAAAATCAATGACTGAACAGAGCTAGAGAGTTCACAAATACAAGGCAACGACCTTTGTCTGTGTCCTCTTTCACAGGATGAGTTTCTTAAACCAGTGCTGAACAACACTGTAATTTTGTCATTTGTGACTTGCTGTACTCTATTAATGTGCACATCACGCTGACCACATTTTCAAAGACACACCTCACTGAACTCACAGTAAAATCTGAGATGGGCTCTCAGCAATAAGCTTTTCCCCTTGTTGCAAAAAACTTGGTTATGGATTTCAGAGAAGCCTCCTGGCCGCTCACAGTAACCTTCTCATCTCTGTGATATGTGGCCTTTGCCTCCCAAATCCCTCACCCTGCACTGGCTCTGCCCTCTGCCTCCTGGTCACGTTCTCATCCTTGCTGGCTTTTCCACCTTTCGTCCCTTTTTTCAGCTGCAGAGTGTTACTGGATTCAGTAGGCTCTGTTCAAAGCTTTAGGTGTGTCAGCCCTTAATTCCCTGCTTGCCTCCTTTCTGTCCCTCTGTTTCACATTTCAGCACTCGTATTTCACTTTGTTTGGACTTTGCATTTTCTGAGGACTAAAGAAAAATCTGGAGGTAGCTTGAACCTTTGAAGTATGGACATGGAGGTCTTGGAAACAGTTTCACTTTCTTACTAGCATTTGCAGAAGAGAACAGGGTGGCTTTTTTTTCTTTTTCATCTTTTAGGGACTGGAGTGGCAACATTATCTTGTCATCTGGTTAAAGCACAAACCATTGCAAGAATGGGTGGGTATGCATTGTATAAAAGAGCCTGTAAGACAGTGCTGCAGTGATCTTCCTCTGAAATGGGAGGCAAATAAAACTGCTAAGGTGGAGAGGGGGAAAAAATCAGTACCTGGCATCTCCTCCTGTTTAACAGTCTGTGTTTAGCCAAAACCATACAGAATTTTTGTATGAACGTGCCAGGGTGTACTTCACTATGCTGTGGTCAGAGAATGTGGAGATGTGTGAGCCCAGCTAGCATCTCTAAAAAACTCCCTATCTAGAAAACAGCCAGAACATGAATCACTACGTGCTCTGAGCTGGGAGTATTTTCTGGAGCTGTCACGGTGATCAGTATTTTATTTCGGCCCTACTGACACCAAAAAGGAGAGCTCATATTCAGCATTAATGGGAGTTTGGAGTTTGAGCAGGATGAACAGTGTGGGTCTTACACCCAGGCAGCGTTAGAGGGTCATGGAGAACACGTACCGTCCCAGTGTCTCGTAGTAATGTGTCCTAAGTCAAGGAACGTGCCCAGGGAAGCAAGGAGAGAAAAGAACACCACGTTAGCAGTGTCACACCAGCACAAGTCAGCAAGGAGGAGGGCAGATGGTAACACATGTTGTGCAACCCCTGTGGCCTCCCTCAGGAAGGCATGAAATAGAAAAACCACGGGACTCTTCACTTGGGCAATTCTGCACCTACTGAAGTTCCTCTGTCTTATTGTCCTATTCTGTCCTTTCCGGGGGCAGCATTTGTCCACCTTTTCACACTGCTCACTCTCTGTGCTGAAAAGAAAAAATCCATCTCCTTCCTGCTGTTTCTGAAAGTATTAAAAAAAATCCCCCACTGAGAAAAATGATATTCCTTTTGTATTAGTCATCTGCGTGTAGAGAGCCTGAAAACTCTCCAGAGAAGGGGATTTGCTTTGTTTCCGAAAACCTTGCCTCCCTCCTCCCGGAATGTCTTTGGTGACCTCTGTAGGGATGTGACCTGCTGAATGAAAAACCACTGACTTCGACAAAGCTCCCTGTTGGGCGATTAAGACATGAAGAGCAGTCTCCTTCAGCTACCAGTTGATAAAACACCTCCCTGTGGTGAAGGAGGGATAAATAAGGTTCCCTTTGGATCTTACAAAGGTTTCTTCCTGGTAAAGCCCAAAGAAATGGAGTGTGTTGGTCAGGAAGAGTGCTGGTGCTTGGCGGTGGCCAGTTGGTGCGTACCTGCTGCACTGTGGGCTTTGGCACAGGTGGAGAACCAGAAGGCTCAGTCCAGGCTGCAGGCTGGGCAATGTCTGGGAGTGACTTCAGCTCAGCAGCAGCGCTCTGGTGTTTGCATGCACCTTCCAACACCCGCTCCCCGGGCTCCCTCTCTGCTCTGAAACTTACCTTTTGGATGGCAGTTTCCAAGGAGCCTCCTGCACACATATGGTGGGTGACAAGGGGGTCCCGTGGCCTTCCACTGTGCTGACGGTGCTGGGGTAGCTGGGTGGGCTGGGGAAGCGGCACAGGGCGGTGTTGTTGGCGTTGTTGATGTTGGCATTGGAGCCTGAAGATGAGTAGCTGCTGGGAGTGAAGGTGGAGTCCACCAGCTTCTCGTGAGATGGAGACTCGGTATCTCCGTGGTTGTTGCCAGACTTATTGATGTGCAAAGGTCTCTGGGTGGTGAACGTCTGGGGGAACCCGCTCCTGCCGTCACTTTGGTAATAGCTCACGTGGTTTCCAAACAAGCCTCCAGCTCTCTGTCAGAGAAACAGAAAGGATTTTTCCTTTGTGAGTGAGATGTGTAAGGGCCTGGGTGTTTTCATGCTTAGACTGTTCTTGAGGAAAAAAAAGTGAGGAGCAAAGGGAGCATGGTGGCACTGGTGCTCTCTCTTCCAGAAGGCAGTGTATGGACTTCTCTGTCACAGCCTAGGTACACACAGGCTGGGATTCCAGAGGACTGGACTCTACACCTCCCACCAGTCCTGGGAGTCCAGGACGGGGTGTGGATGCAAGAACCAGGTAGCTGCCATCTGGTTTTCCCAATGCAGTTGCAAAGGAACATTTAGACATGAGAGGGAATTTGAGAAGAGCACCAGAAACTATTAATCAGCTGGAGGAAGAAATGATGAGAAATTTAATGAGCTAGTTATGTCCTGTTTAGATGGTGAGTAATGAAAGGGACTGACAGCATCTTTCTGTAAAGAAAGGTGGAAGATGCCAAAGGAGATGAAAAGTTACAGAGGAAACAATTACAAGAAACAGGAATGAAATAAGAAAGAAAAGATTTAGCTAAGTAGCTCAGAAAATTTTCTCCTGCCATAGGAGCTCTCTTGGGTTCTGGTGTAGTTTTTGGAAGGATGCTACCAGTGTCACTGAAAGGAGTAAACAAAACACTGAAGTGTGCCTGGCTGCTGCTCTGCAGATTGCAAGATGGCTGCACTGATCTGTTCTTTAATTTAGGTTTCATGAGGGAATCTTCCAGTGAGAAGTTTCCCTTGACAGAAAGAGAGAAGGAATTGGGATAAAACTGTGCCAAGACCTTAGGACCTTTCACTTAGGACCTAGGTCCACCCCTGTTTTATAGTAAGATCTACAAAATAAGGAGAGCCCAGCTGAAATGCAGAATGACCAAAAGAGAATGTAGCACACTGAGTTCAGCCTCAGCTCACAAACTTGTTCAGAACCTACCCGGAAGATATCATCTTCAGAGGCTGCAGAAACAGCTTCTTTCATGGCCTTGTCCAGCTCTTCTTCAGCTGTCAGGTCTCCAGAAATTGCTCGTCGGATCTCCGGCCCAATGTCGTGGAGTGTGCGCAGACCAGCCTGCAAAACAGCAAACTGTAGAGCTTCATATCTCCGAGTGGGCACGGGAGAGATAACAGCATTGCCATTTCTTCCTAAACACTGTGGAGCCCTTTGACTTAGCATAGCACCCCCAGCTCCTAGAACACCACCAAATTCTGTTCTTTCATCTCTTTCTTAGAGAGAGAGAAGCTCTTAGCAATACAAACCAAGGAATGTTTGTTGCTAGTCCTTGGCTTCATCACAACAGGACATAGACATAAATCCACAGGCTCGACTAAGCACGTCTCTGTGTGCTTTCAACTCTGGGTTTTCAGATCCACAACCAGAAGCTCTAGAGCAGCCACAGTTCCAGCTGAACAATGTACTCTGGGGCCTCTGCAAATCTCTTTAATCAGCAGCTTAAATATGGATTTAATAACTAAGCTTCTGGCATCTCGACCCGGAGAGTCCTCAAACCTCTCACTGACTGGAGTCTGTTCCAAAGAGTCCATCCAGGGTGGTAAGCTATGGGTGTACTGAGGCCTCATTCTGTGTTTGTGCCCACACCACAGCACTTTTCAGCTTGCTAAAACTCCAGAGTCCTCCTTTTTCCTCAGTGTACTCTCAAGGGACACAAATAGTACTGCTTGTACAGTCAATGGGGCTTTCTCTTTCTGTCACACAGCCCGGTAGCCTACTGAGTGAATGTGTATCACAGTGGGGAACAAATCCCAGTCCTTAGAGTCTGATGCTCTGTCCATTAGGTGGCCTTGGCATCCAGGTATGCTTTTTGCTTTTTAAGTGATTTTGCCTCCTGGCAACATGCAGACTCCTCAGAAGGGGTCAAATGTATGTGTGGGTAAGCAAGTGTCTGCAGGACACTTCATACCAGTTCTCTAAAAGGATCCTAAATTTCAAATATTACTGGCAGATTGATAAACTGTGATTATACCCCACCTGTGCCTTCCATTTCCAGACCTAAGGGATTGTGAGTGCATGGTACAGAGGTATGTATCCAAAAGGATTCGTGTGATAATTCAAGGGGTCTGTGAGCTCCTTTCCAGTAGGGATAGCCCACTGCTACCCCCAGAATGCCTAAGAGGGAAGTGGGGCCCCTGTCTCTACTGTAGCACCCCTGTCCACCCGGGGCCCGCTTGTCACCTGTAAGGACAGCGCGTTGCGCTGCGAGGGCTTCCCCACCAGCCCCTGCTCTTTACGTTTCTTGAACTTCCGGAAATACTCCTGGATCAAGAACGTGGCGTAGAACTTCCCGACGGTCACCTCGTCATCTGCAAAGTGGGGTTAAAACAATAAATTAAATAAGCAGCTGAGTTTAACGGTGCGTGTGCTCACGTGAGCCTTGCAGGAACCCTGGGCGCTGCAGTCCAGCTCTGCTTTTTCTGGCATCAGGATTCGGGGCTGAAGGGAAGGATCGCTCCTTGCTGTAAATAGTCAGGAGGAGAGGTGCAGGTGGCATTTGGGCAGACTGGCTCTGCTGGCAGAGAACCCCTGGAGCGGGAGTACATCCAACCTTTGCAGCCTCTGGTGCTGGTTAACCACAAAGGATCTCGTTATAGCAGCAGCCTCCCAGTCTGGGTCAACACCCGCTGCTGTCTTGTGACAGCCTGGGGTAAGACTTATTCACAGGCTGGGCTCACCAACAGCATCTGACTGATCATCCATCCCAGGCCTGATCTGACCCTTCTGTGGCCTGGAATTCTGTCCCTTTGTGCCTGAACATGGGTGTGAGTGAACAGAGATCACCTCTGCCCTGAAATGTGGTCACAGCTGTGTTCCCACTCAATAAAAAGTGCCAGTCAGCCAAAATGGGCACCGCGTTTTTCTCCAGGTAGCTCTCCTTCCTTCTGCAAACCCACTGGAAATTTTAGAAGACATCATCCACTGACTTCAGAGCAGGCTGAGCAAGGCTCAGGACCTGGCTGCACCTGCTGCCTGACTGCCAAGTGCTGTTTTGTGCCCATGGGGCCACCTGGAAAGGCAGTGAATGCCACACCGGATGCCTATGCACCAACTCCTATTGATGCACATTTTCTTCTTTCCCTGATTTCTCAGCAGTAAGAACAGGATATTCATGTTAGTACAGAACTGATCTCAGCCTGATGAAATACAGACAGGTCATAGAAGGAAGTCTGTCCCCCATATTCCACCAGATGATCACGAGGTGCAGTAGGACATGACAGGTGGGGGAAAAAACCAGAGAGATTCAGAGACAGGGACAAGATCCTGCACTCACCACCGGCGGGAGGCACCACCTGGTCCAGCAGCTTCATACTGGTGCGCTTCCAGATTTTCTTAATTATTGCTCTCAGCTCTTCGTTGGCTTGCTCCAGGTTACCTGCAGGGTGAAAATCATCAGAGACAGGAATTAAGCAGACCCTGCAGAGGAGCAATTTAATGTCTGGCATGGCAGTCTCAGGAGGTAAGTATCAGAGTGTTTTCAGCAGTGGAAAGTTTTGGGCCAAGAGATGCTCAGACCATTCCTAAAGCTCCCTCACAGCAAGAGGCCTTCTTCCTAAATATGCATAGTCATCTCTGGGTAGGGAGGTGACTTTCCTTCTAGATACCTATTTCCTCTCAAATGAGTCACCTTCAATTTTATTTCTCGATTTATTCAAGGGGTACATTCAAACCCCTCTCTTCTCTCTCTAGGTGTCTGAAACCAGTATCTTGTCCTCCTAAAGGTGCTGTTCGTGCAGTTTTTCTTATTCCTGCCCATCACTAAGGCTGCTGAGGGTGTTGCACAGGGCTCTGCATGGCAGTAGCTCCTGTATTAGGATAC
The DNA here is from genome assembly GCA_013397175.1 of Platysteira castanea. Classification (NCBI taxonomy): domain Eukaryota; kingdom Metazoa; phylum Chordata; class Aves; order Passeriformes; genus Platysteira; species Platysteira castanea. Next base: position 225,545 of record VYXC01006596.1, read on the forward strand.
AGTGAAGATAGGGACACTGAGTAACTTGCTGAGGATGCAACACATGGACAGCATCAAAGGCAGAAATCTGACTCAGGAGGGCTAATTCCAAGCTCCTGCCCCGACCACTTAAAAATCCTGCTACAGAAGAAAGAAAGCAGTTTGAGGCTTCAGATGGTTTCCCAGGAGTTCACTGGCAATGACTCTCAGAGCTTGAGGCTCAGACAGACAAGAAAATTGAGTCCTTTTTGGGTCTCCATTTCATAAGACACAAGATGTCTTACAGGGATTGTGGGTGGCTTTCCCTCAGGAGAGTCTCTTGTGCTACAGTCAAATTATGTTTAGCACAACTTTCAAGGCCTTAATATGATTTTTTTGTTTTGCCACTGTTTTTTGGCTCAGCTGTGTACAGCTGGCACAGTAAGGTAGAGTTCTGCTGGTCTCTGCTTCCCCATGCCTGAAATGTAATGCAGCCACTCCTGAGGCAGAGGTGTTTAGCTGTGAATCACAGACCTGCACGCTTTTTTAATGCATCTCATTAATCCATGAAGCCAGATTTTGACTCAGGACCAATATCTTTCATTACAGTGGGTGACAGAGTGCAACAAAGAGGACAAGCTGAGCCCCAAATCTTGTCTTTTCTTTAAAGATACCTGCTGTCCATGCAAAGCTGTTAACAGTCCCTTTACTTCTAATCTGTCTTTACAGCACCACTGTTACTACAATGTATTGTTAACTCATGCTAATGGAAGCACAGGAGGAGTTTTTGTGAGATGACACCCTTGAGTCCAAGCTCTTTTTTCTCTCTTGGACTGGAAGATCAGTGGCAACAGCAGTCAAAAAGTAGCTCAGCTCTGCAGACAGGGTACAAAGACGAGGCTTCTTTGCCCTTCATCCTTTCCCTAATTGCTGTGTGAGCAGACATTGATCTAAAACTTTAAACTTTGAGACCGCTGTGAAGAATGTGATCGATAATTTGAGATGATGCTATAGGAAGCACTGGCTCCCTCGATAGTGGGAAACACTGTGCTCTCCCTAGAAGATATTATTCCTCCAAACCTCTTTACATAGCTTTTGTCCCATGTGCCGCATGTGAGTAATTTGGATCATTTTACACAAGAAGCCCCTGTTGGTTTATTCCTGCTCAGGACACCTTGGCACAAACAGCGCTCTGCTACCTTTGTACCCTTGCAGTCAGCAAACTTCTCACCTTCTGTCTTGATCCTCAGTGCTGTTCTGACCAATGCAAAGAGAGTGGCATTGAACATGACGGTCCCATCACTGTTCAGTGGCATATTCATGGACACAAGGCGCTGTGGGATAAAGAGAAGAAAGACAACAGTCACACCGCCACACATGGACTGGAGCATGCTCTTCCTTCTGTCCTCATGATGCCCTCAAGACCTGCCATCCCTCTTAGGTGAATATCCATGGCTTGTGGATCTAGTTACACAATGAGAATGCCCTGTTATTTCTATCTGTCCTAATCTCTCTCGAGATGGGTGTTTGGCAGTACAAGCAGATGTGTCTTCTTGGTACCTGAGAGCTGTATTTAGCAGAGATGTGCTCTCCTAACCAGACAGAGGGCTGATGGCCCTGGCTAGTGCACAACCCACCTGCTGGTCACCCTGCAGCCCTCGACTGGGTGGTTGCAGCCCACAGGAGCTGGTGAGAGGCACAGGGCAGCCCAGGGGTCGTTCAGACACACGCTGTTGCTGGCTGTGCCTGGTGGGCAGCGAGCTGGGACGTGCCCAGCGAGTGAGGCAGGGTCAGCTAGAAAATGCCACCTGTTTTACATTTTTCAGTGTAAAACAACAGCTCTGGTGGGAGGCAGCCCTGCCCGCAGCATGGGGGTTGGAATTAGATGGTCTTTAAGGTGCCTTTCAAGCCTAAGCTCTCTGTATTCTCTGACAGATTCTCTGATTTAGGTGCTGTGAGCCCAGCCTCCCCCGAGGCGCAGTGTGCCTTACTTTGCAAGCCACCCGGTGAGGGCAGAGCTTCCCGAAGCCCAGCGGGGGCTGGATCCGCCGGAGCAGCGTCACCACATCCAAGTGTTTGATCCGGCCCCTAGAGAAGAAAGCAGAGTGAGGGCTGCATCCTGACCGGGGGTGACCTGCTGGCCTGCCTGCAGAGTGCAGCTACAGCTAGAAGTGTCACTAAGATCTCTCCAGCCTCACACTGCTGCTCCCTGTAGCCCAGGCATAGCTTAAAGTATTATTTCAGGCCTCTTGCATTTGGTGCCTTCTGCGGGATTTGCCCAGCATTCGTGTAACTTCTACTAGTGCAGAAATCCCAGTTGTCAGTCATACTTGAAAGAATTGACCTCAGCCTTTTCAATGCTGCAGTTTCTTAGTGCATGAAGAGACAATTTGGGGTTGTCCCCCCATCACTGACCTGCTCAAAATAAATACCTGCTTATTTACTTGTTGGTCTGAGGCCTACAGCAGGAAGAGAGGTGCAAAGGGTCTGTTTTTCTCCCTGTGCTTTACCTCCCACTTAAACAGCCCCAAGCTGCTGTCTTTTAATACTTGTATATCCTTTGGGCTGTCACTAGAGTGAGCACAAAACAAAGTGCTGAACCTCTTCCACAGCAGCAGTTGGGTTTCTCTTAAGTTTGGTAAACGGCATCTCAAAAGAATAATTCTCTCTTGGAGGGAGGAAAGCTACCAGTGCCAGAGGAGGGGCATGGGACATGGATGGGGAAGAAGAATAAAAGAGCTTCCCATTTATAAACAGGGAGGAACAGGATGTCATCTGAACGGAGTGGCTATCTATTACATGGCTCCAGCCACTGCAGTCTTGCCTTCAAACGAGCACAAATGGTAGCACCTGTTTTGTTAACAAATGGTGTATTTATTAGAAGTCTGTGCGTATTCTCCATCCATATTAAAAGTCTCCCCACGGGAAGTGACCATGAACGGGAAAAAGTGTTTACATTTATGCATCGCTCTCACGTATGGCAGAACCTGAGCCCAGGTTAATCTCGACACTGTCTCCTAAAGAGATCTGCTTTTAGTTTACACTCAAATCTCTTTCCACGGTTTTTGCATTATGAAGGGGGCTTTGCAATTACAATTGTCAACTGTACAGTAATGCCACAGGGATCTAAATGCACTTTAAGCCTAAGCATGTGTCAAACAGAGCATATAATTCTGAATGTCAGTTAAGCCCTCGTGTGAGTTGTTCTAGTGTAACTTTAAATCTCTGCAGGTCTGCTGTTGTGAATAACCCTGCAGACAACGTAATGCAGCCATGTGAATGTACAGGTTGTGATGGGCATGTATGACACATGACAAAACAGAGATTTGAGCACCGCAGCTCTGCTGTGAGTACAAAGTCAAGCAGAAGAGTCACAGCTCAATATCCCAAACAAATACAACAATAAACCAACCCTCTAATCTCCTTTTCTCAATCTCCTGCTGCCCCTCACTAAGTCTATATCTCTCCCGGACAGAAAGTAAAGCAATGGCCTGACAGGTAACAGTGCAGCCTAAATGCTGAGATTTCTGTGAGTAACTTTGCACTTTGGGCTTATGGATTCACCAGCAGTACCTTGTGGTGATACCAATTTAGGTGTTTTGTAAAAAAAAACCAAAACCAAACCCCAACTGTTCCTGCAGGAGGAACGTGGCACTTACTGCACTGGCTCTAGAGAACAGAAAATAATGGGCCTGTTCTCCCGAGGAGCTCTGATATCCAGGTTGGGTTACTTACTTAGCTTCAGGGTCATACTCTGCCCAGATCCTTTTAAACTCATCCAGGTGGTGTGGTCCTAAAATGGACCAGTCCCGTGTCAGGTAATCGAAGTTATCCATTATAACAGCTACAAAAAGATTGATGATCTGCAAACAAGGACAGAGATGATGTGATGGATGAGGCAAGGAACAGTAGATTTTACCACGTTCTCCGTTTAAGGTCTGGATTTGGACTCAAAAAACTAGGAAGCCATTGGGGTTAGGTTCTTTATTCCCCCATGCCGGTCCCCCAGTTTAAATGGGAAGAGCCCAGAGGTGGAATATTTTCAGCTGGTTACATTTTTCTCTTCCCTACTAAGTGGATGAGGCACGAATTTGCTGAATTCATAGATGTGCTATCTTGGCTTTTTATTTACCTCTGTCTTTGCCTGGCAGAACGGGCTGGGAGAACCTAGGATTTACCTTCAATAGGCAGTGGGGCTGAGATAAAAGTCCTTTCTCCTGGCCCAAGACCAAAACTTTTAAAATGCTGCTGCTGTTCACTGGGAGAAGAGCTTTGGGCACGGCTGCCAGCTGCAGAGCGTGTGCTGTGGCTCTGAGCAATGCCGCACGGCCAACACGGAGCAGATGCAAGTGGGATATGTGTATTCTCACAGTCATTGCTGCTGGCAGGGGAGGAAAAACCTACTCAGCGGCCAGAAGGAAGGTAGGAGGGAAGGTGGGAAGTGTGGCTGAGGCGTTGCTAGCCTCAGCACAGCCCACAACACGCTAATTTGGTTTTCTCATTGAGGGGGAGGGGGGAAGAGCGCTCCTTTGCTGTGCACAAAGGATTGGGGTTGGAAACAGAGCATCCCCCAGAGCTGGAGGGAGGCGGGGAAGGGATGCTGTCACTGAAAGGGTGCTGCTGGGAAAGACCCCATGGGGAGATGTCCCCTCTTGGAGATAGTTCTTCTCCTGTGCATTGCTGCTGTCTGGGGAAGCTCAGTCTGACAGAGGGAAGGTTTTGGGCTGGGTGCACTCACCAGGAAGGCACAGAGCATGTAGAAGCTGATGAAATAGAAGACGGCGAAGCTGCTGCCACAGGAGTGATCGGCTTCTGTGGAGTTGGCCGGCTCCGACTCCGGGTCACACTTCTTGTCCGGGAGACATGCCAGCATGATTTCCTGCCAGGCCTCACCTGTGGCACACCTGGGCGAGGCAAAGGGCAGGGGAAGACAGCAGTGACCTTGGATGTGACAGGGACTGGCACATTAGCAACCTGTTCCTGCTCCCATGAACATTAATGGAAATTTTGCCACTGAGGTCAATTAAGAGCGAGTTAGGCCGATGGCTTTGACATCCCCTGGCACGTCCTGCTCCTCTGTTTGGTTTTGTTGCCATCATCAGCGTATCATTTCTCACTGGCTTTGGCTGCTCTCACGCTCCAACCAGAATCGTGGAAATGTGTGTGACATGGCTGTGGATTGCATCTAAAAATATCCTTCAAAATTACAGCAGTGTTGAATTTGTGCCACCTTCCCACCCCTTCAGCAGCCCTCCCTGGCCCCAGCTGGAGTGGGATGATGTGCTAAGCTGAGCCGGGCATGGCCATGCTGAAGCACGAGTTCATCATGTCCCTTTCCCTGCTAGAAGTCACACTGGCCAGATTTGAACCAAAGAGGTTTTTGATGCATATCAACGTTGGTGAGCACTGAAAACTGGCTACCTTCCTTCCACGTAGGAGGACTCCCTCCCCAGCACTGAGCATTACCAGGGTGAGCTGCTGGGGAGGAAGAGACTTAATGGACTGGTCACTCCATCTGATACAATTCCCGGGCTCCCCCGCTGAAGGACAACATGTTGCTACTCACCTCGTGAACGTGACATGGTAGGAGGAGATAAGCTGTGCCCGAGAGCAGAGGAATCGTGCTCCCAGACTGACACAATCCAGAGCTGTCATACACCCACCTGAAAAGCAGCAGCACTGCCTGGGGGAAGGTCTGGAAGTTATTGTTGCGGTTGATTTCTGTGGTGTCGTTCAGCGCAATTTTACCAAACACCTGGCAGAAAGCAGAGGTTTTTTCAGATTAGCCCTGCAAAATCCCCAAACTTCTTGTCACCCGTAACTCTTGGCCTCACCCTGACTCTGATATTTAATGGAATCTGCTCTTCTATTAAAAAAACCCATTTCCATGTGTCTTTCATATTTGTTGTTGCTTCCATGGCTTGTGCTTTAACATCAGAAAAACACTAATTTTGCAACCAGAGGCATCTTGTGTCAAAACAAGTTATCCTCCTTTACTCATACACTGAATACATGGCATGGGGCCTTGTTTTAACAGGCACTCATGTGGGAAGGGAGTCCAGCTGAAAGAAATCAGTAACAGAGAAGAAAAGGCTCCTTCCTTCATTTGCTTATCTCTCTTCGTCAGAGGGAAACGATAGCAAAAGGCTAGCAGCTGCAAAGCCTTGAGCTTCCATCTCTGTGGGGGGCCTTGGATCTTCACAAAACAATGTAAAATACATTGCCTTGGATCTGGAATTGTCCAAATGCCTGCCCTTCTATAGTCACGCTTGTCACCAGCAGGTGTTTCAGGGGTCCTGCCAGAATGCAGCAGCAAGATAATGATCTGCCCAGACAAGGATGTCCTAGAGCTTCCTCCCATGCCACACCAACTAGTTCATCCAGACATGGCACGGAGCCTGCAACCATCAGCAAGCCTTTGTAGGGGCCTGTCCTTGGGTGTGAAGTCCCCAGTGCAGCAGAGTTTCAGGCTTCTTTGAAAAAACCTTGAGTAGCTGTGGTACTTCCAGGCAGTGGGACTGAGAGCTTAACAAACCTTGTGGGGCAGACAGGTCTCTGCACAGCATAGTCAGGACTATTTATTCTCCATTGATAACGACATGGCAGAGATCTTGGGGCTGAGAGCTGTAATCTCTCTGTAGCCAAAACAAGCAGCAGGAACAGAGCAGCTCTGAGAGAACACCGAGCTTCTTTTCAAGGAAATGTCACTGATAATTCGCACCCCAAGAGAAACAGTGACGTGGAGAGGAGCACGGGGGCAATGGTGGGAAGGCCTTGCCAGGCGGGAGGGAGGGTCAGCACATGGCAGTGTTCCTCAGGGGTTCCTCATGGATGCACGGGCCTTGCCCCGCCTGCCCAGCCCCACGCCACGGGCAGCACTGCACCGAGGAGGAGCAGCAGGACAGGGCAATGCTCAGAGCCAGTTTGAACCCAGGCTGTGGATACAAAAAAGGCTGCTGAGCAAGCATTTTCTTGCTTCTCTCTAGTCCCGTGAGAGAGAAAAGTCTCTCACGAAACATATCAGTGAAGTTTTGTAAACTATAGACACCTACAAATTGTTTTTAGTACAAGTAGAGAAAATATTTTGAATATAGTTCGACCAATCACCCAGAGGGCTGGTTAAGAAATTGACGAATTAAATGATGAGAAAATTATCCTATAAAAGAGCTGTTAAATAATGAAATAGATGGGTCTTGCTCCTGAAATCCTGCTGGCTGCATCTCTCTCTTTCTCCGCCCCACTCCGGGAAACGACGATAAGCGGACTACACGAGGCAGCCCGTATTTTTCATTCCAGGCAAATATAGGTAAGCAAGCATCCCATGCTGGAAGTCTGATCTTCCTTTCAACCCTGCAGCTTCCCTCACACACGAGGTACTGGCAGCAGCTGTTGTGGGTGTTTTGCATGAGGTACCCGGGAGGAGCTGTAGGAGGAAGTTCCTCCCTCATGGCCTCTCCAGTCTGTGCCTCCTGGGCCATCATACGAGCGGCTTCATCCATCAGCATCAACTTGGATTCTTTCCACTCGAGCACATTAGGTAGTGAGGCTTGAATGTTGTTACGCTCCAAGTCACGGCAGTAGCTGACATAAAGTAGTAGGTCTCCTTTATATGGCAAATTCTGATATTTTTATCAGATCTGGTACATCCAGTCTTTCATGGTAGCTGCTTAATGGAGTGAGGGATGATTTTCCTTCTTATGTGTCCCCATGTGTGAGGGAACTCTCATGGGTCAGCATGTTCAAGACAGCTGCACACAGAATGTCTGGGATGCCCTTTGGACAAAAAGTGATAATAACAGGTCTGCGGGCTCTGGGCAAATGGGGAAAATGAAAAAAGTTGGTTTTCTTTTTGGAAGACCTGAGGGTGTGAAGTGACCTAGTAATCTAGATCAATGTGAAAGACAGATGTATGATCTTCAGGCTGCTGAGATGATTTAAACAGAGGCTTGAATGTAAGCCAAGGGTCAAATAGGTAACTTAGAACTAGCTGCCAGAAAAAGGAGTAGAATTACAGAATAAAGCATCTGGCCCTGGCGGTGCCCCGATCACTGTAGACCCTGTCTGCGTGGGTGTTTGGAAGCCACTTACAATGCTTTGTACAGCAACATAACACCAGCTTAGTACTCTGAAGTGATCTTCTGTATAGCACAGGTAATTCTGTAAGATCTTGGCCATTAGTTAGGTATTAAAGGCAAAACTGGCAAGTTTACAGTATAAGCCTAGTAGAGTAAATGACAGCTGTGATTACTAGGGCTATTGAGATAACCTTTGATAATTCAAGAAAAGATTAATTTTATTTTTCACAGTGGGGCAGGGTAGATGGAGTCTGTGAAAACATGTAATAACCGGAAGCAAATTAAAACAAGGTCACAGAGGTCAGATAAATTTCATTACAAATTCTGTTGTCATTGTGAAACCAAGAAACCTGTCATGTTTGAAGACCTCTGGAAGCAGTTATGCCATGCTTTTCTATACTGTGGCCTCTGGTCTCAATGGCTGACTTGTCTGAGAACTTTGATTAACACCGAAGTGGAAAGTGAAGCTTAGCTTGAAAAGCAGCACAGCAAATGAGGCTGGGCCTGTCACAGGCTGTGCCTGCATTATGTGCTGTCTTCAATGGTCTGTGTGCAACTTCAGTTCCGTGCACAGGTGAATGCTCAGGATGGTTCCAAGTGCATTTTGCAAACTGAGTAAGATGATGTGTTGATGCAGCTTCCTGGAGAAACTCAGCGTGTTGGTGCATGGGGTCTGATCCCATATTTACCTCCACAGGTGTAGATGAAAAGCTGCTCTTTACAACTCAGTGCAAGCTATACCAGTGTGAAAGAGATGCAAGAAAACATTTGGGTTTCTTCAGTGCAGCATGGCCGTAAGCCCACTTAAAAAAAAACTATTTTGAACCAACAAGCAAGGCAGTAAATCTTCTTGGTGGATATTCCTTTGAGAATGTGGAGGGCAGGCATGGTCCTTTTACTGCTTGCATATTGTGTTCTCCCATTAAACGGGCCAATAGGTTTTTGTTTGCTTTTTTTTGTGGAGCATGTTGGGCCAATACTTTTTTGTCTGCTTCTTTCCTGGGGTGTGTTGGGCCAATACTTTTTTGTCTGCTTCTTTTTCTGGAGCGTGTTGTGCTGCTGCTGGAAGTACAGAGTCGGATGACGTTTTCCAACCAGGGTTAGCTTCCATCTTACCTTACTGGCTGAAAACATCACTGTAAGCCCCCACAACCACACACTGATCCTAGTTACTCTGTGAGCCTGTTCCCATGCTCTAGCAGAAGACAGACACAGCTGAGCTCTTTAAGCATCACTCACCTGCATCCCAATCACAGCGTAGATGAAGAACAACATCACTATTAGAAGAGCCACGTAGGGGAGAGCCTGGAAACGAAAGAAGAAAAGAGAGCGCTGTGTGTCCGCCGAGGCCGGCAGGCAGGCAGGAGCCCGGTCCATAGCTAGCCCAGGGATGGGCTCTGCAGTGCGGGCAGGTGGCCACTAGATGCCTCCGCAGGCCCACGCTGGGTGCCCGCCCAGCCCAGCTCGGTGATGCCTCGGGGGTGGATGGAGCTCCGCTGCCTTCCCGTCACTGCCGCCCTGAGCGAGCCAGGACAGCGAGGGGAAAGCGGTGTCCACCCCTGCTTACCAGGAGGAGGAAGCTCTCACAGCCAGCATTGCTCTGGCACTAGTGGCAATGTGGTATTTTCCTGGAGCCGGGCTGGTGAAATGAAAGATGCACCGGCTGCTGAAATCCGAATTCAAGGCTTCTGCTGCAATGGCTGGTAGCACTATAAGTACCTGAAGCAGCATCAGCATCTTCCCTGTTCAGTGCTAGGTGTCCCTGGTGGTGTCTGCCATGCGCTGAGTGTCAGTGATCAGCTGCTGAAGGGGAAATGCAGGGCCCTGATATGCAGAGCTGCCTCCCAAGGAAGAGGTCAGTGCAATCAGCCAAGTGTTGAGCGCTGCCGGTTTCCTCCACCACTAACGGGAATCAAGGGCTCGGGACCTCACAGGCTCAGGCTTTTGAGCAGGAATTTTTTGAAATATACAGTGCTCAGATCAGAGGCTTCCAGACCTTACTTCAGAGGCAATGGGTGGACACATTCATCCTGAAAATGTGAGCACAGCCCCTGATACAGATTTTGAACACCCAGTTCCACAGAATATAATGAGCCTGCAACACTATCAGAGGGCTGCAGCACCTCTGCTATGGAGAAAGGCTGAGAGAGCTGGGGTTGTTCAGCCTGGAGAAGGCTCCAGAGAGACTCTAGAGTACCCTCCAATACCTAAAGGGGGCCTGCAATAAAGGTATAGAGGGATTTTTTTTCAAGGGCATGCAGTGATAGGAGAAGGGGTGATGGTTTTAAACTGAAAGAGGGCAGGTTTAGATTAAATATTAGGAAGAAATTCTTTACTGTGTGGGTGGGTGAGACATGAACAGGTTGCCCAGAGAAGCTGTGGATGCCCCGTCCCTGGAAGCATTCAAGGCCAGGTTGGATGGAGCTCTGAGCAGCCTGTTCTAGTGGAAGTTGTCCCTGTCCTTGGCAGAGTGGTTGGAACTAGGTGATCTTTAAGGTCCCTTCCAACCCAAGCCCTTCTGTAATCCAAAATTCAACACAACTAAATCCTGCAGGAAAAAATCGAGGGAATATTTTCACTGGCCACCATGGAGATTTGACTGAGATCTCCTTAAATCACCTCAAAGACTATTAAAAAAGAATATTAAAGAATATTAAAATGGCAAAAAATAATCAAATACTTTAGACAATGTCTGTAATCATCATCTTGGGGCTCAGGGCAGATTAGAGGGTCAGACAAATCGGTGTGTTTACCCCACAGCATCACTGGAGAGACCACCAGCTCAGAATTTGGCTCCAAATATTTTGTGATGATTTAGCTGGGATATGATACAACACCTAAGAGCTGCTGCGATAGTGTCCAGACAGGACCTGAGGTGTAAAACCTTGTAACAGTGTAACTGTGTAAAAGTACTTCTGTTCTTCAGATGGGGATTGGAAAGTGTCTTCTCTCCTGTCTGTCTGTCCCTCCAGTTCCTTTTCATGTTCTTCTGCTCAGCCCTCTCCTCTCCACTGATGCACCTTCCTGCTCATCTCTGCCCCCTGTTCCCCATGGCTCCTTCAGCTCCCCACCTCCCACATTCTGCTCCTCTGCCTCAGTCCTCCTCTGGCTCTGTCCTTCCCCAGTGTTACCACTCTGTCCTTGTGGTTCCCACGGCCTTGCCGTGCCCTCAGCACCCTCTCGCTTCCTACTCCTCCCACTCCCCAGCCTGACCCTGCTGCTGTCTCTGCAGACGGAAACCCCGCTGAGCATTTTCCCACCGCTCTGACCAGTGCCCCAGCTCGTACGTCAGCACGTCATGCCATGCCCAGGGCACGTGGAAGTTACCATGGGGTCCAGCTCCAGAAGTTCGTGGCTTATTCGGCTGCCCTGTGTGAGCGGAGATGCTTCCTGGAAGCATGTGGGGACACTGAAGAGCCTGTGCCAAAGTCTGCTGGGATCCCACATTCTGACAGCGGGAGTGGCTGAGTTAAGAGCGGCACAGTGGCTATTCTTAGCTACCAGAGGAGCCTCCCGGTAGTTGCAAGAGGAGGAGCTTGGAGCAGAGAATTCCATGTTATAAATGGCTAAAGGCTTTCAAGGGAAAAGGCACTTGCTTGCAATGCCTTCTTTTATTTTTTTCCTCCCCTGCTGTGGAAGATCCCTCCCTTCATACTTTCTCCCACCACCCTACAACCCTGCCTAAAGTGACTCTCCAACTGAAGAGGTCTGAAGGTCACTGGAGTTGTACCAGGTGCCCCCTTTCCCATCCATCTCCTCCTCTCCAGCCATGAGCCGTGACAAGTTCAGCTCAGGGCGAGCTTTGCTAAAGAGGCTGGAGGGGCACAGGGGCAAGGGGCGGAGAAGCTGAAACTGGAAATTGTGACTGTCCCCTGCATCAAGGACGGCTGAGCTGTGCCAAGGGAATCTCATTCCTACGCATGCAAACAAAATGGTTCCCAGTGGTGCTGCTCAAAGAACAACCTGGAGGTTGGCAACTCTGCAAGCAATGGAAAAAGTCACTGCGGCATGGACATGTCAGAAACCTGCTGTGCAGGGTTAGATCCTCTGGCAGTCAAGGAGTGTGCAAAACGAGTCCATTGCATAAGCCTGGTGGTCCAGCTAGGGAGACCACCGAGAGCTGCACTGGAAAAAGTCTGTGCTGGTCCCTGGTGTGCACGTGTGCTACTTCTGCTGACAGGAGACAGAAGCTGCAATGAGCCCCAGCACTGCAGGCTTTGGTCCCAGCTTGTGTTGTCGCTGGTGAGGTTTAAGTTTTAAAGTGTGGGTCAGTTCCTTTTCCATTTGAGTCAATACAAAAGCTGTCGACCACTCAAAGCCTCAGCCTGAGGGGTTTATAGTTGCTGTTTCAAGACTTGTGTTGCACAAGTTACTCTTTCGCGCTTTTGTCCAGTGGTGTGTTCTGCATCTTTTCTCATGTTCGGACCACCATTTGTATTCCTGTGCTGTGCTTCCCTGACACTTCCTTTGGATATGCCCCAGCTAACATCCAGGTTGTGCTGGTCCAGTAAATCCAGGTCAGGTACTTTTAAAATGCAGGAACATGCTATACTTCACCTCTAACTATCATTTTACTATATGTGGCTAGGTTTTTTCTAGCAAATAACTGTGATGCTTCTTTTCCTCCAAAGGTGATGATTCTTATCCAGCCTGGTCTCCTTCACTTCCTCTTATCTACTGTGGAACTTTACCTACTGCTGAAATGCAACCTGTCTACAGGGGAAAAAGCAGCAGCAATTTAATAACTTGGCGTTGTTACCAGCTCAAAAGAGTGGGGCTAAAAAGGTGAATCCTTCCTGGATGAAAGCATGGAGGCCACACACCCCTAATACTCACTGGAAATCCTCAAAACAAGCCTTAAAGGAAACTTAATTGAGACCCAGGCCTTCCCCCCATAGCTGTGTATTTCACTTAAAGTCAGACATATAAAATACAGCTCAAATAAGGAAAAAAAAAAAAAAGATGAGATCGAAGGGTTACAGACAGGCAGTAATTGAGTTGAACTGAACTATTAAGGCTGTTCAGGAGGGTCTCAAGCAATTACTCATGCTTAAAGATGAACTCCCTGCGAGTCCCATTTACTTGACTCATTCGTGCCACTTGTCCCTGGGTGCCTCTGAGCTCAGGCACTGGGGTGAAACCTCTCCCCGAGGTAGAGGAAAATCTACCAAGGGAAATCGAAAGGAGTTAGGTCTTTCTTAGAGATAAGCAAAGGAATACCTGGAAGGACTTGATGAAGGTCCAAAGCAGTGTCCGGATGCCCTCCCCTCGGCTCAGGAGCTTCACCAGACGCATCACGCGGAAGAGTCGGAAGAAGGTGATTGAGATGCGAGAGTTTTCCTCTGCGTTCTGGAAGCCATTGGCACAGAGGCAGGAGTTACAACAGCACGAGAGGAATGAGGGCCCTGGGCCACAGAGGACGCTACGCCGGGGGTTCACTGCACTGTTCCTTGTCCTGGTACTGCTCCCTGGGCTTCTGCTCCCCGGCACCCCAGGGACAGGCCAAGGCTGCTCAAGCCTGCTCTGTCTGCCATGGTGGTGAGGCTACTCTACAGGGGCTCTCAAGGCCATCAGCCTCTCCCTTCAGTTTGCCTGGGCTTTCAGGAATTAGGGATAGGCCATACTGTAAACCCCTCCATTACATCTCCTCACACTGGAAGGAGGCAATTCCCCTTTGACCTCGCACTGGAGGAGAAAGCCACCTGCCCTTTTGACCTGTCTGGAGTGTTTCACCCCAGTGAGAGCCTCAGCCATCAGTCCTGGTGAATCTGGTGTCGTGCACCAGCCACGTGCTGCTTGCTCTGCTGGGAAACGGGAGCAGGTCCCAGATTTGCCCCAGGGTGCGAAACCCCACGGGGGCACGGTGTGTGCTGGTGCCACTGGCACCGCTGCCAGCCTGGCTGCCCCTGTGCTGCTGTGGCCGTGCTCCTGGCGGCCAGGCCCTGGTCACTCGCTCCCGCTGCTGGGCCCTTTTCATTTCTCATGACCCCTTTGTATTTCCCACAGTCTGTGCAGTGACTTTTGTTTTTTCTAAAACATTTTATTTTGGCTTCGCTGCTACTGTTCAAGCAGTGGAGTATTTTAAAATAGTCTTTCTTCTGGCCTGTTTTTTCTCACAGCATCTGCTTTGTCCCTAAGCATTTTCCCCTGGGGTTGTAACCAGCTCTGACGTTCCTCAGCCTTCACATGTGTGAAGGCAACATCCATCTGAAGGCTGCTGCAGCAGCAGGCTCACCTGGCCTTGGCAGAGGACTCACTGCCTAGCTCAAGGGCACAGCAAATGCCACGTTTTCCAGTTTATTAACCCCCTAAAATACTGTGCCAAGCCCGTGGAGCTGCTGCCTTCCGGTAGCAGCACTGTGGGAATGCGACCTCCTGTCACAGGGGGAGATAACACTGTCACCCTGCCACTTGACCTGCTGGGGAGCAAAGTGCATGGAAACCCCCTCTCTGTCCCCACCCAGGCTGCAAAGACTGCAGTTGGAGTCTAAACACCACCGAAAGAGCAACATTTAGGAGGAAGAAACAGTGCAGATCACCCCTGCTGTTAACTACTCACCACTGTGTAAACCAAGAGAGAACAGACCCTTTGGATTTCCTGTCACTGGGCAGTGAAAACAGCAGCTGCTTGCCTGTCTGCTTCTGATAAAACTCAAGGCACAGGAGCGGCCCGGATGGATGTTCCTGGGATTAAATGTCCAGATGCAGATGTGTACCTGTGTCCTGTTTCTGAGCCAGGATGGGCAGATTGGTGCTCAGCTCTGTCCCTGTCCCCGGGCGGGGGCCGTAGCTGGGTGCTGGGGTGTGACCCCTGCTCGCACGGAGAGCTCAGCACCGTGGGCAACAGAGCAGGATTGCACCCAGCTGCAGTTTGTCTGTCTGTCTCTGTCTGTCTGTCTGTGGTGTATCTGTCACCAGGTAGCTTCCTCCAGTTGGTAGCAAAGGCTGACACTCGCTGCCCGTGGAGTAACTGGGTGAAAAAGATTAGGGAGACAGGCTGTGCCAAGGGAAAGCCTGGGTGCTCCCTAAACCTCACACCATCCTTGTTTGACTACTTGGACATCAGGCTGTGGGCTTCAGTGAGTTGGAGGGAGTTGCTCTGAGGTGAAGGAGGGATTGTGGCCTCCAAGGCATCAAAAATCATGGCATTGGATACTCTCAGTGCTACAGTCCCAGAGGGCTAACTGTAAGGTCAAACACCTCTTCCACTCCTGTGGAAGCCAAGCTCTGATACCATCTAAAACAGAGCTGAGGTCCAAATTTAAAGGTTGTGTGGACAGCAATCCTGCTGTGGTTGTGGCTAAAAACCCCAGTGTTTTCTTATTCTACCTGCTGCTCTTCTTGTTGGCTTGGCTCTTTAGGTGGCAGCAAGTTGGGACACGGATCTGGACACAGGTTTTCCTTGTCCAGGTTTCCCTTGTCCTTCCTTGCTGAGAGGAGGCAGCTACTGTAGGCAGAAATTTGTCTCTGCCCTCCTAGCGTCCTAGAGCAGGCAAAGTCTAAGCAGCAGATAAAATAGAACAAATTCCTCCCTGACGCAAATCTGCACCTTGCTGGCATCAAACCACTTAGCCAAAAACTCAGTGATGCCTCAGAAGATTACAGTCATTTTAAAACTAGGTGGCTACAGATTAGCTGATGCTTGAGTAGCACTACTTGCTTCCTCCTGGCTTTCATCCAGCTTTTTGAAGGCATGTCCTTGCCAGAGGAGGGAGGTTCTGCAGAGTGGCAATCCAGAAACTGGAGTTCCTGCAGCCTTGTTGGGGTCGTGTGGGAACTGCCTTGCACACCAAGGCAGAGGAGTGCTTTGTGCACCATGGCACCACTTACTCTTTTTTTGTGCAAAATACGAACTCGAGTGTTACAGTGAGTCACCTCACTGAAGAGGAGCTTCAGAGTCCCAACAGTTTCTTTTCTAGAGGCTTGGACATGAAGTCACTCTGCAAATTCATTCGGCGTCACATTGACAGTGACACAGGGATGTGGTTTGTGGCTAACAAGAAATCTTACCAGGTCCAGTTCTCTCTTGGTGGTTCATTAGGAGGCAGAACGACAGTTAACTCGACCGAAGGGAAGCTCAGGATGCACAAGAGATACACATGTGCAGCATATTCACAGCTCATGTGAACACCAGACTCACACCAATACACGACATGGCAGCTTCATGCACAAATAACTAGGCTGGGCTTGGAGAGAGAACTTGTGATCACGGAGAAGAGAAAAAAGGAGTGTGTTAGAAAGAGTGTCACAGAAGCTGGGAGGGTGGTCTGTATTTTCGGTCTTACCATAGAGGAAGAGCATTGGGTATGTTCAGCTGGCTTTAAAGAAAGGCAGACAGAAATAAGCTGTAATAAGTCTCCAATCAAGAGCCCTAGTAAACTAGGTCTTGGCTAACACAGGAGCAACAAAATGGCAGAAGAGGGCAAAAGGGAATTTGAAAGAAATGCACAAGAGGCTGGGCTTATTCCCTAGGATGCCCAGGATCAACGCTGGCCGTGGCAGAAGCAGGTACAACTGCCAGTGAATTTGATGTCAGCTCTCTCCACTACCACCACGTGTGAATCACACCCAGCCTCTCCTGAGCGCTGGACACCCTGGCAGTGGAGGTCAAAATGTTTCTTGTATCACTGCTGTGAGTTCAATGCAGGGGCTGATTTAGCTCTCCAACTCAGATCCAGGCCATGTCTGCACAGGGACCAGCCAGCTTCTAGTGCATCCGTCTGATTTGTAAACCCTTAATATCCCAGTGCTAAAGCAACACTTCCTGTTTATATATCCCCATTCCCTTACACACAGTTCTGGGGGAGACAATGTGTTGGGAGAGTCTAGCTGGCTCGTGGCAACCCTACAACACCCACCACCAGCTGTGGAAAGTGGCTTGGTGCAGCTAATTAGCTCGCTCTGCCTTCACCCACTTCTCAGCAAAGCCCAGTGGGTGTGTTCTTGGAGGCCAGGCTGAGCTGAGCCCAGCCCTGGTCATGCCTGAAGAGTCAGATTGCTGCAGACACTCTGCCTGACGTTCCTTGATTAACCTCTGGGGCCGTTTCCAATACTGAGAGCAATTCTAAAAAATACCCAAGGCTGCAAGTATCCTTGGGTGTAAGAAGCAGAATTGTAAATTAAATAAAACTGTCTTTGTTAGGAGTCCTTCGGTTCGATAGCAACATAATCCTTCAGGCCTAACCTCTACCATATGCCAAACCTGTCTGCTACTTTAGCAAAGTGCGAACTGATGTATTTCTTCCTCTGTCAGAGTCAGAATTCCCCTCTCGTGCCATGGAGGACTCCTGCAGCATGCTCTCACTCTCCAAGGATGCTGCAGTAATCAAACTGGCATTATATTAGCTGAAGAAAAACTGTAGTTTGGATGCACAGCCTGTTTGGTGATACAGGCAAATGAGAACAATTAAAAACCCAAGGTACACCTAACCATATAATAATTTGGGTTAACTCATTGGTTTGGTGGTGTCAGCTTTCATGGCTTTTATCCTCCTCTTTCACATGTTTGCTCTTGTGTTTTCAGATCACATACAGGCAAAAGTTGGCTTGAATACCAAATAAAGAAGCAGTACCCACAGAGACATTTCTTACAGGTCAGGCGTAGATTTTGACTTTGTGTTGCTAGGCAAACATCCTTCCAGCAAAGCATTTCTCTGTCCCATCCCCCTTCCTCTTTCTAGTTCTGCAAATCACCTTTTCTGACAGTAGAAGAACCTTTATTCTGCTACTTGCTGAAGGTACAAAGGCCCTTCAAAATAACTGAAGGAAGCCTAATAATTTTTGGTGCTTCTCCATCCTTCCTGGCTGACAGTGTTGGCACATCTTTGACTGACAGGCAGAAGAAGCCTTTTGAGGTGTTGTGGGAAATTGTGCATTTATTGCCATTTCTTCTCTTATTCCCTGAGCTAACTGGCCTAAGTTTTAAGATGTGGTCAAAAATGTAGCAAATTATATCACCACCTATGGTAGAGGCCCAAAAGCAGCACGGGAAGGGTTCTGCTGATGCTGGCAGGTGGGATTTGTACAAACGGTGGCACTGTGGGCTGAGGTTCCTGCTATGCTTGTGCACGGTGTGTGAGTTCATGAGGGGGAAATCAATCCCCAGCTTTGTGTTGCTGAATACATTTTCTGATATCCACAAAGGTTTCAGGAGGGAGCCAAATCTTACCACCTGTGCCAAAAAGCCACCCCGTGGACCCGAGCACAGATACCTGAGAACCCATTACTGGAACTTTCAAGCGTGGCCATTCTGAACTCTAAAAGCTGAGAGAGCTACTGCTAGATTATCCAAGGATCTTCAGCCTTGCCAGTGATGTGGGAATGCCAATTGTAGGACAAGGACGGGCAGCTGGCACCTGAGAATGTAGTGGTCACATCAGTTCTCAGAGGTGGAGGCATGGTGACAAGTACTTGGAATAAAAGCCAGTGTCTATTGCCCATCTGAAACAGACAGGATTTCATTCCTACAAATCTCAGAACAATGTGGAAAAACAAATCCTCATCTGTTTAATGTCTCTGAAAGAGCTTTTGGAGAAGCTGCACCGCTTAGCAGAACGCACTCTTGGCTGTAGTGTTTAATTTGCAGCTGTCTCTGCTCCTGCATGGGGTTTAACCTGCAAAGGAGCTCCAAGCCTTCCGTCCTGCCCTTCTCTTTTGGGGCACGAGTAGCTGGAACATACTGAATGGGAAGGGTCCACAGCAGGAAGATCAGTCAGAGATGATGTTCTGAGCAGTTTATCTCGTACAGAAAAGGGATCTGAGGTATAAATCACAAGTCCAAGGCTGTATTTAGAGAAAAGAAATAGCTGAGGCAGGATGCACCTGTGTAAAGACACTCAGGGGAATGAGTGCAATGAGAACTGTTTGGGTAATTTTTTTTCTTTCTTTTCATGTCACTATATTTAAAAAGGCAGCAGAGATGCTAAGGAGCAGAAGAGGCCAAGAAAGAGAAGAGAAGGTTCTGGAAGCCCAAGTAAAAATTCAGTGGGATAAAGACTAAGTGATCCCTGAAACACGTCTGAAAGCCTCCTCAGAATATTGTTCCCTGCATACATGTAATTCATGTTCAGTGCGTACCAGAACACCAGCTTTTTAAACAGATAAATTGCCTGAGCTGTTGCAAACCTGTGAGCATCCTTGGAGCCCCTACAGGCACAGAAGAGAAAGGCAAAGCTTATGCCCATCATGAAGTCAGGATCCCAGGTAAGGAAGTCTCTGGGAAAGAAGCCAGGTTTATTCAATGGAGAGATACCTAAAATCTCATAGACCACAGCTCTGGATAAGGTAATTGTGTTCCTGCTAATCACACTCTGCCTGGGTAGGTGGGAGTGAGGTTTACTGGGGACTGTTTGCAAAGAACATAACTCCTCCAAGTCCTGTTGAACCTCCATAATGTCTCACAAATCAAACTCGGTGTCTGATGCTGCCATTGAGTCAAGGAAAAAGTTTTTAATGGGTTGTGCTTTAGAAGCTAGGAGAGGATAAAATTTGCACTCCAGAAGAAGCAGTCTCAGTCTTTCAAGAGCAATACGTAATGGTAAATATAGTGGGGTATTTATGCTGTAAGGCAATCCATTCTGAAATTCTGAGAAGGGATGATGTGGCTTTTCGGAGCTGTAAAAACAGCAGCAAAAAGATGAGCAAAAAGGCCCTGTATAGTCATAGCAGTATCAATTTTCCGTGAAATATCCGTGGCTTGGCATGTCTTATGGATAAAGATTTGGAAGAAAACAGTAGTGTCTTAATAAACAGATTCAAATGGAAGTTTCAGTAGGAAATTCCTGAAAAGAGATATTAATCCCACCTCATCCTTGTGGAACAGTGGAGATAGAGGACCGACCATGCTGGGAGGTTTGAGCTCCTTGGGGCTTTTGGCTGACAACTGTAGTGGCTGTCCAGAGAAGCAGCCCTGGAAGTGGCTGAAAGGGAGTTTCATTCAGTCTGTGCAGTACGTATTTAATCCATATTACCACAGAGGCTCCTCGGCTGCTGGGTCAGTATCAGTAGCTGTTCAGTAGCTGTTGAAGCCTGATTGCACTGAGATGACAGGACAGGCAGGGAGCATTCCTGCTGCCAGCACTGCTGATGGTAGTAATTCTTTTACACCACGGGACACACTGAAGATGAGTTCAACTCCTTGGAGGGGATCCAGCCTTTGCTAGGAAGTCCAAACTGATTTTTTCCCAGATGTTTGAGGAGCGAAACTTCCTTGCTGATAGTTTTTTACCTTCTAACAACACTTTCATTCACAGGGAGGAATCTCTTTTTGCAAGAGAGCATTTAGTAGAGCAGGAGAGCATTTAAGCAGCTGAATGCTCAATGTTATAATTGCTTTGCTAGTTAGAGTTGTCTCAGTCAATGGAGATGTACAACTGCAGCTTCTAGTTATGCCTGATAGCCCTAGGTTAGAAGAGATGAGAGGAAAGGTGTGTTTGAGATGCTGGCACCACAATATGACAGAGTAGCTTCGTATTTCTCAAGAGAACAAGGGGTCAGACGCTTATGCTGCCTTTTGTGACAAACAATCTGTAATGCCATTTCTCCACTGGGGAAACTGTGGCTCGTGGATGAAGCTTTTAGGAGACTACTTCGAGCAGGTGGTTGTTGGTGATGGACGTCTGCTAAGGTATTTCCTTGATTTTTGTTGAATTTGGAGAATGAAAAGTTACCCGTGAAGATGCTGTATCTGTCAGAAACTTGATAGTTGGTCTGTCAGCCTTGTCCCATGAGGGAGGGGGTGATAAATGTTCACTTCTTGCTTTTTTCTCCTCACTGCAGGAAGGGTGCCTCTGGGAATCTGCTCTGCAGAGCTCGCCTGAGCAGGCTGAAGTGTTGTGTTGTTCCTTTGCATTTGTAGGATATTGGTCTTTCCTAGATCAAGGTCTCTCTACATAGAGGTCTCCTCCAGGAGTCCTGCCCCAGCCATGCTGCTTCTGTGGCTTCGGACACAAGGTGAAGGGTGGAAAGAGACATTCCAGGGAAACAAACTCATCAAAACCATAGGTAAGCTTTGGAGGGGAATTAAAAGCACAAATATGGCAATGACAAACCATACTGCTCCTCTGGAGATTTTTCCTTCCCATGTGGTTATGCTGAGATGGGATCTGCAAGGTTGTGAGTTTCAAGAAGAACAGGAATTTACCAGAGTGTGGGGAAAAAAGGTTTAGAAGTTATCTGTGCCACGGAGACATGGTAAAAGAAGACATGAGACATCCTCTTGTATTTGTAGTGTCAAAAACCTGAAGTGACCTCAGGAGGCTGAGTTACACAAGTCTTTGTGGAGAGCTGGAAAAAGTCAGGGTTTCAAATCAACCTTGGCTGCTGGCAGGTGATAGTCTGCCATTCCACTGGGGAGTTGCCCTTCCAGAGCCATCTGTCTGCCACTGCTGCCTGAGGTTTTAATCACAAGGACCCTGGAGATAACCCACCAGCCACCAAAGTCTGTGAAGTTATTATAAGGCCAGGCAGAAATGTATCTGGTATTTCTCTGACAGGGAACACTACTGGATTGCAGATGGCATAATTGTCAATTCCCACAACCTTACAGTGAAATCAAATTATTAGTGGGGGGAAAAAAAACCCCAAATCAGAAAAGCTTCTCAAACTCTGCATTCTTCTTTTAAGTGTGCAGCTCTTTGAGAATTTCTGGGAACATTTTGAATAAAACTAGCCAGAATCCTTTTTTTTCCCCTCCAAAATATTTTGTGTTAGAAGAATGCTGATGCTGAAAGTCAAATGTTCTGTAGAAACATGCCAATTTTGAAACAGGCATTTCAGAAATGCAGGGTTGAAATCTCACATTTCGTCCTCACACATTTTAATTTGGTTTACATTTCCATTAGAAATCCTATATAACTAAGAAAAAAAAGTCAATGCCAGATTAAACTGCTTTTACTTTACTTAAGCATATGTTTTGAATCTTGATTATTTGGATAGAAATGATCTTTTACTGAAAGTTTTTCAACTTTAAATTGTCCTTTTGTTTTAAAACAGAAAAAAAATGTGACAAGGGGCTTCGGGAAACAAAAAAAAAACCGAGTCTCCCTGTAGCTCTAATCTGGGTGCAGCACTAGAGGCTTCTTTGGATCCTTTAATGCCTGTTAGAAAGGGACACCATCTTACAGGAAGACAGGGAATTGAGGTGTGTGAGGCTGCCCTTATTGGGACAAACGGTGAACACCTTGTTGATTTTCCTGGAAAAAGCTCTGGGTGTTCCAGTGCAGCATAACAGGCTAACACTCAGACAGCTCTGCAGAGGAGGCTGAACTCTCCTGCAGCAGGCAGTTAAAATTTCATTTGTTGGAATAAGGGGGATTAGGAAAAATGCGACATCTGCAGTGAGGTTTGCCATTACATTTCTGCCTGCACTAACTCGTGGGGACCAGTGTGTCAGCTCATCCAAATGCAATATAGATGCATTTATACCTCACTGATTCCGCATGATCTCAGACCTCAGGGGAAACATTACCATATCCCTATGCAACAAAAGCCTGTTTTGAATACAGTTAATAAGGTCAAGGTAACTTTTTTAGGCGGGTGAGTCCTGCAGCTATCAGTTTTTTCCCCTTAATTTCCTATGTATTGTAAGATTTTGAAATTCTGGAGCTTGCTTTTCTAATTAGCTTCAAATATGCAAATCATACCAATTTGAATAGCTTATTAATTAATTTCATATATATATATATCTCCATGAAATTGTCAGACAGTAGTTCTATGGTTCCAAGTGCTTAAAGTAAATATAAGGAAAGTCAATTGCTTTAATTTGGTTATGCAGATTACCCTAGATTGACAATTAGAGGACGAGTAATGAAAGGGCTGCTTTTTTACACAGCTAAAAGCTCTATTTTTTCCCATGACTTTCAGAAAAGCAGAACAATTGGTAAAGTATATCTATGCAAATTATTCTTAACTTTCAGGATGTTTTAATAATCCTTCTCATTAGCTCTGGGTAATCAAGTCTTACGGTAATCAAGCCTGGGGGGCTCCTGAGAAAGAAGCAGATACTAACCACTATCAGACATGTAGTGCTCATCTTCAGGGACAGGTACTGGTCTGACTCAGAGAGGCAGGTGCAGCTTGCCTGTGCTTCATCATTTGTGTTCTGTGGGACAGGCAGCCAAAAAAAGCCCTAGAACATCTGGATGAGAAGCTGCTGAAGATGAATTGAGCCATGAAAATAAATGTTGAAGGCCTACTTCTGTGCAGGACCTTTTACTTTTGTTTTAGAGGTAGAGTGACTTTGAGGATTTTCTTGTTTGAGGAACAGAGGAGAGGTTTTGCTGATTTGAACACCTCTGCCAGGAGCCATGTGTGATGACTTCTTTTCATTAAACCTGCCTTTTCATTTGACCAGTTCTTGATTCACAGGGCAATGGCTCCCAAAGGAGATGATCAGCCCAGAGCAGCCTGAGGGGAACAACCTTGGGAACAGAACAGACCACTGCGCAAAATGGAGAGAGAGCAAGAGCGAGAATTTAAGTTCCCACCTCTCCAGCTTTCCTCAGTTTTATTACCATCCATGCCAACAGTGTCCTCATTGCTGTTCCTAAGCAGTCCAGTGTGCTTCACTGCATTTCCTAAGGCAAAGTTTACATGGCTTTTAAACATCAAACTCAGCAGTGTATTTATCACTGCGCTGGAAAGGGCAGTCTTCTTTTCCTCCACCTCTTTAGAAAGATTTATGATCTGAATTGCATTGTTCATAATTCTCTTCCCTTTTTTTTTTCATTGTCTGGGAGGGAAGAGGGAAAGAAATCTGTGGGACAGGTTTTAAAAAAAAAAAAAAAGGAAGCACAGCCTGTATCTGGTTTGGCTCGTTCTGGGTAACAGTTACTTTCAAATGCAGGTTCCTTCATCTCAAACACCCAAATAAATCCATCTTCTTGACTTCTTATCTGTAGCAGTGTTGTGAAGGCACAGCTGCTCCGGAGGGCTGCAGGCAGGGAGAGGCTCTCTGACACACTTGGCCTGCTCAGGGTCTCTTGCACTAAGACCGTGACACTGATTTTGATGTCAAAATAAAACAGAACCAATACTGTTCAAAACATTCGTAGTGGTCCTTTAAATGACTTTAAAGGAATGCTGTTGTGCACTGTATGACACCTGATTTTTCCATTTCTTGTGGCATCCCACAGCCTGCCTTGGAAATGGGAATAGCAACAGAGCTCTTCTCTGAGGTGAACTTCCTGAGTCATTGAGAGGCAGGAGCTTTGTGTCCAACACCTTGCAATATCCCATTGATACTGAGTGAAATCCACTGGTTTCTTCTTCCCTGTAGACCGGGGATTTGAGGAATTCAGCAAACTCCCAGAGGCATGGCTGTGCTTGTCTTCTGTGCACTGAATGCTTGAGCACTTCTGCAGATATTTGTTAATTACTTCTGAATTAGCTGATAGGATTTCATGGTGTGGGAAAAGGACGAGGAAGAAGGAAAAATGAACAGAGTGAAGCTTGGTGCTCTCTGTATATGGGTGTTTCTGGGGTTTCTCTGGGCAGCCTCAGGCTGAAAGGAGGAGGGAGACCTTTGGCCTTTGTAGGGCTCCAGGAGCACATGAATCCAGAAGGAAACTTCAGTAGCATCTTCGTGGTGCTGTACAAGCCCTGGATAAGTGATGGGGAATTACACTGGAGGTGTTAAGGTCAGAAAGAGGCCTGTGGTCTGCAGCAAAATCCCCACTCCTCAGCATAACTCCTTGGGGACTATTGGAGCCAGATGGAGACCGGAGCAGGAGCAGGTTTTCCGGGAAGGAAGGAAGGCAGACAGGCCACCAGCTGAAAGATTCCACATGCAGTGTTGCCAGGATCCATCCTTTGGGAAGCACAAAGGCTCTGAGAGATCTGAAGATGAATGAGCCATCTTGTGCTTTGATGAAGGTGCTTAAAGAAACTGCTCCTGCTGGTGGAAGCAGGAGAAAACCCAACCCACCTTCGTTCCAAAGCAACAGGACTGTGCATTGCAAGAGGCTCTAGATGACTGTAGGTGAACTCTCAGCCCCTGTCAGTTTTGTATAATTAATCTTTGCTCAAGGGAGGATATCCAGAGATACCAGCAGCCCAAACAGAGAGTTTGTTATGGACCATTTTCATCTGAGATTTGTAGCAGCTAGTGTTTAATTCCCAGTCTGTGTCTTTTCATTGCTTTTTAAATTAGGAAGTTATTTAATGTTGATGCAGAACATTTCCTAGGAAAAAAGCAGCCTACAGACTCATATTGGATTTCTGTATGGTAATATGGGATACAATAAAGCCTACGAGTCATTTTGGGATTTGAAATGCCAATCACAGGCATTATCAGAAAACATTAGAAGTGGTCATACACAGACTGGGGATAGATCTTACAAAGCTACTGAGCAACATTTTCTTGTTCTACACATCTTTCCAAGAATAAATTATTATTAATTTGATGGATTCTGTGGTAAAAAAACCCCCAAAGGTAGGGATAGTTTAGATGATATGTAATGCTCACTGTGTGTGATTTACTATGTTCAAGTATGGTCAAACAATCGAGTCTCAAATTCTGCATCTCTAAACATCAATTTGTTTTGATGTTTTTCTATTAACAAGTGTTTCTTTACAGCTGAGGCATCTTTGCCTCCATGTTCATCTTACGTAGAGATGTCTGGCTTTGGATGAAGGAGCTTTTCTCCCAGCCACTCAGACAAGGCTCAGCAGGCAGCACGGCTGCCTGGTGTCTCTGAGCTTCAAAGTGTTCTGAGAGAGAGCAACTGGGATGCGACCAGCTGGGATGTCCCATTATCCTGCAACAGCACTTAGAGCCAACTCACAACTTCTGGCCATCAATCAGCTGACCATAAGCAGCAATCCAGTCCCTACAGCTTGGTCATCTGGGTGCAGCAGGGAATGGGTCCCGTTTAGCAGGTGCCCAGGAAGATACACGAAGCAGAAGTCATTTTGTTGGCATGTTGTGCCAGACAGTCCCCACAAAGAACAGATCAGGGAGCAAAGGTAAGAGAACAGCTATTTTAAAACCAGATGTCTATTAAGAAAGAATAAACACCCCTCTTGTGTTTGCCTGGCTGGTGCACGAGAGTGTAGAGGGAGCAAGGCAAGAGCTAAATGAGGGTGCTATATTGACAATATTAGAAAGCGTAAAATTAATTCATGTTTTCCTTTGGTTACAAATCTGGGTGAGCAGCAGACTCCCCACAGCTGGATCTGTATTTAAAGGGAAGTCTGTGCATTTGGGTTTGCAAACTGGTACCATCACCATGCTGAAAGTCTGCCCAGTGCCTGGCACAAAAACCCTCACAAAGGGGAGCAGCTCTTCCCCTGGACCGATGGGATCTTGGCTGAAGACAGAGAGGGAAAACTTCTGCAACACAAGGTAGAGGGGACCTTCCTACTGCCTTGCTGAAAACCTCTGCTGCCCAAGACTTCAGCAAAATGTGGAGAAAGTCACTGGGGGGAGGAAGATGGGGGAGAGGAGCAACTTAAAGAGGAAAACAAATAAAATGCTTGTGTGTGTCTTCCCTTCTTCCATCACCTCTGTTGCTTTCGTTGCAGCTGGCAGCGCAGCCTGGGAGCAGTTAGAATTTCTCTGAACGTGCACAGTAGTACAAGATGGTGCACGCAGTGAGGTCTTGTAGCACCGATGCTAAAAGCCCTTGTGATTTGCATGAAGAACAGGAGCTTTTGCAGCAAAACTGGGTGAGTGAAATGCGGGGGTTTGTGCCCTCTCTGTTACTGCAGTCTGTGTGTGGAGAACAGCGACGCTGGAAAATTCCTTGGGCATTCTCAGCAAGGTAGGTCTGAGAAAAAAGAGAATTAAATGCCAGAAACATCTTTCACTGCTTCAAGGAATGGCTTGAGATGACAGAACCAGCTGGATTTGAACTCACACAAGCACCTTTTTGACCATCTAATTTAGGGTGCTGAGGGATGGTTAATTAACATTAATATATTCAGAGACAATCTAAGGAAGCAGGAGTCAGAGATGTTTCTGTGGATTCATATAAAGATACAATCTCTAACAGAGTTCAGGGAAAGTTAAAAGAAACTTTTGCTGGGCAAAAGGAATGATTTATCCTGGCTAGCAAGCCAGTGGAAAAATATAATCAGCTTGGGGTAGCTCTTTTTAATTTGAGTGTTTTAACAAGCTTTGTGGAAAAACACATTGGAATTAAAAGGAAAATGAAATATAACTGTAATATATCACAGACGTTGATGCCAGAATATTGTGGTGGGTTTTTTCTTCAAAGTGCTGTGATGGAAAAATGACAAGTGAAATTAAATACTGGTCAGAAAATCTGGATGTAGGCTTTTTAAAGAGTTCTTTTTACTGAAATGTAGATGTCAAACACTTATTTTTACTATTGAACCAACACAGGACAAGGTCTGTGGTTCTTTGTATTCCTGCAATTAGCTTTTACTGTTATTGTTACAATAATTTACAGTCAAATAAGAAAACAGAACTTCTTTTCTAAAGGCCTTAAAACCCACCAAGGTTTTGGGTATGTGCAAGCCTGCACTAATTAAAAGCACAATTCACTCCTCAGGGCAGTCAGTGAGATGCTGTGGCCACCATTTCAAACATTTTCACTCAGAAGGACTCCAGACAGGTTTGTGCATCAGGTCTTACAGTAATAGGGCTGTCTAACTTTCTTTTTTGCTGCTTTCACATTTAGCTTCTAAGAATTTGTTCTCCTGGATTCTTTATCTTTTGTTTCTCCCATTTTAATTAATGTGTGTGTGGTTAAATTTTTCCAGTAAGACTAATTTATTTTTATGCTACTCTAAAGTCTTCCCTGCATTAGAATACATTCTGATTTTTCCGTGGGCCTGGAATAACGTCAGAAGCCAAGTATAACAATTCTGTGGAAATCACAATATTGAGGTACTTCCTTAAAATTGGGTAGTATGAAGAGTCTTTCAAAGTGGGAACTACACGCCTTGTTCTTGTGGTGCTAACACTGCTAGCAGCAGCTCAAATACTCAGGTAAACTGAGGAAGGAGCCATTTGCATTTACTATCCCCTTTCTTTGCAGAAAATACATACTTTTTTCTGATTGTCCATATTTCATATAGATTTCCATACAGAAAAAATTGTGTGGTTACCAAAATCACCTCTTTTTAAGGGCAAATCACATCATGAACTCTGGAGATGCACTCAAAATACCAACATTTTAAAGACAAGAGATTAAAAAAAAAAANAAAAAAAAAAAAAAAAGGCCCCATCATCATGGCAAATATATACATAAATAAAACCAAAAATTACCCTGTTCAAACATGGTTGTGGTTGGATAGTCATACCATACTTCTCTCTCACCAATACATGGTGAAAAACATATACTGAAATTGTTGATTAGGCATGGGAGGTGATCAAATTCAAATTGATCTAAGTCTCCTCTGTGGAAGACTTCAGGGCAGCTTTCGTGATGTTGTTCATAGGCAAAATAAAGCACTTGCCACTGCTACAGCTCACAACCATGCTTCAACGTGGCTTCCTACAGCTGGGGCCACCGTGGTGTGTTACCTGAATTATTCCAATGATAAAAACACCACCAGATATTAATTAAAAAAAAAAAAAAAGCAAACAAAATCCACCCACCCCGCCCCCATCAATTTTATCAGTAGCTTTTCCAACAAGAAAACAAGTCATATATACATACATATACACGCACACAGGGAGAGCTCGGGACTACGGAACACTTCTGGGATGGCAGCAGTAAGGGTGTGACGACACAGGATGTCAAAAGAAGCCACTGTGCTTCTCCAGCCCTTTGCTACGTAATTTGGAGGCCTCTGCTACCCAAAGATGGCATTTGAGAGGGAGAGAAAGGAGAGGGAGGGAGATGTTTTCTGCCTCTTCCAGAAGGTTTGGGTAAACGAGCTCGCAAGTTGTAGGAATTGCAAAGGTTTGTGTCCGGTGGCAGCTGACGGCCAAAATCTGAGCAGCAAAGGGCGTGGAAGCGGAGAGAACCAGACAGGCAGAGAAAGACAGACAGACAGACACAGCGACAGAGATGAATGCCAGTCCCAACTGAGGTGCAGGCTGGGTGCATGTCGTCCTTCCCGCGATCCTTGCTCCCATGGAGGGGTGTGTGCACAGGACTGTGTGGCAGGGCCGGCCGCTCCAGTCCTCGCGCAGGCCGCGCGCCTGAGCAAGGACTGCAGCACTCGGGCCGCTGGTTCTCTGCCTTCAGGCACATTGGCTGAGAGCGAGAATGAACTCGTGAGGTTTAGTGTGGCTGGAGACGGGGGAGAGGAGAGCGAGGGAGAAAAGGAAGAAAGGCAGGGTGTGGGTTAAAAGGGAGGAGGGCAGGAGAAGGTGAGAGGGAGATTTAAGTATAGGCTTTCAGATATTCCAAAGAATGGGAGCAGGAGCCCATGGCAAATAATATGAAGCCTCTTGACACCAAAAGCAAGATGATTGTAAAAAAAGGCCTCATGCGCCTGGTTTAAGCCTGAGCTGCTTTACATCAGAAATAAAATAGACTAAATGAGAAATCACTGCACAGGTCTCCAAGTCTTGGGAGCTCAATGCTTTGGTATTTCTCTGGCCTTTCTGCATCAGTACTCAGGATTCAATCAAGCTGCAACTCTCTGCTGACTTCCTAACAGAATCTGGAAACCTTTCCAGAAGTGCAAGGTATAAAGTGCTCAGCTCTCCTGAATACCTGATGGACAAACACCCAACCATGACCCAGCAGGCTGGGGCAAACAGACCTGACCGACACTTTTGAGGGCAGTAATACACCAAGGTGGGGTTTGGGTTTCCCTAACCTTCTTCACAAGAGTGCTACGTCCTGAAGTCCTGTGTCTCCCAGATGCCACCAGGGATCAGCCCACACACAACCCTGCACTCTCCTCCTGTCATCTCTCCCATTAAAACCCCACCAATTCCATAGACCCTCAAAGCAGTCGCAATGTTCACTCCTAGGAAAACATGTGCTGCTACAACAGGAGGGCATTTTATGCATGGAACTGTTCCATTATTTCACGAAAGCCCACAAGTCACCGGTTCTCTGTCCCTGGCAGTTCTCATCTCGTAACCATGCTCACGCCCCTGGCTCGTCACATCTGCCTTGTGTACCTGTGCCGGGTAACTCCTCCTCCTCTGTGCCTCCCGCAGCGTTCACAGACACACTCAGACACGCAGCTGTGGCACTGAATGAACAGGCAGGATGGATACCAGCCCAGATGGTTTGCTCAGTCATCCCCATGCACCCCCAAGCACAGCTGACGAACACAGAGGCACCTGCAGAAGCCCTCAGAGACAGGCTCACAGACAGGCACAAACCTTCCCTCCTGACATCCTTTCCAGAAAGACAGATGGAATCCAACACACAACACCCCTGCTGTCACTGTGGTGCTCTGGAGACACACGTGCTCCCACCTGGACATGCCTCTGAAATTCTTGCAGGTCTGCAGGCCACGAGCTGCCCGCTGCAGCTGCATGAGCAACCCCTCAGCTGGGCAGAGGCCCATCCAGCTCAGTGGGCACTGACACGAGCCTTGCTTTGGTGGCAAATGAAGACTGAGCCACGCAGTTTCTTTGGTCTAACACTGGCAGGGGAAAGGATGAAGGAAAAAGGACCCTATGGACCAAGGAATTCTTCTCTGACTGCGAGGAAGGAGATCACATTATCCTCTTTCCCAGTGACTCAGGGTCTGACTGTTTTTCTTTCATTACTTTGGGCACTGTAGCACAGCACAAATCGAACTTGATTTCTCTGTTTGATACAAAGCAACAGTAATGAGCAACTTTATTGCCTGGAGGAGGGGACAGCAGGCTGCTAGTCACCTTTACAGTACTCAGCTCCAGGCTGTGCCTGCTGATGTGGAAAGGAGGGAAGTGCTAGTCTGTGCTTGGGGCTACTTCTGGGATGATATAAGACAAACCTGCTGGTTTTTATTCAACTCCTATAAAATTTATTTTCAATTACAATAATTTTTACCACCTTAACATTTTCTTCTAAGGAGCTTAAAGTGTTTTGCAAACTCTAATAACAATACTTTTTAAACATAAGGAATAATAACAGTCTCCACTGATGGGAAGACTGAGGTACAGGGATCTAATCAAAGTCCAAGGACTATAATCCACAGGCTCTACATCTCAGGCCTCATATATTTTACCATCTTTCATCTTACTCTCCAAAAGTAATTCTTGGTCTTAAAGAGAGTTGACACATGGTAGATATGGTGTCTGCCTTGGACATTCCTTTTTAGCAACAGATTAAAAACTCCTCTCCTCCCTCTTTAGTTACTTAAGATGTGGCATAAGAGGGCTCCAAAACAGAAACATTGAATATTTCCAGAAAATTTTGGAAAATCTTCCTTTTATGGCTAGAAAGTTAATTGTACAACAGTCACTGAGAGCGAAGCTCTAAAAATGCCACTTCAGACTCAAGCCATTTAAAGGTGAATTTGGCAGAAACTCTGCCACCCTGAAGCTTTTAAACCCACCAGATTTTGACCTTCTCTGTGCCCTTTGCACTTAGTTGGGTGAGATGCCTTTGTGTGTCTGTGGAGCTCGCTGGGGGGACTGAGGAGATGTTCCCAAGCTGCAGGAAGCAGGTGGGCCTGACATGATTGGACTTACTGCTCGACAGATTCCCCCACCGTGGAGGTGTTGGCTTCCTGAAGCACTCAGAAATGCTGAGGGGGCCCTGCCGTGCAAGCACATGACTTCTCCCTGTTTTGGGATGCACAGCCATGCTAATGCACCTCTGCTGAGCTGGACATGCACGTGCAAACTCACACTCNTCAAAAGGAAAAAAAAACCCGCCACACCAGAGCATGGGGAACTGCACAAACAAAAGCAAGCACATACCTACACACACACCGTGGAGGCTGTCAGTCAGTCAGGGCTCTCCTCACAACTACAGTTCGGTGCCTGCTGGGTTTGCTTTGCCTGAGTGCAAATGTCTGGTGAACCTCACAGATTTCAGGCTTATGTGTCTACGGCCTCAGGTCAGACTGACCTGTGCCAGGAGTCTCCATCCTCCCTCCTGACTGACCACAGTAAGGACTGGCCCTTCACTCCAAGAGCAGCACCTTCCAAGACCCTACCACAAGCACTCATCAGCTCCTAAGGAGTTAAGCAGAAATGTTTTACCTGCACCTGACCAGCCCAAACATCTCCTATTAATGCACCTGATTGGCATTTCAGGGTTTATTGTTTCTTTCCTTTTCAGACCCCGGGTGTCTCGGAACAAGACAAGACAGTGTACAGAAACACAGGGCAGGGTTTGCTCAAACCCACAGACAGCAAGAAAGCGACAAGCCCCTGAGGAGACGGGAGAAGTGTGTCTGATAAACTGCCTCTCACTGCTTGGGAAGATGACAACCGTCCGTCCAAGGTGGGCTGCTACTTCCAAAGCCCATTTTCTACAGATGTAACATATCAAGTGCTGCTAGCAGGGAGGGAATCTGACAGGACAAACTGACATACACAACATTCTCTTATTCAATAAGGGTCATAAAGTGCAAAGGGATTTCAGAACATTTCAGAACAAACTCAATCCATAGCTGCCGCTTATTTATCAGCGCATCAAAAGGTTGTGCAAGTTTTTAGTAACAAACATTAGAAACTAGTAGCAAAGGACTTGCCTAGATAAAAAGAGAAGATTTAAACATGCCAGATAACAAAAAGACGTGTGCAGAGATCTGTAAAACTGTATAGAAGGAAAGGATTCTTTAGAGGAAACAGAGGGACCATCACACAATGCTCTTCACAGCCCTTACTAAAAGAGTCAGGGCCAACCCTGCTGCCTCCTCAGCTAAGACAGGTGCTGGTTGTTTGGACAGAGGCGTGCCCTCATTTTTCATAGGCTTCTATAGCTAAAAACTGGATTCTGGGCCTTGCCTGACATGAACTTGAATTTCGAGAGAGCCTTGTCACTGGCAATTAAGCACACCAGTATGGACAGCCCTGGAGACTGAAGATCACAACAATCAGCAGCAGCGCGGCTGTCTCGATGAGACGCTGAGAATGGGTGTGATTTATACTGCTTAAATTTAATGTCGGGGAGCTGGGTGTCTAGACAAACTGAACAAACCTAGACACTCAGCAGTCACTGGTGGGCACCTCCGAAGAGCAATTCATTTCCCTGTCACAGACATGTCCAGGGTGCCTGGGGAGAGGAGCATCCCTCCCCGCTAACAGCAAGAGGACAGCCGGGTGACTGTCATCCTCTCAGACAATGGAATTTAATGAGGAGATTAATCTGAATTTCTTCAAAAGGACCCATTAGATTCTCCTGCAGTCCAGGATTTCTGACTATGATAGACTTCCATTTATGTACCAAAACACAAAGGATTTCCTTCCTTTCTGCCTAGATGGCTTTTGTATGGATTCAAATACATCAGTCAGGGAAGTCCTGTTGATGTTTCATATGATTCATCTCCAGTTAACTGTGATTATTCCCTCCATTGCCATGTACAGTTCTCCCTCTATGAATGAGAATTGAACTTTTCCACACTCTGAAAGCTACTGCCAGGTTCCCTATTTAGCTTTCCTGTGACAAGTGTGGCAGAGAAAAGGTTTTAATTTCACTCTTAAAAATTAACTTCAGCCTCACTGTAACCTCTCTCTACAAAATCAGCCTAATCCTAATATCTACCTAGTTAAAGGGTAACCAAAATTGTTTACAACATTCTGTGGGAAATGTAAGCAACTTTTTGAGTCCAGAGAGTAGGACATTTAAGAGATACAAAATAAAAGTTCCTTTTCAGTTAAAAACTATTTTCCATTCTTTTCAAAGAAAAGGAAAATAAACTAGTTTTAAAAAAAATTCATTTATTCAGAATCAAAATGTTACAGCTTGAATAAATATTCCTGTTTCAGAATTAAAAAAAAAAAAAAGAAAAAAAAGAAAAAAGAAGTTGAACAAAAATTAAACTAGAACCAAGATATGAAAATATTTTGTGTGGAAAGTTCCAAGTAAGGCATTTTTATTTTTTAAAATGCTGCCTATTTTTTTTTTCCCTAAACACAGTGCTGAGTGAAAACTATGCTGTCACTTTTCTGCTTGCAATGGATTACCTCTAAAATACACAACAATTCCAAGATGGAATGTTTATTCAACAGCCACATAATTTTGAAAATTCACTACTAATTTGCTGCTCTGTAACGTATTTACAGCAATTTTCTTTCAATCTTTCTGTTTTCCTGGCCTTTATAAGCTGGATTTTTCAGTGCAATTTTTGTCCCTGCTCATAAACCCATCATAGCCTTTCTTTTGGAAATCTGTGTTTCCTGCCTGCCCTTTGTCTGTTTATCCTATAAATCTCTATCCTTCCACCTCCGAAAAAAAGAGATATAGGAAACAATCTGCCTGGTGTGATTTATTTCCTGAACACCAGGTGCTCATTTCAGTCTCCATGGCTCAGTCCTTCAGCTGTCTGCTGAGGTGGGCACAAGTGGGGCCAATCGGTGTCAATTGGGCTGGTGCAATTTGAGAGATGGAGCAAATCAGGTTGCAAACCAAAAAAAAAACCAAAAAGGGGTTGGAACTCTGGTGCTTTGTTTTCCTTTGGGATTTCTGCTTTGTTTTTATTTTATCTACCTGGGTTTTTTGGGGTTTTTTTTTCACATTTGAAACGGAACCCTAGAAGCGGGTTCCTCTAATCAGAGACGATTTGGTCTGAATTTCTTTTGGAGGAAGCCTGAGTGAGGAGGCGCAGGGAGGATTCCTGTTTTGGTTCCCTCAGTTCCACCTCGAAAGAACGGACCTTTCTCTCTCTGTGGGGTGGAGAGTATTGAACTGCCATGGGAAGCAAAGCATAACACGGGGCAGGCCAAAGTGCTGGCCTGGGACTATTCGAGCAGCTTCCCATGGCACAAAGAGCTTTTTCACTTACACTCCACGTTCCCCATCACTTTTCCTGCTATACAGTTTAATTCATGCCAGGCGGATTATGAAGGGAAGAAAATGATGCAACAGTCAAAAAGTCCTTTAAGTCGTTCCAAAAAATTAAAGCAGAATAAAACCAAACCAAATAAAATGAAAAAAAAAAAAAGAAAAAGAAAAAAAAAAAAGAAAGAAAGAGTTAAAAAAAAATAAAAAGTTCTGAAAATAAACTCAAAAGAAAGGAGGAAAAGGAGGAAAAAAAAATAAAAAAAGAACCCGGGAAAGACAAATGAATGTTAGAGCAGGCACGATCATGGACAGACGCCAGCTACTTACGTTCACCTCGGTGATTGCTATATCAACAATGCTACCCACAACAATCAAGGCGTCAAATGTATTCCATGCATCACAGAAATAGTGCTGCATGTGGCAGAGAAGCCAAGGAGAGAGAGAGAGAGAGAGAGAGAAGGAGGGAGAGGAAAGAAGGAAGAAGAAGAAAGAATGAGAGAGAGAGAAGGGAGAGAAAGAGGGAAAGGGAGAAAAGAGGGGAAAAAAAAGTAAAAAGTAAAATAAAATAAAATGAAAATAAAAACAAAACAAAAGCATGAAAGAGGGAGAGAAGAGGAAAAAAATAAGAAAAGAAAGAGGTTACGTGGGCATATTAAATAGTCTCTTACCACTCTACAGTATTGGTTGCTCAAACCTCTGTAACGTTTCACATGATGGAGGGTATCAACAAAAGCCTGGTTAGTCAGAAAGTTACACTCAAGCATGTCTACCTTTTGGAGGGAAAAAAAAGCACACACACCCCAAACTCTGTGCGCTTTCACCAGTCACAGCCTTGGGGCCAGCTATGACAAGTGAAAAAGAAGGAGGCATTTCCCCCCCCTCCTTTTTTTTTTCCCTGGGAGAAGGAGAAGGACGACGGCAAGTTCAATAAAAGCATGACTAGAGGGAAAAAAACCAGAAAACAAAAAGAGAGAGAAAAAAAGAGAGAAAGAGAGAAGGAACAGCAGAGGAGGAGGAGGTGGTGGTATCCTGGGGAGGGTAGAGTAATACTCACATTAGTTTCACTGAGAATGACGTCTATAATGCTGCCAATTACGATGAGGAAGTCAAAAACATTCCAAGGATCACTAAAGTAACCCTACATAAGGAAGGGGCAGGCAGGATGGGGATTAAAAAGGAATGTTAGACAGACAAAAACAGTTCAAAATTACCATTAGAATTTCTGCCCTGATACCTCAAGGGGTTTTCCTCTTAAGTCTACTTGTTGTGTCTCAAGCTGTAGCCCAGGCCTGGATTCCCTGACTCGTGTGAGCAGCCCCGCTCCAGCTCACGGGATTCCAGGGAAGCCACCCCTCCCCTCCAACTCTGAGACAAGGGCTGAAGGGAAGGCACACAGAACATTTTGAGCATGGCTGCTGGCAGGAATGGGGCTTGCAGGACCAGCTCCTCCAGACATCTCCACTCCTGGCGACGCAGCACCCTTCCCGTTTGGCTTAGGAGGGAGAGTACAGGACTAGTGTAACATGGTTCCCTCAAAATCTGGCTCCCTGCTGTCACTATCAATGCCCCAGTCCATGTTCCAGCTGTAATGCTCTGTGCTGGCACAGGAAATAGCTGGCTGCTGTGCCATGGAGGAGAGGAGGGCACAGTCAAGCTGGGGATGTGCTGTCTAAATCTCACCTTTATCTTTACCCAGCCACAGCCAGTATTATGACAGTCATTAGCCTAACAGCTTCTTTGAGCAATGCTTTAGGTCCTGTCTCAACAACACAGAGCAGGACTGGTGTCTCTGTTACTCTGAAAGCACACTGGGCCCCAAAATGGAGCTCTGGCTCATCCCAGCAGGCAGGGGTAAGAACGGGAGCAGAGCTGGCTTTAGCACCGCTCAGAGCGAGAGCTGCTGCTCACTCCTGCTAAAGACAGGGCCACAGCAGCACTGTCACCTTGGCTGTCCAGGACAAGCCACGGCCAGTCACTTCAGGGGCTGCCCCAAACATCTCATTGTCCTAAGCAGAGCTCAGGAGATGCAAATCAGCACTGCTTACTGTCCTCATCCTGCATAAGTTTTGGCTGGATAGGATACAGGATCCTTCTGGAAAAGGTCCTGCTGAGCCTAAGAGATGAAACTCTGTATGTAAACTTCCTGTACAAGCCAATGTCATGAGCAAAGAAAATTCATCTTGGCTCACTGAGCACCTGTGCCAATCTCTTCCCCTTGTTCTGCAGTCTTAAAAGGAGGCAAACGTACAAAATCCTCTGTCCTCCTTTCGTGTGTTTGGTTTTGTGAGCATGGGCTAATCTGACCTCCCTGTTTCCCAGCTGCAGCATGTCTCCTGTGAGACTGAACCCGAGCTGCACTGTGCCTGCTATTCTTAGTCAAAGAGTCAGGTCATGGGTAAAGTGTGAGCCTGTGTTCCCAGGCAGCGCTGCAGAAAGCAAAAAGGAGAAAAGTAAAAAAAAAAAAAAATTAAAAAAGAAAGAAAAAAATTATCGCAATACTGGCACTGTGCAAAATCAGGCTTGGGAACCTCAGATTGTTGTGGGTTCAACCATCACATGGAGCAGGCACTAGGAAAAAGTGTCTTTCTATCTGCTGAAACACTGCCTCCGTGAGACTTTGAGACTCACGTTTATGAACAGCATTACACTTTGGGCAGGGGGGAAAAAAAAAAAGAAGAGATGAAGCAGAAAAAAGCCACTGCCCAGCTGGTTCCATGCCAGTGAAGGGAGCTGGTAGAGGGGACTTTGAAATCTTCTCCTCAAAACCAGAGTAAAACACCTTTATTCTGCAGCCTGAAATAGGCAACTCCCTTAGCAGGTCTACACTGGGAGGAACAACCATCCCACGGCTACACATTACTACACAATTAGCTACAACAGGAAGGAAGGAAACAGGAGCAAAAGCAAATTCAGAGAATATTATTATTCAGCGTCCAGCCTAGAAATACACAACAAATATTAGAATGAATTCAGCGGTGATGTCCAGCATCATTAGCAACCAGATGGACCTGGAATAAAACTGTAATTAGACTTCACCAAGAGGAAGGGGAGGGAGAGAACAGCAGATTAAATTGTAGAGGCAAACGCATTTTGAATAAATAAAGGACAGACACAGCTCATACAGAGTTACACAAAGTGCCTTTGCAGCCTGCTGCGACCTTGGCAGACAGGGCACTTGCAGGATCAAAGAACAGAGTAGAAGACAGCAGACCCAATCCTCCTGCCCCTGTCCGTGTGCACAGTCCTGCAGAAGGCACTGCCCACATGCGAAGTGAATACATGGGTTCAATAGCATGGTTCTCTTCTATTTCCTCTCCAATTGCATCCTTTAGGAATTATTAAGGATTTCAGCAGGAACCCAAACAACTTCAAAAGAACCAAGAGTTTGGGTTTGGACAGCTGAAAGGGTAAAGATCCAAAACATGTTGTTTAGGTTTTGCTCATGAAAATGATGACTTTTATTGGCTTTCAAATCTGCAGCGATGGATAGTTGGTATTTTTACTATGATTAACATCACACTGCAAAGAATGTTTTTGGTGTAACCAAATTTACAATTTCTTCTTACTCAGCAGCTTCTTACGTAGAGCCCAATAATCACTGCTGCTGGTAAAGCAGCATTTGCTGTTGATACAGAACCCAGGTGACAAGTGGCATCAAATCCTGTCCTCAGATGACCACCAAAGCCAGTGAATTAAATATTGCTCCCAGCAGTAGTAACCCAACCTCACTGGAAGCAATGACACTGCACTGACAGAGCTGGCACATCTCAGGAGAGATTCAGGCCTGGAAAGAAGAGGCCCCTTTTTCATTGCCATCAAAAATAGCTGCTTTGGACCTTTGAGACACCACAGTGTATCTGGAGTCGCTCTGCTGACTTCAACAGCGTTGCTCCACATTTACACTGCGAGTTCTTTCTCCTGGGATGCTCCACTGAGTCTCAGCAGCCAGATCCTTGCTTGAAAGTCATGGGCTGGTCTGCTCTGGGATCTCAGAAGGAGCATTATCCCAGTCTGTTATTGTGTGGCTGTAAGGTGAACTGAGGGCTCTTCTCTTCCTCCTGTGTCTCTTGGATGAGTGACAGAGAGGAACCACGGATATGAATGCAGTTTTACTCAACCCCACATCCAAAATGCTGGCGTTGAATTAAGGAAACACATGAATTTTGAAACCTTCCTTTCCTCCTCACCTGCTCCCTCTGTGTTTCAGACAGAAGGGTGAAAAACAGGAAGATATTATTCACAGTAAGAGAGCTCAAAGAAACAGAGAACACAGAGGCTTCATTGGGGTGCAAGGTGATGGAATCCTTCCCTGAAAAGCCATCCACCCTCCTTACATTGACCTACAAATGGCCGTGTGGGACTCAGCTTTGGATCAGACCTCATAACCTGGTGGTGAGTTATGAGTGTGTAACGAGAGTGAACTACAGCCCTTCAAGGACTTGCCTCGTGTGACCTCAAAGTACCTCTTCAAGCCACATTCCTCCCTGGAGTGTACCAGGGTGGCTCATGAAAGACAGGCTGAATGAAGGGAGAGCTTTCACTCCAATAAAGAGGTTGTATTTCCAAACTATTTTTCCCATCAGAAAGTTCTGCATACTTTTCCCAAGAGGGTGGAGGTCTGACTGGAAATGAATTGATGGCACTGTTTGTTTTTGCAGTACAGGAATTTAGAGTGTAATACCATATTTTACCCGTAAAGGGAGATGCTTGACCCTGATTTATCTATAATTTCAAGCCACATAATGGCATCCTCAGGGGTTTACTGGGGAATGGTTGTCACCCTCTCTTGTGGGATGTCTTTGGAGATCCATGAAGCTTTTGGGGAGAAAAGAGGACAGAGAGAGACCAGGAGGATTGGATTGAATATTCAGGAAGCATGAAATAGCCCCACCAGTAGAGCACATTTTTCCCCCATTTTTTTTTTTCCCCCCAAAGGTAGCAAATGATAGTGTATCACCACATGATCAATAAGTTAATGAAAGGCTGAGCATAAATATGCAGTAGCTGACTGGAATGGAATCTCATTTGTGCGAGAGGAGCAGACATTTCAGAATGAGTATGCCAATCATTCTTAGGTTTCCTAGCTGCTGCGATTAGCTGTTAGAGAAACTAGGGTTTATTTAGGTGCCAACGGAGGCACTGACATCTCTGGACACCATTTCTTCTCCTTTTTGTGAATATGAGATCCTGAACAGGATATCTATGAAACCTCAATAATAACAACAGGGAAAACTGCCCACTATCTGAAGCTCAGAGTCACCTGGAGCCCATAATAAAAATATGTGGTGTCTGGAGTGCTGTGCATCCACACTGAAGCACAGAAGTCCTCTACTGGCTGAGTTTTGAGCATCAAGCCCTGTGGGACCTGCAGGGTCACTTGTGTGTGTGCAGTTTACATGCAGTTATTTATCTGCTTAGGCACAGGGTTTCATTCCTGCCCCTTCTGAGGCAGCTGGCGAAATTCAACAAACCCCTCTGAGAAAAATTCTCTAAAGATGAAGAGCACGGCAAGGTCAAGGCTGTTCACTGGGTGGGATCTGAGTGTGGGTGGGATGGTCCCCAGGGGAAGGCGATGCTGCAGTGCTGTAGGAAAAAAGGGAAGGACACACATACCTGTGTGCATGTTTGTATTTATGAATACAGAAATGAAGCATCGAGGAGGAGAAACTGAGACACAGAGACAACTGCACAGCCTGAAAGGAGGGCAAATTACAGGAGAAGCTTGCTGCCACTTCTCTGAAATAATCCTGCATGCTAAAAGAACAAAAGAAGCATCAAGTCTAAATCAGCTGAAGAGAGCACATAGGAAGGAGAGAAAGGGGCTGATACCCTGGTACTCAGTGGGGTTTCTTAGCAAAAATTTCCTGCTGATTGTAAAGGGCAAAGCAGGCTTTGCTAGGGATTTGCAAAATGAGATGAACTGTTAGTCTGGCTGATGTTTAGTTAATGCAAGAATTCGTTTCTGAAAGTGCTGCAGGCTGTTTAGAGCCCTGAGAGTTTGTTCTCAGACTTCATTAAAAGAGGCTTTCCCTGAAAGTACTTTTGCAAAAGGGACAGTATCGAACCGAAGGACATTTACACAGCTCCATGGCTCTTGGCACAGGCTCTCACAGCAGATTTGGGGGATTCACGTGTGCCCTGAACAATCTTACAAAGCTACAAAAGCTCCTGACACGGAACGGAGATGCGTGTCAGATGCAAATCCTGTTGTGCCAAGATACCATTTAGCCATAACAGCAATCAGGGAAATTAGCAGAGCCTAATAGAGCAGGAATCAAGTGGAGGATGCAGCTGCTTGGAGCTCCTGACAGGCTGCAGGAAAACAGCATCTATTTGCATACTATCTATCAACTCTCATCCACTGATGGATTAATTCTGAGACACAGAGTCCCTGCAGTTCACCTACCAGTCACTGTAATGAGTCACTGCTGCAGGGAATTAAACAAGGCTCCCTTCTCCTCCATCAAATCTGTCCACAGACAGGCAGAGAGAAGAGGAGCATTTCATCGCTCCAGACTGTTCTGGTGAGTTCTGAAGGAGCCTCATGACTCTTTGCTTATTCCATAAGAAAACAAGACTGACTTTAGACCAAGACAGACACTCAAAAAACGTTGATGTTTTCCTTTATCCCCCCTCACTTGTTCCATTCTCTCTCTCACAATGAGGGCGCCTGTGAAAGCAGAGAGGTGTCCCTTGAGGCCTGAGGGCCTGCCTGGACATCCTGGACACTCTGCTTGACAGAAACAAAGGAGTTGGAGGACCTGAATGGCTCTGTGATCGGGAAAAAGATCTCAGATGTTTATTTCTAGGTCAGTGGTAGAAAACTGAGGTACCTCGTTGTGGCCACATGAAGTGGACACCTTCTGATTATTGTTTGACATCCTGTAGGTCCTAAAGCAAATTACAGGTCTCACCTGTGCTTCTGGTGAACAAATATCTCCATCACAGGAAAAAACCAAAAACACCCACTGCCTGAACCAAGATCCCCAAGCCACTATTTGACAAACTTTAACATTTACGGAGGCTGGAAATATAGAATCACTTGTGTCTCAACAGATCCTTTTTTATACTCTCCACACCTACTGATAATTGATAGTGTCTGGAGGACGTGACTGGAAAAGACTGCATCATAGCTGATCTGTGAACTGAGAATTTCCATTTCCAGGTTTTGCAATCCAGTTCATTTCACCAGAACTGTATTTTCTAAACGGCCCCGTGGGAGCCTCCATGCCCATCTACATGGACTCATGGGGTGGTTTGGGCTGGAAGTGACCTTAAAGGTCATCTAGTTCCAATCCCTGCCATGGTCAGGGACACTTTCTACCAGGCCAGGTTGCTCAGAGCCCAATCCTGCCTGGCCTTGAACACTTCCAAGGATGGGGCATCCACAGCTTCTCTGGGCAGCCTGTGCCAGGGCCTCACCACCCTCAGAGTAATGAATTTCTTCCCAATACCTAATCTAACCCTGCCCTCTTTCAGTTTAAGGCCATTCCCCCTTGTCCTATCACTACGTGTCCTTGTAAAAAGAGCCTCTCCAGCCTTCTCGCAGGCCCCCTTTAGCTGCTGAAGGTGGTGGCACTTGGTGGC
This sequence comes from Platysteira castanea, assembly GCA_013397175.1. NCBI lineage: Eukaryota > Metazoa > Chordata > Aves > Passeriformes > Platysteira > Platysteira castanea. Next base: position 267,987 of record VYXC01006596.1, read on the forward strand.
ACAGCCATCTTACATCTCCCTCTGTTTCATTTACTGTAAAGGGGTTAGGAGTACACAAGTTCTCAGCCACAGGGGAGGCTTGAAGTACAACACTGTGGTCCCAGGGCCTCCAAAGACTGGGAAAGAAACATGGGAAAGGCAAGATGGAAGCATTTATTATGCAAGCATCTCTTAGACATAGCAAAGACTGTATTTCAAGGCAACATGCTGAGAAGGCCTGAGGAAATTATGACAGTAAAGCGTGCTGAAACCAGATGATTCAACTTGCTGATCCTGATGTGATTTTTGGCCTGGACTGCTCTTAACTGCCTTTGAAGGAAGGGTGAGTAATGCCTCTGAGCAATGATGACTAAGGCCTCCTTGATATAAATGCAGGAAAGTGGTGGCAGAACAGCTGAAAGCTCTCTTATAAATTTTGCTGTCCACCTAGAAAATAAGATAAACATTCTCGACCTTCCTACAGGTATCTTGTGGCACAGCAATACCCCACGAGGAGTTAGGCCCTTTTTCTCATGGACAGTAGGCACACTGCAGTCATTCAACAATTACTGCCCTGCAGCCAGGAACCAGACCTGTTCTCAGCGAAGAGAAACAAAACCAGCACCAGTTCTATCAGAAAGACTGAAAAGTGAATGTGATGGCTGAACAGATCATTTATCACACAATGCATTCCGTGAGAACTTTGCTGTCAGATTCCATTTGGAAGAAGCTGCGAGTGCTCAAAGACTTTGGAAGGTCTAGAAGCAGCATGTCTTGATGAGAGCCAGTAAATAACTCCTGAAGGCAATAAACCACTCCAGCAATATCAAACAGTCCTGTGAAAAGAGCTAAAGGATGGACTTTACTGTTTAAGATAGTCTGTCTTCTAAAGCTGGACTGACATCCCAGCCCAGGGAAGAATGATTCAAAAGTAAAACTCAGCCTACAAGAGCAGAAGTGACAAATCTCTCAGAGTGAAGAGTCACTTCACGTTGTGGGAAGATGAGACAGTGGCAAGCAGTGGGTGAAGAAGAGTTCTGAACATGGGGCTGGGCTCGGAATAGCTTCCCTCTCTCCATGTGAAACATGGGAATGAAATGCATTCCGTTTTCCAGCCGTGGACTTCTCTGACATGGCTGCTGAGTGGGCAGTGGGTGCTGACTGGCAGAAGGGCACAATGTTCAAGAAACAGGGCAGCAGGTATGAGCAATAGGTTTTTACATAGTTTCTTTTTTTTTATTTTTGGTAAGTTATCTCCATTTTCATAAAAGGCTTAATTTTATATAGATTAGAGTAGCTAACAAAGTAATACTTATTTTTATGTAATCCATCAATCATAACTTGCCAGAAGAGGATGATTGCTCTCATTTTATTCTTGGGGAAGGAGAAACAAAGAAAACTGAAGTTTCCAAAGTCTCCAAAAGCCAAATGCATGAGGGAAGGGAAATCACCTCTCTCAGATGTGAGCCAGGTGACCATTTGCCAGTGGAAATGTCACTTTCTAACATGATGAATGGTCCTTAACAGGGGCTGTATCACAGTCTGTTATCTGGTACCATTCTGACGTGAAGATTCACATCTGCGAGAGCTTTTGACCCTTTAAAACAACCCCTCGTGAAGTGATAGAGGGTTGGGATTTCTCGTCTGAGAGGGAGAGCAAGTGGCTTTTCCCTGGCACTGTTCCCTCTCTGGGCTGCTGCTGCTGTCGATGCTGCTGTGAGCGAGGCCCCGGTTCACCATCCCACTGGGCTTTTAACATGGTGCCAATAATTTTCTGTATTAAATAATTAAGTGCAATAGCTAATACAGTGCTTCCCACACTGTTGCATTGCGCAGTCATATCATTATTTTTGATCATTTTTAATGATACTAAAGCCCCCCAAGTGCCAGACTGAAAATACGTCTGTCATAATGTTGCAGCAATATGGAAATTCTCGGGGTATGTTTGCTGCGAAGGAAAAGGTCCTCTATCACTGGAGCTCTCATACAGCCCCTTTGACAGCCTTTTCTGCCTGCTGAATTCTCCATTGATCCTTCAGAAAGCTGGAGGACTGCACAGCTCTGGCTGATCATTGTTAGAGATTTCACACAATCTCCACAGTAATTAGAGGATCTATTTGCAGAAAATTGCTGGCCTTGTCCTCCAGGAAAGAGAACATCCTGCATTTAAACAACAGATGTAACACGGGGAGCAGCAGATCAAACAGCCTTTTTGTCCCTCACCAACTGTTTCCACCACAACATGAAAGGACAAGTTCTTTCCATGAAGAAGGAAGTTTGTTCTGGATACTCATTTCGTTGCTGGCCTCTTTCTTAGGGGCACCAACAAAGAAACCAAATGAGGTGCACTCTGCTCATGCTTTTGTGCCAGATGTATTTATTTTCTGCAGTGAAATGGGAAAGAGCCTACTTCATACAGGATGTCAACCAGTGCTGACAAGGATGGCTTTGATGCTTCCTGACCCAGATTCAAGTCGAGTTATGAGCTAGGATTTAGGGTGAAAGTTTCATTTCTCATCATCCATCTCGTTTCTTCTGTTACATTCACCTACCGAGTGTTTTTCACACTGCATGGCTTGTTTAGGTTCAGTCACGCCTATGCCACCTCAGAATATAAGCATATGCACAATAGAACAACTTTAGTCTGGCACTACTTTCTTCTCCTTTAAAGTGTTTGGAAGGGCCAGATTTCCTCTCCCACACACCCTCAGGAACTGGTGAGGAGCTCAGTGAAATCTAGAAGCCATCAAAGAGGATTCCCTGTGCTTTCACATGATGGAGAAGGCAGTTATCTGCTCGCTAACTCCTCAGCTGTGGAAACTGTTGCTAAATCAACCTCATCCCTGAGCATTCTGCTGCAAATTGTCTTCTTCTGTATTACCAGGAAGATTTATTATTCAAGGCTCTACTTGATGGGCCAGCTCTCTAAAGCACCAAGAGGTAGGTCCTCTTTTTTTCAAATTTCACTGCCTTGTAACGTGTTGGCAGCACTCTCTCCCGAATAATTTTGATTTAATGCCTGAATAACCAATCCTGCTGCTCTGGCTCTTGGCTACTGGGGTGCCCTTCCATGGTCTGTGAGAAAGCCTCAGTGCTGAACTGCTGGGAGAATGCTGTGATTGGGCTAGAGGAGGGTCGGGTACTTTCTTAGCCTCTCTTTTCCTCCTTTTTCCTGGACATATGGGCAGATAGAAATTCTGTCAGGCAAGCAGCATCCAGGAGCAAGGCTACCAGCTGACTGTGCCAACCCACTGATGTGCATAAAGGACTGGAATGAGCTGGTCATCCATGTCCAGAATAATTATTCCAAGTATTTCTTCCCACCTAAGTCACCTAAACGTGCTGCTGTGACATACAGTACTTTTTGTATTTATTTTTTCAGACAGGGTTAGAAAAGAGGCTCCTTCTTCCTCCCAGACCTATGGTCATGAGGGCAATATGGTCAAGTCTTCCCATGATGTGTAGCTGTGCCAAATGCATGGGAATCCTGGCAGACAGGTAATCACAGCAAAGAGAAAGCAGAGGAGTGATTTTAATGAAGAGTTAAGATTTTTTCCCCCCTTTTCTAGTTTATTTCCAAAGCCTTCGAGGCTGATTCAGCAATTCCTCGAGAGCCTCAGAGTGGCTGCACACGTGCAGAGCAGTATCTGGGCAGAGATGTCAGGGATTTCTGGTCCTAGGGCAGCTGCTGGGCTCGCTGAAGCAGCTGAGGTTAATTCCAGCTGGGCTGCTGGTGGTATAGAAGATCCAGAGGAATACACAAGACATTCAGACTTCACCCACAACGAGATTTGGGGTGAAAAAGGAAAGCCTTTTTGAGGTAACATGATGATGAGTTTTGAAACAGGGCTGAGAGTAATCCACAGAAGCAGGGAAACATACTGTACCTAACTTCTACTGCAAATTATTCTGATGAGACAGTACCCAGGGAGGCTCTGTGGCTGAGATACTGATGTGTTTGAACATGGAGACCTGGGATGTCTGCCAAGGAATTTCAATAAAATGTAGCAGCACAAAAAGATGCTCATTAGCTTAAAAGGTATGACTTTCAATTCAGTTTTTAATTTTCTAAAAATCCCTTCCCATGTTTACTTTTCCTTTCAGTTCTGTTTCTGTTTTTCTTTTCCCTGCATCACTTCTCGTCCAATCACTTCTTCCTCCATTTTATTAATATTTTACTATTTCAAGGTCTTCAATTTATTTTTTTTTTCTTTCTGCCTTTAAGGATATTTTATCTTTCCCTACTCTTCATTATCTGTATGGCTTTCCTTCCTCCACAGGTTTGGGTTCTCTCTCTTTTCCTCCCAGGCCTGGTCCTTCCTGTTGGTTGTTTCCTTTTCTTTGGTTCACACACTCTCTTACCTGACTGTTCCTAGTTCTCTCCATGCTCACTCTTTATTACTCAACATCAAGCAGAGCTCACTCTTCCTTTTTGTTAAATTATTACTCCCCACCCACAGGTTTTGACACACACTCAGCTTTCCTGCGCTTTCTTTTGCCTTTTAAAGCATTTCTTTCACCCAAAGCCAGGCTGGTGGTTGGAGACTGCCCTTCCTCTTGCCGTGGGTTCACGACTCAGCCATCAAATACTCCACATGTAGAGGCTGCCCCTCCAAAACAGAAAAGGTAATACTGAAGCTGAGGAGAGGAAAAAAATCAGGTGGCTACCAAGGTTAAGGGCCTGCCAAAACCAGCAGAGACAATCTGCAAAGTTTGACCACCGTCACATTTGGCTGCTCAGCATCGTGTGGCCACGCTCCATGGGGGGAGGCAGCTGCCTGCACCACGGGCTCACACTTACACAACTTAAACCACTAATTTATACCCCCGTACTGCATCCCAGAGCATGTGATTTTCAACTAAATGGGATTCCTGCTGGACAGAGCTGAAGTGTTATTCAGCTCTGAACGAGACCACTCTGTTGTAACCAGTTTTCTTCATACTTTCATCAGTGCAGAATGTCCTTACTTCCCTTTCTCCATATAAGCTGGAGAAATAAAACACTGTGATGAATGATGCCAGGGCAGCATCCTAAGCTGTACAGGTATTTCTACAGGTACTGGAATGAAGAAGTACAAAAATCATTCGATTTTCAGAATTAACCAGCATTGTTTCTGTGGTGCAAGGGATAGCATGGATATAAATTGCAGCTGTTTGTGAAAATGCTGAAGAGTCTATCCCGACCAAGGAATAACAGATCATGGTTTTGGGGAGAAAGAAGAACTCAAGTAGCATGAAGCAGCCAGTGTGACTTTAGGAGAGACTGCTCAAAGATCTGTTTATAGGCATAAATGTATGAGAAATGTACTGGTAAAAAGGGAACAAAAACAGATGAGTCATTTTGCAGGTTTTAGGAGAGATATCTGTACATCAAATGCATGATAAACGCTGACTGAGAGGAGCTTGAAGGGGAATAAAGAAGTGCAAATGCATCAGGGGAGAAAGAAACACTGAGGACACGTAGATCCATCAGTACAGGGAGACCAAGAAATAACCATGGGTGGCACTTATGATTTCCACTACACAGAGGGTCACAGCTCTTCCTGGGACCACATGGGATTCTGTGCCTTGTGCTGAATGCAAAGCTTGTTTGGAACAGCCCACTGAAGTCTGAACTCTGCTGCACAAAAATGACATGTGAGAACGGCAAGAACTGAGAGTAAAGTAGCAGTGATAAACGAGGGACTGGAGAAACTGTGTGAGGCAGGACAGATGGTGTTGTTACCGGCTGCTTTACAAGTAACATCCATAAACACCCGGGGAAGAAAGGTGCTGACAGTGTCTGGTAAATGGAATAGACTTGTGATCTGCAGTCTCTCTGACGGTCGTAATTCCACAGAGGAAATCTCCAAGATTCCCTTTCCACACGCAGACATGGATTTGACAAAATATAGGATCGTGTGCTTTGCTTTATGCATAGCAGTAGTTCCATGGATATGTCCTCTCTAGCTTGAGATGACAGGCACAGCAGGAGAAAATCCATAGCTCTTGGATTAGTGGTCCTGCCCTGGCTAATAAGGGGACAGATGAAATGTTTCCTGAAAGAAAAAGTAGATGTGGCTCATCAGGGAAACAGCTCATTCCAGGGAGCTGGAAAGATCTGAAATTCCTGGAGGAATATCCATCCTCACATTAGCATGTACACTGACAGATGGCGCAGCTTCATACGGGTAGGAATTCTGAGCCACTGTCTTTGACTTGAAAAGATAAACCCCAGGCAGGTTTTGTAGAGCAGCTGGCCCTTCATGGGCTGGTTCTTGTGGGGATTTCTTCTTTAAGAAGCTGGAACAGTGGTAGCTGTGGGCACCGCAGACAGCACAGCACCTCATTCCCTTTAGCAGTTTTCCCTGGAAAAAGCCCGAAGGAGCAGCAGCAGCAGCAGCAGCTTTCTCCATGCAGGAATTGGAAAATAGCTCACCAGACTGGCTGGAGAATTTATAAAATTAGAAAAACAAAGCAGCAAAAGGCCTTGGCTCACCAGAGTTACTTTCAGACTGTCTGTCTCTTTGAAGTAACTAGTCTTGAATCAGTTTATGAGCGCCAGCCAAGACAAACACTGAGGTCCATTTGGGAGTTTTGCTTCAGAGCAGCATATTAATACTCTGTAAGGAGATGCAGGGCATGTAGTGGATGTTTTCTTTATCAGCAGCCCTAATCATCCCAAATCTCTCTAGCTCACTGTTAGCACACTCTCCTGACAGGACTGCAGACATGGATGAGCTTGGAATAATCCTGCAAAAAAATGGGGTAACTGACCCTCTGCACCAGAAAAAGTGACACACAACCCCAACAGGGTTCTCAGAAGCCTTGTCCCTGCCTGGCACGCACTGACTGTGCCACAGCAGCAGCTGCTCCAGCTGACGTGCCCCTCTTCTCTGTGGCCTCCCAGCAGACCAAGCAAACCAAAACACGGCTCACATTTTCAGGATGGCCAGCTGAAAGGACAAGTATTGAAGGGACTTGCTGACCAGAGCAACCAATCTCAGCAGTAACAGCATGCTTAGTTAGGAAAGCCCTTGTCTTCCTACCCCCTTCACATATTTTCTGTAAGTGTTAGGAGATGAGCCCTGGCTTGGACTTGGCTCCTTACTCCTACAGCTGGCCTTTCAATAAGCAAAGCCTTGCTCCCACCACAAGAGCTGGAGGCAGGGCTGGATTATCCATGCTGGTTCTGTGTAGACAGGCACATGGGTGAACCTGCTTCTTATCTGTGCAGCTGTGCTCGCTTTTTTTCACCTTTCCTATCAAGAGGAGCAAGTGTGGAGGACATCGCACAGAATGGGAGTGAAGACATAAAAAAGGGATACAGTAAAAGGATCTCTTCAGTCAGGCTGCCACCTTTTCTGCTGTTATGTATGTGACACACAGGTAGCACTGGCGTGCAGTATGTTTAGTGGACCTTGGCTGATGCGTTAGGTTTTAATTTCTATATTTTTCAAATCCTGTACTGCCTAGTGTGTAACTCTGAAGTTCCTTGTGGCTCGTGAGCTGCTCTCTTAGGCCAGACAGACACAACAAAGCCTCTCTGAGCTGTTCAAGGACACTCGGGCTGTCCTAGGCCCAAAAGGTGTAAACTAGGACCATGAAAGAGGTGGAGAAATTGAAGAGAGCTAAAGTTTGAATTGGTGAATTTATGCTGATATGCAAATGGACCAAACCTATAATAGTGTCAAGAACTCGTGACTTGTCATCCATCTTGGGGTCCATTTTATGGAAGCAGCCTCTGGCTCCCCAGGGTGTGCCTTGAAGGCCTTCAAATAAATCCCTGTCTTTATTCCCCTACTCCTGTCTAGTGTCTGTTTCTAGGTGGCTGGGAGAAGGCATCATGGCAGTGGTAGGTTAACAGCTGGACTTGATCTTGAATGATCTTGATGATTTTCCAACCCATTTCCAGTTGAATCCACGAGTCTGTAATAGTGGATGCCACACCACGGGCAGCAGCAGGAGCTCTGCACATCAGGCTTTCCCTGAAGCTGCTCCACGTGGGCACGTGCCTGTGGTGAGCTCTGTGAGAAGGTAGTGGGACGGCAGCTCCCAATACCTCAGGGATCTGTCCTAGTTCATTCCCAGCTCTCCCTGGTAAGGATATGAATAAACAGCAGCTGGTTCCACCTTGTGCAGATGGAGAAAGCCTCATCCCTCTGCTGCTGCTGCAGATCCTTCGTTCCAAGGTGCCTTGAGGAAGTGGCTGTGCAAGGGAGAGCTCTCTGGTGGCTGCTTCAGGCTCACAGCTCAGCTACTGCTTGTCTTGCTGTAGTTGAAAGTTAAGCTGCAGCGTCCACGGCTGGGTTAAGCACCCAAAAAAAGGAGAAAACAGACTGAATGTTGCCAGCTTCAGTTCTGTGCTCAGTTCTGTTCTGCCACCTTCTCCTGGGGCTTGTCATTAGAACACAACACCTTCAGCTAACCAAGTTTCCTCCTTTCTTGTTGTCAGTCATAAAGCTTACAGCTCTTTTATTTTAGGGTATTCTTCAGACAGAAAAGAGTGATGTTTGGGCACAAATTCAAAATGAGACAAAGCAGCTTAAACAAAAGCTGGTTTGTGTTTTATTGCTCAGGAAATGACAGACCAATCTGTCTGCAGCAGAGATGAGCATTTAATCTTGCCATTTCCCACGTGGGAAACATCAATAACACTCAGCATCTCATTTCTTTGTTGAGGGGACTTGGTTGGTTGGAGGGGATAGGTACTGATGTTCTCCCAGTTGACAATGAAGTAGTTTTGGACTTTCCCAGCTGGCGTTCCTGGGGACAACTTCTGTTTGCAAATGTAGCTTGGCCACAAGATGTAGCCAAGCAGAAGATTGAGGTAACTCCTTTCTCCAAGCTGGTAACCCCCCCTGCAGAACATACTCTAGGCAGGTTCATCTTCAGTACTAGTGTGCAAGCTGAAGAGAAGCAGACGGTGCTCCCCAGGGTTGGTCCGAGTGGTCATTTGGGAGAGAGGACTGGCTTCTCTGCAGGGCAGGCTCAGCCAGCGTGGAGCAGGGAAGGGAGGCTGCAGCCACTGCCTCGTACGTCACAGGCCATGGCGAGTGGCACAAGGAATTTGGTGTTTCCAAACCCAACTGAGCTGGTACTCAACATAACCCAGTGGGAATATACTGCTAAAGGAAAGTCTTTTTGCTGTATTAGCTGTTTTCACGAGTTCAAGTCCTGCTTTTCTTCCCTATAACCCCTTGCTTCAATTTTTAAAATGTTGGGCTTTTTCATTAAGGTATTTAATTAAAACAGAGGTATGAGTTAGTACATGCTTGGCATGCAGGCCAGACCAGGACTTGAAACATTTATTGTTATTGCTGGCTATTCTTTCACCTGAGGTTGTTGTCTGAGTCCTAGCTCAAAAGACTTCATTAAATTTCTACTATTCTCCCGAAATTTTCACAAGGAAAATTTCTTTTTTACTCTCATTTTTACAATAGTGTAGTAGCTGGGGATTTGGTTTGGAAATTACAGAATCGTGGAAAATTGGGCTGAGAGGGGCCTTGTGGTCTATTCCATTTGCCTGTCTCAAGGCAGATCATAGATCTCTTAGACCTTGTGCCAAACTGTTTTGAATGAAAGGTTCCCCCAATTTAATTTGAAAACCTCAAATTACAGTCGCTTTAAGAAATCTGTTTCAATGTTTTGCTATCCAGAGGATACATGTTTACCCTCCGTTGTTTTTTTAAATACCTTTTTTTTTATTACTTTGTTTTTTTAAGTACTTTTTCGTACAGTAAGACTTGAGAAGGAGATTGAACAGAGGGAAGTAAAACACAGGAAGTAGAAAGGACTTCCAGCATCATCAATGCCATTTCCTTACTGTTAGAAGCAACCATGTCAGGTACAGTCTTCCTTGTGTATGTACAGAGCTCAGTGTTTGACCTGGTTGAACTTCTCCCCTAAACGTTCTAAACCAAATTCTGCTGAGATTCTCATCTTTCTGAAAGTTAAGATTCTCCTGCAAAGCAGAACTGCAAAATCAGAAGAGCATTATAAAGCCTGTGAGATACATTTCTGGGTACATGGTGTGCAGAATAAACTTTTACGAAGTGACAGAAAATTTGCTCGCTAACAGACGTGAAGAGGTCTCAAAAATGAAAGGGTGATCTCTCCTGAAAGTTAAAATCCCTGCTGAAACAGATAATGATGCTTCTAAATTTCCCGAGACAGTGTTTGAGATCTCACAAAAAAAAAAAAGAAAATCAATCCTCAGCAGGACTGCACAAGATGCTCCTACCTTCCAAGAGAACTACATCTGAGACAGGATAGTGATACTGGGCTTAGGTGAAAAATAAAATTGTGGCTGTTCCAAGAAGTCCTAGAAAGCGTGGGAGAAAGAGAGAAGCTGGGCGGGAGTAGAGTCAACACGGAGTTAAAAAGAAAAAATAAGACCAAATTCAGTAGAAATGGAGAACAAAGTTTCTGAACTGAGGATGAGGAAGATGTTAGATTACACCTGGGAGGAGCTAACTTCAGTCATCCCCTCACTGTTCAGCATGAAGGACAGGCACAACTGCCATAAAGTTCTTGTCTTTACCAATGTCATAACTGATGCTTCAGGGAGCATCTTGATCATCTCCACAGTGTTTCAGAGCATCCTTCAAGACACAACCCCATGTGTCAAGGTACCACTGAAGATATGAAATGACATGAGGGACCTATATTTAGGTCTCTGGATTCAACTCTTTGTGACACATCACTGAATTTAAACCCCACAGAAGAAAGTCTTGGGTAATCCTGTAAGGTCAAGATCTTTGTCCTTGCCCTGCAGCAGCTGTGAGAACTTAGTTGGAAGAGCTTGGAGGTTGTAATCATACCCCATGCTGCAGATAGACTAGCATAATATCATGGCCCACTGCACAGGACAACACTTTCAGACAGGACCTGCTGGGGAACTGAATATTATCAATGAAGTCTCAAATTCAAAACTGGAGCAATCCAAACCATCACTGAGATGTAGCCCTCCCAGAAGAAACATTTTTTTTCCAAAGCTCATAACTCAAAATGAGTCATGCCTGATTAACTTCACTGGGGTCAGGAGACTAATCATGAGATGCTATTTATAAATTATATAAGGAAAGTCAGAGAGAGAGCATTAGAATAACATTCAGAATGGAAGACATGTTTTAGCCTTAGCACAGTGTCACTGTGATTACTTAATGAAAACTAGGAACCTTCTCTATTATCAGATGTTGCCTTTTTATATATATTTTTTTTAAGTGTGTCTACTCTCCAGCGAAAAAGTTCTTAATTATAAGTGAGACTCCAATCCAGAGAGCAACTGCCCAGCTCAGTTCTTGGTGGGGTTACAGATCAGAAAGTTTCACCTCCTCCTTCTCCTCACAGCTGCCCCGCACACATGCACACGCACACAGAGGCCAGGGAAATCTCCTCCTAGAGCACCTACCTTGGGTTTGAAGGCGATTAATTTCAGGACCATCTCCACAGTGAAGAGGCCAGTGAAGAGCATGTTGAGGATGTTCATGGCTTCCTTGAACATGCAGCTCTGACCGTAGTGCTGAAAAACAGCATCCCAGCAGGAGAGTGAGGGTAGGACGTGCCAGCAGTCAGGAATACTCAGGAGCCCTCCCGGGCTCCCTTCATGCCAAGGTGCTCTAAGGAAGACCCCAACGTGTTTCATTGTTTTCAATTAAGCATTCCCACCTCCCTTCGTACATAAGGATTTCCATGTCTCTGTTCATTTTTGCCACCTGGCTCTGGATCTCCTCTTTTGAAAAGAATCTTTTTGAGGAGTGGCTACCAGAATTATACTTCTCATTCCAATTCAGGGCTCGTTATAAATGTGCACAATGTTACAATACGATCTCCAATTGTGTTTTTTAACTGAACCTTCCCTAACACTTGGATTACCTTTTTGTTTGATTGTGATTGCACAGCAAGCAGGAGTTCCACTGAGCTGTTCATAATGATACCAAGCCATTCCCCAAGTAATTACACTAAATTCAGGATTCTGCTAAGTACACAGCAGCTCAAATCATATCTTCCCAATATGCATTATCTTGCATTTGTCAACTCTGAATTAAATTTGCAATCATGCTGCCCATTCACTTAACTTTGTTAAGATCTTATGAAGTTACTCTCCATCTTCTATTGATTAATTCAAGCAGTGTCTTCTGCAAGTGTTGACTCACTTTTCATACCCCTATTTCCAGATCATAATACTTGAAATGATTGCACTGCCTTATTCTAAGGTCACCTTCCAGTTCATGCTACAAGACCCCATTTGTAGTTGCTTAACTTTAATAAACTTCAGCCAGCTGGGATGGATTTTCATATTCTGTATTGGCACAGGGTGCTTTATTCAAAGCAGTTTCAGTTAAAACAATTCAGCTGCAGCTCAATGCAAGGCCAGGGAAAAATACAGTGTTGAGGCATTTTCAAAGTTTCTTGCAACATTTTTCTTGAAAGGCTCTAGTACTTGCAGGACTCTGTTTAGAAACTTGAAATTTTACTGGCATGTGCCTTTTTTTTGCTGTCTGTTATGACATTTGACCCAAATCTGGCCTCAGCATAAACCTCCAAGAAATTGTACTTTTCTCAAGAAGGATTTAGACTTCCTAGAATCTCCAGAGGTGCTGTCCTGCCTGTGAGCTCAGAAACATCCCTCCTATTCTAGCTCCACCTGCCCTGGGTGTGCACCACTGTCACGGAAACCGAGCATCTTCACAGCCTCAGGGTGACCAGGGCAGGAGAGACTTGAGCTGGGAGCAGGGAACTTTCCTGTGCTCCTGTTGCCTCACTCCTTGTTTGGGACCTTGGGTGAAAGAGCAGAGGAAGACTCTGCAAGGGGGATGGAAAAGAGCCAGACCAGGTGATGATAAGGTAGGGAGGTCAAGAAATCTGATGAGACTGGGCTGAAGACAGTGAGAGGAGATAAGGTAAAAATTGCCTGTGAATACAGACTTGGGTTGTTGGTGAGAGATGGGAAATTGTGGCTGGATTTGTGGGAGTGAAGCAGACTGGGATTGAGCCCCTGGAAAATTAAGTCAAAAGGAAAGTTGGTGTAGGAGTGCATGGGGAGTTAAATACACAGGAAGGGCCAAACTAGTAAAGAAGAAGTGAAGAAGTACTAGAAGTAAAAAAGGTGTAGCTGACAATGAAATGGTAAGGGGGTGGGAAGGAAATCCGTGGAAAAATCCAGGAAATACAACTATAACTGGAGCCTGGGCTGGTTGAAGAGTGGGGATCTGGATGGTTTGGGCCAAAGAGCAGGGAAGAGGGTGCACAGACTGGCTGGGTGAGGGGGAAGGATGAGTTTTAGGGAGGAGAGAGACAAGCTGGGAGGCTTTGGGCAGACACAGCCTGGAAGGAACAAGTCAGGAAAGTGGGGAAATGTACAGAAGAGTTTGTGTGTGTGAGGGTCCATTTCCTGACTGACAGAAATGTAAGATTTCTTTTGTATAAGCTGGCTACACAATAAAGGCTTTCACTCCTTCCTCTACTGCTTTCCATCTGCTGCCTCTATTTGCTGTTTTTGTAGATCCAGCTGCAAATGTTTCTTTGGTGGATTCACATTGGGTGTTTAGAAAACCTTCCTACAGTAAGGAAAATGAATACACACCACAGAGGGTCATAAGGCAATCAGGAGCATCAGTAGTGAAGCAAGGCAGGCAAATACCTCTCAAGAAATGCTTTAGGTGGAGCTGATGCTGCCTTTAAGTGGTGGGATAGACAATATGGCCTCTTGAGGTTCTTTCTAGAACTCTTTCTATGGTTCTTAATTGAAAATAAAGGCTATACTGGGCCTTCCTACTCTCTCTCTCTCCAGTTTCCTTGATTACCTCATTTACCCAAATATTTTCTCTCTACTTTTTAACACAGAAAAGACCCAGATTTAAAATTCAGATCTCAGGTGAGTGGCAGTTCCAGGCTTATTGCTGCACTTCATAGAAGACAAATCAGAATTGAGAAGTCACTTGCTAGCAGCCACTGAATTGGTCTGTGATAGAACAATATTTGGGTTTTTTCCCCCCATTTGTTTGTTTTCAAGGAGTTAAAACAGACTTGTTGAAAATGTCAGATATTAGCAGGAAGAGAACAAGAGATTCTTCATTTTAACTACATGTCATCAGAAGTGAACAGGGTAGAATTTTTTTTTTTTTTTAATGTGCTTGTCCCTCTCCCTCAGCACAGGCTGTGAAGGTGAAAGTAGGTCTCAACCTCAGACCTTTTTACATTTTCCCCAACAGAGGCTACTGCTTCATCACCTGGAGGTTTTCTGCTTGCTCACTTACTTGCATGGCCAGGCAGATGGTGTTCAGCAGGATCAGAACGAACATCAGGTACTCAAAATAGGTGGAGTTGACCACATACCAAACTTTGTACTGGTACTGGTTTTTAGGGATGTATCTCCGCAGAGGCCGGGCTTTCAGGGCATACTCTACACACTGGCGCTGTGGAAGAGGCAGGGCACATTTAAAACTCAGACCCCAAATATCTGGGTGGCCAGCTACCTTCACATGTAATAAAAATACAATACGTTTCAAGTTTTTTACTGAAATGAAAAAGCTCGGTAGAAGAATTTCTATCAGGTCATAATGTGAATGTGCATGTTCTACGTGTTCAACAGTTCTATGTGCAATTGCTTTGGCCATTCACTTTGGCCAGGCACTGCTGTTGTGCTGATCTAATCTCAGCGAAACAAATGGTACAGCAAACATTTTTAAGTAATTGTTGTCCCCTGAGCAAACCTTACAGCAAGATTTTTTTCTACCTGACTCCTGAAAGACGTCGGCAAAGCCAGCTTGCAGTTCTATCTTGTTGGCAAGCTTCACATATTCCCCTTTGTGTGCATTTATCTATTAAAAGCTTATTCTCAACGCATTTTCTACCTTTAGTGACAGCAAGGTGTTGTAAATTACCTGGTTTTTGTCCAGCTCACAGTTCTTGTACTCTTGTTCTCCTTGTTCCTGAAATGTGACGATGACGAAACCAACGAAGATGTTCATCATGAAGAAAGCAATGATGATGATGTAGATAATAAAGAAGATGGAGATCTCAACCCTGTGATTATAGATGGGTCCCACATCCTCCATGTGGGAATCAATGGACCTATACAGCAACCTGAAAGCAAACAGGAGCCAAATGCAGAGAAAATCTGCAACTGCCTTGAGGCCTTATAGGTGACGTTATAAAATTTGACTTTGTGATTTTCTTCTACTGGTATCAAAATTAATTCACTCGGAGATGTGCAGACTTGCGCTGATCTGGGTGAAATGCTTGCAAAAGAGAAGACCTGGCTCATACTAATTTTACACATTTGAACCTGTTCAGGGGTGAAATGCTTTCATAGTTGAACAAAATCATGCTCTTCGGTTAACAAAAGACAGGAAAGTCCCAACAGAGTTGTTGGGAACTGAGCTTAAGTGGGGAAACCTGAAACCTGGCAGTACTGGAAAGGACCTGATATCCATTTTATATTCGTTTATACACATAATAATTGTAACAAATAGTGGTATCACTGCTACTCCTGGAAATCATCTTTTAAGAACTAGGGACAGTGCTCTGCACTGTTTACAAGTACAGGGACAGAAATTCCTGCGGGCCCTGAGGAATTTACAGAGTACATAATACTACAGTGACTGCTGCTAGTATTGCTATATTTAAAGCTCTAGACTTATTAAAATACTTAGAAAGGGAAAGACTGTGCTCTGCCTTTGAATCTTCCCTTTTGAAATGAATGAGGACACTGCTAGCGTTGCACTGGTCCAAGAACCACTCACTCTGGCCAGCCCTCGAAGGTCGAGACGGTGAAGAGGGCCATCATGGCAGTCAGGACGTTGTCGAAGTCGAACTTGCTGTTCTCCCAGCTGCGGGGCTGGATCATGGGCTGGCTGACCTCCCCGTCCTTGTAGGTGATGTAGTACCCTCTGCGGGTGAGAGCGGAGACAGGACGTGGCACACCTGCGCTGCCAGCACGAGGTGCTGTGGGTGTGCAGCCAGGGGATGGGGAGGGGTTGGAAAAGGTCAGACCCACCTGCACTCTGCTTCTGTCTGCTTGGAGCTGTCCGTGCAGCTGTACAGCTTGCCCTTGGAAAGGAAGAAAGGGGAGTGAAGCCTCAGTTTCTGACAGCACAAGGGTTAGGGCAGGTCGTGTGGCTGGGTGTCTGCGTTTACCCCTTGGTTAACCAGCTGTGTGTTTGCAGGCCCTTTTGCAAATAGAGGCAGGCAAGCTGGCTTGAGGGTTGCCTGGATGTGGGTGGCACAGAGCACAGGCTCCTGTCTGCTTGCACAGTACTTTCATGTGTATGTCCTGAGCACTTGTTGTCAGGAGGGTGGCGAAAGGCAAGGAGATAAAAGAAAACACAGAGAAGAGAACAAACAACCCCCCATGGTTATCTGGTGTGCCTCTTCCTCTGCAAGAAGGGAGGGACACAGCCTGCAAGGCCCAATCCTTTTGAACAGCCCCCTTTGCCTTCCTGGGACCATGCCGTGCCAGTGTCAAGCTGATTAGGGAAGAACAACATTAGTGATTTCTTCTGAGAAGATGAGGAAGAGTTCTGCATACACCTCGCTCAGTTTTGGAGAACTGCTGGCAGCAGAAGCCCAGGTAACACCAGCAGTGCCTCAAATGTCTTGCCTTTCACACGCCAAAGACTCCATTCCCCCTTCCTCAGGCTTTTCAGGCTGTTTTTCTTCCCATCCCTTAATACAGCTCAGTGCAACGTGTGAATGAACGGGCCCAATGGTTTTACCTTAAAGAGCTGAACTCCAATGCAGGCAAACATGAACTGCAGCAAAGTGGTGACAATCACAATGTTCCCGATGGTTCGGATGGCGACAAACACGCACTGCACCACGTGCTGCAAGTGGGAGAGAGGAACAAAGTCACTTGCAGGATTGTTCTCAACTGTTTTGGCTGAGGGAGAAGCCCAAGAATAAAAATACAAATGATGAGAAAAAGATATTTACCTAATGCCTATTACCCAAGTAATGTCTCAGGAAAGGGGACCAACTTATTTTGTTCCTTGCTGTGCTTTTAGAAGCAGGCAGAAAGGGATAGGAAAATACCAGAACTCAGCTCTCTGAAACTTCCCACAGAGCTGGCCACCCACCAGCACATAGGAAGGAGTTTATCTAATACAGAAAGGTTGTATTTAGGGTTGTGGGCCCATCTGTAACCCTAGGAAACCAAATCATTTCACCTCTGTGCTGATGGGGCCGTTCAGCTCAAAAGCAGCTTGTCAGAAAAGGACCTGGCAATCGTGGTGGACACAAAGTGGAACATGAGCCCTCACTACAAAGGTGGCAAGTGGTATCCAGGGCTGTGTTAGGCCAAGAACTTTTAGGAAGCTGAAGGAGGTGATTCCACCCCTTTACTCAGCACTGGTGAGACTATGCCTGTTGTACTGGGGCCAGCTCTGGCTCCTTGGTACAAGAGAACCATGGACATGCTGGAGGAAGTCCAGCAAAGAGCCACAAAGATGATTTAAGGGATTGGAGCCTCTCTTCCATGAGAAAAGGCTGGGAGAGCTGGGTCTGTTCATCTCAGAGGAGGCTCAGGGGAAGCTGGTCAGTGTTTATAAATGGCTGAAGGGAGGATGCAGAGGAGGCAGAGCCAGGCTCTTTTCAGTGGTTCCCACCGACAGCACAACGGGCACAAACTGAAACAGAGCAGGTTTATCTGAACATTGAGAAACACTTTTACTGTCAGGGTGACTGAGCATCGGAACAGGTTGTCCAGAGAGGCTGTGGAGTTTCTCTCCTTGGAGGTACTCCAAAGCCTGGGCAACCTGCTCTCAGTGGCCTTGCTTGAGCAGGTCCATTCCAACCTCAACCCCACTGTGATTCTGCTGAAACCACTGCAAAAGTCCATGTAGCCTGAAATAACCCGAGTTTATCGTTTGTAGAATGCCCTGGGACTTATCTAACCTTTAGTCCTTTGGCTCTGTTGATGGCCCTCAGCGGTCTAAGGACCCGCAGAACACGCAGGATCTTCACCACATTAATGGCACTGGACCTGGAAGAAAGGGTTGGAAGGTTTGAGAGATTCAGCAATGTGGGGAGTGTGCTGCAAGGGCACATCTTTGAAACTCTGCACAGCCTTAGACTGCCTAAGGTATTTAGTCAACTCTTTGCCATGGCACTTCAGGGGTAAGGAAACCAATCTCTGATGTTATCTTCAGAGGTCTTGCTTCTTGTTCTGGCTTTCATCATCTCTGCTGGGTTGATGAAGGGGGAATGGAACACGGGCAAGGTACATTTTTAGGGCAGGGCAAACAGACTCTGTAGTTATCTATGATGTAGAAATTGTGCCAAGGTGTAGCCATTACCAAGGCATTTTCAGATAAGGCTCAAAGAAGAGCTCCATTGAAATGTTCATGGAAGAGTGAAAAGTCCAGGAGGCTCCAGTGTTAATGGTGTGCTATCCACTCGGAGTTTGATCCTGCAGTGTGTTTGGCCCCTGAACCCACAAATCATTTAAGTGTGTACCAAAATTTAAGGACCTGAAAACCCCCACTGAATTGATGAGGATGACTTATGTGTTCACTTTTAAGTGCTGAACACAACTATCTACTGCAGCAGAGCTCTCTGCACCTTCCAGCACTGAAACCCTGACTGAGAATCTTCCTCGTGCCCTTTGACATCTGTTCTCCTACTGATTTTGGGAACAGTTTCTGTGTTAACATAGCAGGAGCCTGAGTTAGATCTATAAGAAACAGCAGGTCAAAACAAGAACTGTGCCATTCTTAAGACCTTGACTGAAAGCACAGTGGGACCTTACAAATTCTCCTGCTTGGCTTAGAGTGCAACCTATGTGAGCTGCTAACCTGTAATGGTAACAACTGGGAGCTGGTTTCTTATCAGAGGTGAAACTAATTAGGAAACTCCCTACGCAACACCTAGTCGGGTAAATCTGTGAACTTATTAAGCAAATTAACAGATGAACTGAAGGAAAACAGCATGACAGAAACAGAACAGCCACCACCACTCTGAAGATTCTCACAAAACTCTTCAAGTGCTTGACGGCCTTCCATTGGCTAAGACTCACATTTTAGGAAGTAGGAAAACACTATCAACCCCATTTTCCAAAGAGGTTATGAGAGGTCTAGGAGGGAACCATAGGTCACTGAACTGTCCTGAACTGAAACAAAGACCTTGGAACAAAGCTAAGTGTCATGATTCCCAATACACCTATTTTTGTTCTCATTTGCTCTTTCTAAAAGATTCCCCCTTCCATAGCACCAGTGTACCCAGTGACTACCTCCTCTCTTGAGGATCAATTTTAATGGCCTCGAATCATCTGAGAAAAACACCTCACTAATACCTCCACGAGCTCATGAGAAAAATCTTACCCAGATAAGACAACGAGTCTGAGCCACCCCTCCCACCCAGCCCTACAGCCGCCCCCCAAACCAGCCAGCTGGAAATGGCTCACTCACTGGATCCCGAAGGAGATGAGAGAAACGCTGACCACCAGCAGGTCTAAGATGTTGAAATAGTTCCTGCAGAAGGAGCCCTTGTGGAGGAAAGCCCCGTACGCGGTCATCTGCAGGGAGGCACACGGAGACACAAACACACTTTGCCATCAGCAGCTGCTCAGGAGCCAAACCCACCTGGTGATGCTCAGAGTAGAACTGGGGAGGGGGCAGCATATTTCTAACACGGCAGGCAATTTACCCCCAGACCCCAAAGGAGAAGCTGAGTCCCCACGGAAAGAAAAGAGAGTGAAAAAGACAGCAAGATAATTATGAAAGGCCTAACTAAAGAAAGTAGGGGAAATATGCACTTTGAGTGCACTGAGTACATAACATTTCGAATTAGCAAAGGAGCAGAATGACTGTTTGCAAAAACACTTTGCAATCATATGCTTTTCCCTTTCTCTTCAGTGACAGAGGACACTTGTATTACATAAAGGCCTCTTTAACAAAACTGAATAAAAAATAGAAAATAAAATGGGCTCTTCTGTAATTCTTCTCCATGCTTAGACCAGCTGCAGTGGACAGTTGATCACTCTTCCCTTTGTGAAGGAAAAGCAGAATCCCTCAGGGATCTGATGCTTTGGAGCCGAACTGAAACAACAGGAGAAATTACTGCTCTCTTCAGCTTGCTCCTTCTGTTCAGCTCAATCCCGTACCCCCTTTTCTATCCTTTCCTATCTACATTCATTTTCACTCTAGATGCAGTTGCATTTTCCCCTTAGCTTTCCTTACAAAGCCCAGGCTATATTCCTCGAAGCAGAGTAATTTCTTTGTGGAGGTAATCATTATGAACATCACCAGGCAGAGGGAGGGAAAATAGTTATATATTTTGGAAGGGAGGCTCTGCCCTGCCTGGGTATGAAGGGTATTGAATACCTGCTGGCTTCGAGGAGGATGTCACAGCTCCAGAGCTGGATTAAGTGACAGCGTAAACAGAAAAGTTTGGACTGATCTCTGTTACAGACTGTGCCTAAACGAGTCTGGCACGGTTAAAGAGGGTGAGGTGATGTGGTGTTTGTACCACCTGCCTTAGACTTGGGGAGTGACCTAAAGCAGCTGCTTTGAAGAAACCCCGTCCCCACAACTGCTAATGTTCCTTCCTTAGGAATTCTCACTCCCTGCCAGGAATACAGGCTTCTAAGTTTGGTCCTCTGAATATCTCATCTCAGCTAGGTGTCTAAAGTAACCCGAGGCAGACACCATGAGGCTGTTGCTCAATGATGAGCTGTAGCCAGACTCCCAGCTGAGAAGTGTGAACTGGAAAGTCAAACTGGGGTTTCCTGGCTCCCACCAGTAGCTCAGGATGGCGTATTGGCTGGTGTTTCCAGCCTGTGACAACTCTATCCAGAGCAGGGTGGAAGGGCACATGGTATATCAGATTATTTTCTTCACCAAACATCCATGACATCAGGGAGCTGACTATCAATCAGACAGAAATTAGAGGGGGAGGAAGTATAAACTCTGGTCTTGGCTTAGAATTTATACTTATGGACACATTCAGCTGGGGAAGGGAGGAGGGGTTCTTGCCATAACAAAGGCGGTAAAGATGCCCTTTACTGGTTAGATTTTGTATGGCAATCTTGAAAGAAAGACACCATTGAAATCAGGAGGGGAAGCTCTGCTGAGTTTAAGTTCCATACAAACTGTGGTTCTCTCAAGCCTGTTGAGAGATTTTGTTATCTCAGAAGAGAGTGTATAAGCTGTATTTGCCTCCTATCTGGGGCATTAAACAAACTACAGCCTTTTAGGACTCCAGTTAAAAAACCTTGGCAGTCACCTTGTCGACATTCACCAGAGTGCAGGTGTTGTCATCAGCAACATGAGGACACACGAAGCTTATTTCTCTGCAGCCTTGAACATCCCATGGCCACTCATTCTTTTGTTTTTACCATTTACATCAACTTTGCTCTTCTGCAAAACTTTGTGCTCAGCGCAAGGCAACAGAGAAACATGCAGAGAAACCGAGCTATTTGTGACCTAAACTTATGGTCCTTGCACTCTTCTCCCACTTGAACTTAGAGAATATTTGGGGATGTTGTCATAAATCACTGAAGGTAGCAGGAGGACCTGGGGAAGGCTCAGGTACTACGCAGTACTCTCCCCTGATAAGAGCAGAGCAGTGGGCTGGGTTAAGCTCTGCTTCCACTGAAGCCATTAGGAGAGTTACCACTTCCTTCAGACGGAGCAGAACCAGTAATTGGGAGTCCAAACAGGTGCCTTGAACCATCCTTTCATTTCTAAATGCTGCTGTTGGGATGTTTTCCTTCTCTTGACAGGCCTTTTGGATCTGCCGTGTGATCTGTGCGCGTTCAGATTTATTGTGCAAACACAGATGCAAGCTGCACGCAGGCTTAATGTGCACACATCCCCGGAGAACATTATGGCTTTGGTAATTTCCAGGCATATCAAAAAAAAGCACGTTTCTCTACAAAAATGTGCAAGGGCCACCCTGCTTTCCAGCCTTCCATACAGATACTGTTATTAGGGTCTCGAGCTGCAAAATTTGAGCAGCTCTAAGGCACTGCCTGCCAGCACTTAGAACTAGCTTGCTGAGGAAAAAAAAAACCCCAGCTGCCAAGTGAACCTAGCATTTAGAAAGCCAGAACTTTGCTCAATTACTGTTATTTAAATTATTAGCCTACCAATTTGGGAAAATTAGAGTTAAGAACAAGGCAGCCTATTTTTATTTTCTTCCAAGCTACATCATTCTCCTGCGTGTTCCCCCCGGTACAGAGCACATTCCTGGGAAACGGGAAGCTGGGTTTTGATGCAGCAATTTTCATTGGCAGCTACTGTCCGTGGTGTTCCAGTGGTTTTTACCCTTGGTTCTCTCTCTCCACCCAAAAAGTGAGCTTTTGCACTGTGCTCCCTGCCTCCTACTTGGCAGTGCACCCTGTAAGCTCACGGAAGTCATCAGCCACCCTTTGGGCTGGTTTCTGCAGAACAGAGACCTTCTCTTTGGGTGTAGCCTGTGCAAGAGGTGTGTGCATTCAGAGTGTCTTGCAGAGCAGAAAAATCCTGTTTTGGAAAGATCAGCCAGGGTAGAGGGAGAGATTTATGAGGGGGTGGCTTTTTTCTCGGTCCTCTCTTACATTTCCCAACATTGCATCCTTTCATTGCAACTCCCCTAAAAAAGCATTGCTCTGGGCCTTCAATGACAAGTTTGAATATCAAAATTTCCCGGGAGACTTTTAAAGCAACTACCAAAACGTCAAAATCAAAAGAAAAACAGCCCTTTGTGTAGAGATAATAACGGGGTTAAAAAAGAAAAAAAAAAAGAAAAAAAGAGAGAGAGAAAGAGCAAAAGAGCAAAAGAAAGAAAGAGAAAGGAAGAGAAAGAAAGAGAAAGAAAAGAAGAAAACAAGTGTATTTCTCAGATTGGTTACCTTAAGAATAATTTCTAATGTAAAGATACTAGTGAAGACATAGTCTGCATTGCCTAGGATCTGAAAAATAAGCACAATCGGGTTAGTGGTACTGAGAGTGACCCAGGAACAAACAGGCGTGCGTGTTAGCAACAGAGACTGGCAGAAAACTAGAAAAGCTTGTGAACAAGTAATGGTAGAGAAGATGGGCACTTTACCTTCAGAGCAATTTCAATGGTGAAAATGACAGTAAAAACTATATCAAAATAAAAGAGAATCTGTAAAAACAATAGGGGATAGGAGCGGGGAGGGTAGATCAGTGAGTGATCACTCGAATGGGAAATCACAGTTCAAAATCAAACGCATATGTTCTTTTCACAGGGGAATGGGGACGACTCTGCAGGGAATGGTTTTGTAACAATGTCCTGTTGAATGCAGGGAAGGTCCTGGCACAGAGGACAAGAAGCACATTACATGGAATCTTTCCTGAGTTACAATCCCATGAGCACTGTAGAGGCAAAATAACTTTTTGGTTGCTGTAGGATTTTTTTTTTTTTTTAAATCTCATAAAGAACATTCAAAGGTTTTCCCAAATAGGATTCCAAACTGAGAACACAAATAATGCCTGATCTCTCAGTGGAAAACATGAGATTCCTTCTTATTAGCTTCCATTCAGTCTTGTCCTGTGCTTCTCTCAAAGGAAGAACAGCAAACTGCCAATTCATACTCTAGCTATTTTTTTTTTCTCTGTCCTGAATTGCTCTGGATCAGGATGAATAACAAAGACTCTGCCAATTGAACAGAATCCCAGCACTTGTATTGCAATAGAACTCGCTAAAGGTGCCTAACTTAGATCTTGCATCTTTCTATCTGCATCCTGAGTAACAAGGCAGCTGAAATGCTCACCACTCCCAGGAACCTAGACCTGGTGATGGAGATACCCGTGGCACGCACGGCAGACCACAAACAGTGTCCCTGGGGCGTCACAGGAGGCAGTGAGAGGTCTGGAAGTGTAAAGGGGCTTTCAAAGGAGCAGCAGCAAGGCCAGGAACGTCCTTCACTGCGGTTGTCATCCCGGAGTAAACGGGAACTTTCTCTCCAGAATTGAACTCTCTTTGTTTCCAATCTATTTCAACATCCCAAGCCACTTTTGTGCTGTCTGCACTATAAATGTTGACTATCAAAAGTATCATGCCCGTGGTTTACTGTTGTTTTACTATAGTCAACTTTCAAACCAGAAGGCCGATATATGGAAGCTGTAGAAAACTGATAATTTGGGAAATTTAGACCTTTGCTGCTAAAACACTGATAAACATAAACCAGGAAACTGCCCTCTCCCATCCCACAGGCATTTATTGTATCTTAGTGCCTGTATCCTCTCTCAGATTTAGAAGTGGCTAAATTCTTACAGCTTGGTATGCAGTGGGGCAGCTCCTGCAGATTCCAGGGTTATTTCACATTGCACTGTTCAAGCATAATCCAAATCTGGACTGATTTGCAGACACTGCATGTCAAATGGGGGGATGTATCACTTACTGCTACCGTGTAACTCAAAAGTCTTCAGGTCACTGCTCAGGTTTTAATCCCAAATTCTCCTCAAGGCTGTCTTGGGCTCTATCAGTTTTTGCAGCTTAGAGAATTAAAAAAAGGGCCACTTCAAGGGGGACAGATCTCAATTTCAACCTATATTAATTTACATACACTATAACTGGAAATATCCTTTTGCCTTGCTGCTTTGTAAGTCCTGACATTTCGTTATTTTATCAATGGAATAATTTTATAATCAACGGGCCAGATTCATGGGCAGTCTCAAGCTGCTTTGCATGACTCCACCAACGTAAAGAAGCTGTAAACTTGATTAAAGTGAATGATTAAGCTGCACCTGTGGCTGCTTTACCTCACCAGAGCACTGCAAAGGAGCTAGAACACAGTGGTGAATCCGGCCCCAAAGCTGCAGCCAGCAAAGATGCCCCTGACAGACAAAATCCTGCCTAATGAAAATGGTCACTGCCCCACCTGTGCAGGCAGTTCCATTTATCAGCTGGCATATTTATGATTACCTAAACATGAAGGTGCTCTAGAACATATTAAAATGAAGGAGCACCTTGCCAAGGTGCAAACGGGAGGACAGTGTGAGCACAGTCTTAGGGCTTGCTGGGACTTCAAAGGCTGTTTGATCAGTCCAAGCACTTGCTGCCTGAGCCCTGTGTGCCACAAAAAATAAACACAGCCTGCCCCAGGGAAGAAGCAGAGTCCCAGCCTCTTCACTAGCCCTTGCTGGGCTCTCTGCTCCTCTGTCCCTGCTCTGGGACAGGCTGTGCCAGCAGCATCCCCCGCCTGCGCCAGTCCTTGCGCACAGGCTCACGCTGAGCCAAGGCAGAGGCAGCTTTGCTTTCAGCTTGATTTCAGCTTGCTTTCTTCCTTTTCCTCCTCCCAGGCCTCCGTGTGGGCACAGGGGAGGACACGATCTCACTGTTCTACTGTCACAGTGCAAAGGCAGGCCGCGTTTGCAGCCCACGCATCTCGTCAGTGTCCCCTCGTGTGGCACACTTTAAACACCTGTACCTGCAAAAATTAAACACAGATTTTCATGCAGCACCAGTGGCTTTGAGTACACAAAACGTTTTGCCTCGAACCTTCAGCTTTTTAATCCAGGACAACCAGCTTCAGCTCTTTCTTTCCCCTCTCATTTAAATCTCTCTGCTACAGACTCTGTGGCAGTTTCTGTGGCATGTCAGGAGCCCATCTGCCAGCTGACATGCTGCAGCACTAATACATACAGCATTCACTTATCCCTACGTGGTGGGCACCCTCGTTTGTGCACGAGTGGCACAAGTTTGACTGGATTATTTAGCATCCTCCTTCAGGACGAAATGCAAAGCCACTCAGAGATATGCTCAGGAATAAACTTCCATTAACACCTTCTCTGCGTGCACATATGTGTTCAAATGCATGCTCGGTCCAGGATATTTCAGGGAGCATTAAATTAAGGTTTGATTATTAAACAAGAAAAAAATCATCCCACTCTTCCATCCTAGCAAACTCTTCAGGCATCAAGGCACCAAAATGCCACTGCAGACACCAGAAATCAGAGGTCTTGCATATGTCTGCTGACTCTTCATTTTTCTGCAATCACCTCTGACTAATGGAAGCAACCACGGGCAAAGTTAAGGGAGCACTGAACATTTCAAAAGGCAAACAGGGATGGTCAGGAAAGAGGGTGAGAATGTATCTCTATGCTGAATGCATTCCTCTTCTCCCCTCAGGCAGGTAAGGAGAGGAGCACAGCATCTTTTTTGAGGGTTATCTCAAATTTAATGATAGCTTTGCAGCTTCCATTTGAAAAGTCTGATTCTAACCTTGATAACATCAATTTCCCCCAGAGTGACTGCATCAAACTCAAGAGTGTTACTCCAAATTTACACCAGTGAGAATAAAATGAAAATCAGGCCCCGGGCTTTTTAGTTCAAAAGACAGCATGTGGCAGCAGAACAAATGTTCCAACGGGAACCCAAAAATCCCTCAAAATTGAATTATCTGTATCCCAATCAGTATTTTTACAGCTCATTTCTAATGCTTTAATCCCAGGGAAGAATAAATTTGCTTCAGCCTCCTGTTCTTCCTTTCCCTACACACACTTCTGAAGTGAACTAGAGGCCAAATCCTGCACTGACTCATGTTTCCTGCAAAACCTAATGATTTCACACGCAGCCTACAAAAGGCAGAAATCATGGCAGACAGGCACTCCCGAAGCCTCTGACGCAGCCTTTTCTGCCTTTCCTGCCTTCAACTCATGATCTGCTCATACCACGCTTGCAATACCCAGCGAGGGAAGGAGGACGTGGAGCATACTTGGTTCCTAAAGGAGAGGTGTCGCACGGGGTCCTCAGCTGCCAGGGAGATGCTGCTGAGCAAGATGAAAAATAGGATCAGGTTGGTGAAAATGTTATCGTTAACGATTCGATGGCAGTGGACACGAAACCTGCAAGAGAGAGGAGAGGCACGGCTTTATCTCTCAAAGAACAGCAAGTCCTGGGAAACATTTCCCCCCTCCTCTTCTGCCAGCAGCACCAGAGGATTGCCCTGCAGAGCACCTTCCCTCTGTCCCAGCACAGGGAGAACCTGCGCAGGGCAGGGCTGGCTCTCCACACCACGCAGGACTCACACTTGGCGTGTTTGGATGGAGGACAGTCACTCCCTCCTGACAGAGCTTTTTGTGATTCCCACATGGTCTGAAATCTACCAGCCCAGATTTATATCCCCTGCTTTCATTTACAGGACCATTCCTGATTCATTCAGGAGGAAAGCAGCAGAAACAGGCTTCAGGGTGCCAGTGTCTTCCTGAGCTGGGACTGGAGTGTCACTTAGCAGGAGCTATGGGGGACCTACCTTGCTAACAGGGTACAGGCCTGGCCGAGTGGATACAGGGCAGGCTGGCACTGGCAAATGACTTCTGAGAGACATGGTGCCATGCAGGTTATATGCTAAATGTAAGCCCACTTGGTGCTCTTAGTGGGAAACTAGCAGGTAGAGAAGGAGCAGTCTCCCATCAAACTTGCTTACTGGATTCCATCACGCCACCTTCCATACACTGGTAGCAGGATGTGAGGGGTTAAACCCCGTAATAGCTCTCTGCACAATTCTACAGGCACTTCATTAATCTGTTTAGCTCTACTCTTGGCTGTTAGGGCTCCAAGTCCCTATTATAGCAATTTTACAGATGACTGCAGAGGTTAATTTAGTTCTACAAATGACAGGGGGTGGGTGGCAAAGCTAGAATTACAGTCCATGAGCCCCAGCCATCCTCAGGCCCTCCCTGCTACACATACCCAAGGAGGAGTGGCACAAGCT
The DNA here is from genome assembly GCA_013397175.1 of Platysteira castanea. Lineage (NCBI taxonomy): Eukaryota > Metazoa > Chordata > Aves > Passeriformes > Platysteira > Platysteira castanea. The sequence continues at coordinate 295,609 of VYXC01006596.1, forward strand.
CTGCTGGGAAAAATCTGGTGTTGTCCTCTTTTTTCTAAAGCCTTCTGTGTATAATATGGAGTCAGAATTCTTTCTCACACAGTTTCATATAAATAATAGCCAATGTTTACTTAACGGTATTTTCTGTTTTTCATGATAAGAGAAGTTTGATGAGCATCTTTTTTCTCCAGTGGGATTGAGAAGGAAGTGACATGTTCTCCAATCCCTTGTGGAGTTGAGAATTCTATAAGAGGTGACATATATAAATAAAGTTGCTTTTTTCCCTCCTTTCTGCTGAACCTAGCAGGTGTGAGAGCGTCTCTATTGTGTTTTCCCAGACACAATCTGGCTCTGAACTCAGCAGTGCAGGCACAGCCCTGCCTTCCTCTGGGGCTGCTTTTGGAGTCCTTAGGAGAGATACTGGAATGCGTGGGGCTGCACAGACCACGGGGCAGTGAGCTCATTGCTGCAGCCTTGCAGAGACAACCTCCCCTGTGTCCTAACAACCCTCACCCACATGTGCTGCAGGTCTGTTCTGGACAGGCAGGTGTGACCATGTGAAGCTGCACTGCAGGAGCCCGTGGGAAAGGCATCAGAGAAGAATTGCTCTCCCTGGACTCCACCCAGAGCTATGAACTCTCCTCCTCCTCCTCCTCTCATTTCTTCTTTTGTGCTCATTCTTGATGTGCAGCAATGAGCAGAGACACATGAACTCCCTACCGGGAGTGGATTTTGGGCAGCCCTTGGGACAGGAAGCTGCTGCCTCCCACTTGATTGACTGCACGATGGCCCTCCTGCAATCTGGGCCTGGATATGATGGGGAATTCCAACCACAGACTCGCCTCTGTGTCCCTTATTTCTGAAGCTTTCATGACCTGTCTCTTCAATCAGCCTTGCACGTGCCATGAGCTCCCACTGAATATTTTCATGGTACTCCCTACAGTTGTGGTTTCATGAGGATTTAATGCCTTAAAGGAGAGAGGGTCAAAGGAGCCCTCTGGTATGGACTGCTGAAAGGGAGCTCTGCACCTCTTAACTACGGGGGCCCGGTGTGAAAGGGGTACCTGCTCCTCACCTCCTTCTTCTGGCTAACCAATCTCTTAAATACCTGTTGTTAGGACTGAAGATGAAAAAAGCACTGGCATCAGGCATGGGCACAGCCTTTTCCTTGAGGTGCAGCTCAGACATCGGGCGAGGTCGTGGGCCGACAGGCATCTCAGGTTCTTCCTCATCTTCCTCTGCTGCAAGAAGCATTTTTGTCTTTTAATGCACAATACAGCGCATTCCGAAGTGCTGGGGCATTTGTCTCTGCCATAACTAGAGCTAAAAACTAAGGACCAATAAAACAGGATGCTGAAAGCTTGGTGTTCCTCGCCCTTCCTTCCTTTGAGGCAGTGCCCTTTACCCAGTGCTCACCCCAGCAGACACTGATCTCGTCTCTCTGTAAAACCATTAGTGCTGGTGAACCTACAATATTCCCACAACACTCTCCTCAGATGCTTCACAGTCCCTTCTGCAAAAGACTAACAAAAAGGCTACTCCTAATGGCTCATTCCAATCTTTCTTGCTGTGGTCTAGATCCATTATCTCTTTTCTTATTTTCCATGGGCACAGAAAATTAAAAATCGCCTTCCTCTTGCAGAAAGCTTTTGCACCATATTGTGCCTCTGGGAGAATATCTGGTTCCTAGAGGAAAACAGCAGCAGCCTTTCCCGAGGTGCTGTGTTCCCCAGGTCTCTGATCACTCTTGCCACTTGCCTCCAGATTATCTGCAGGATTAAGCTGCAGCTGAGGTTTGACTGCTGCAGAGGAGGGCTGGATTGCTTGTTATATCTTGTAATACTGTCCTTCCTGTTAAATGTCCTTCATGGAGACTTTTCATCATAGTTTGGCATTAATTGTGTCTGATATGCACAAAGCACAGACTGATTATTTACCACAGAGCAACAGCCTGGCCTGTCACTCCCGCCTCTGCACTTCTGCTGCTGACTGTTCCCAAAAGGGGCACTTGGACCTCATCCTCACTGAAGGGAATATTTTTTTCTTTTGACCAGTCCTCCAGTTTATCAAGACTATTTTTCTTCTATTTGTGAGGATCTCCATGGAGCTGCTGCCACATCTGGAACCATGTCTGGATGAGCACGTGTATGCCCCAGAACAAGCAGTGAGTTGACTTACACTGGTCAGAAAGCCTTAAAATTGTCCCCTTCTAAAATTTAGTGGGAGGGGAAGATTAGAAAGATGGGGATGAGGCTGAGACTCTTGAACCTGATACCTACGGAGCACATCTCCAGGCAGATCAGTGAGCAACCTCAAGATAGAAAATGAGAGATGAAGGCTAAGTGGTACGTGAAAGAGAAGCTTCTGCCTTTGAGGATTTCCTCTACCTGCTGAAGTCAGATGTTGTTTTGTAAATGACATGATAAGATTTTGCTATTTTAAAGATTCCGATCCTTTCGCTTAATCAACAAGACAGGAAAAAAAAAAAACTTTAAGAAAGGAGCCTGATATGTTAGATACAACTGATTCATCTTCCAGGCACTGCAAAGGAAGAAACTCTAATTAAAAGGTTCATCTTGAGTCCATGAAGGGAGATAAGTTCCAGGAATGGTGTTCCTTTAGGGTGAGGTACTGTACTTGATCTGGTTACAGGACACATCAGAAAGAACGGATGATTCAGCACAGATCCTGATCCAGACATCAGAGAGAGGAGAAAAAATGCCCTTTTTGAATGCATGCCATTATTACATGCAAATAGGGTTCTTTCTTTGCACTTCCAGCACCAAGAGTTCAGCTCAAATTTGCTTGATAGATCTTTCCATAAATGTTTGAGCTAGTACATAGAGTTTGTACTTTTTAAGTCAGTCTATTTTTTAACAGCTCGATTTTATGTGTAATATACTTCATAACGCTCTTTCTACAGATTTTATTAGTTAAAGAAACATTTTTCAGAAGTACTTTTTTACATAGGACTTGTAAAATAGGTATTAAAGCACATGTTTATGTAATATAACCACATTTTGCACTTGCACCTTTTATCTATGGGTTTCAGAGTAGGCTGACTAAGAGTAAGGTAAGCAAAGTCTTTTTCTTCTTCAACAGGCCAGAAAACCAATGTCGGTATTGGAAACCCTTACTTAAGAAGAGTATTCTGGGTCCCTGCTCTGCGCCTTCAACGTGAGATCATTCTTCTTTTATTACTCAGAGGACTGCTTAAAATGCAATTTTAAACAGGCATGGAACAATGCCTCTGGAAAATCGACCCTCAGCAGCAGGATCAGCCCCCTGAAGACCATAAAGAACGTTGCTCCTCTCCTCTTTTGCTCGTGCCTGCCATACAGCAAGAAATATATTCATGACTCTGGGAACCAAACACCTTCAGACTGAAAAACACATTCGGTTCCTCAGCCATAGGTAAAGAACAATGTTCTACTTTTCACTTAGAGTCTAGGGCGCAGAAGAAAGAAAATATTGAGGGCCAAATCCACAAAGAGTACTGTGGTTACAGCCTCATCCCAGGTCACTACCCTCGCTATCTACCTCCACATAGAAGCAGCACAGCTGCTCATATTTGTAGAAGCAAAAGTTCCTTGGCTGTTGAGAGAAGCACAAACAGGCTACAGTGCAGCATCAGAGAGAAATTCGATGATGGGGAGTTTTTTTTTTTACTGTACAAAGACCAGAACTCTCCTATAAGGACATTATTTTGCTTCAAGCTCCCATGAATCATCCCAAGCTTTTACCTTCATTTGACGTTCTGAATTCTTTGTCTATTTCTGTACGAGACTGCAAGACTAGCTCCCTGTCTTCCTATAATAAACACATCATCATAATAATCCTCCTAGTGTACACAAATCTCTGGGAGAACAAGTGTGTCTTTCCCCAAAAGAGGCTGGGTGATCTGAGGAGCTGCAAGTATTCTGGGGCCAAGGAGCAACACTGTGTAGCAAACAGAGTCGGGAGAAAATTGGTTGAGAAAACTGGTTTAAGGAGCAGAAACAAATCAGAGAATGAGCAAGGCAGGTTAGGAAAGACCCTACCTCGTTAGGAAAAACAAATGAAGTGACCAATCCAAACGGTTTCTGAACACTGAATTAGGGTGAGTGATGTTTTCAGAGGATGGACAGTCATGGGAAGGCCACAGGCACTAACAGCTTAAATCATAAACAGAAAATAGGGAGAACAAGCTGGCTGCATCTAAGAAGCAATAGGATGTTCTGTTTCACTGGAAGCACAGCTGGAAGTGGATCCATGTGCAAGCTGCTCCCAGATGGGCTGGATGTGGCTGCACAGCATCTCCTGCAGCCCAGCCAGACTGATCAGCAGTCGGATTTGGGGCTGCTCAGGTGTCCACAAGGGAACTGGACAGGCGTACGAGTGGGGTTTGGGGAATTCTTGCTTGCTAGTGCTGGGGAAAGCCTTGAGGCCTTGCTTCCCAAAACCAACTGCACGAGGCAGAGGTGACCTGTCCCATCAGCTCTGAGAGTGCCTCGGTGTTTCTGGGCTCTATCCAGCCGAGTGGAACAGGTGGCCGTGGTAAATCTGATCTAATAAGGGGCTTACAAAACTTTTCTGCATCCGAGCCTTATGGCTGGCTTCCACGAAGTCTGAGGGATGCGGATTTTGTGAGCTGCTAGAGATCATCTTCACTCTTCACAAAGAATTGATAAACAATTCGGGGAACAGGCCTGTTTAGAAATGGCATCAATGCCATACCACGGCAAGTAACCAGGACAGTGTCCCTTTGCATTTCTAGGAGGAGACAGGAGAACACCTGATAATCCATTCAAATTTCAGGTTGTGTTCAAAAGTATTTTAAGCCAGGGATTGGCACCCCAAGGCATTAAAAGTGTTTTCACTTTATTTTCCTTATTCTTAATTCTATGCATGGCTGCATGACAAAACAATTAGATGTAGCTTTTTGTTATATATTTCATTTATAAGCTATCTAAGCTATCCACAGCAAGTAAATAAACCCCAATTGTATTAGCAGTAGACTTAAAATCGACATTCAGGTGACTGCTCCTTCACTTGAAAAAAATGTAATGGTCTGCAAATCCAAGCCAGCTGAGAAACAGAAACAAAACCGTATCAAGCTGTTTTAATTTGTGCTTCTTACTAAAGACTCCCACAAACCCCTTAGCAACTGGGGATGTGTGTCCAGTAAGTGCCTGTGCTTACAGAGGTGATGGGAAGATTAAATCCAGAGTGATCTGCCTCAGGCAGTGTTAAAGCAGTACTGCACAGAGTTAGAACCACACTCTACTCCTGATAAATTGGCTACAAACAGGGAAGAATACAAGTGTAGCATATGTGAGGACTTCTTGTACTGAAAATCAAATGCAATGAACAGTTTTCCATTTTGCTTATCTGAAACTCTTGTCCATCTACCCAAAATGAGGTCTTGTGTTCTTTTTTACTCTATCAAATCAACCTATTATCAGGCATTTATTTATTAGGAATCATGGAATAGAAGAGAAAATGTTTTACAGCCTATTATGGCCTGTTACATAATCACAGAAACACAGAGGAGCGGAGCTGGGAAGGATCACAAAAGGCCCTCTGGTCCATGCCTCTGCCAAGCCAGGTTCAATTAATTACTGTATCTAAGCCTTTTCTGGGAGACATTTTTCTGACCTGTCCTTAACAACATTCAGCCATGCTGAGCTTCCACAACCATCTCTGTGAACTTTTCCAGCCTCACCATTAGAAACTTCTCTCTGCTGTGAATCTTAAACCTGTTACTTCAGAGCAGGGATAATTCTCCTCCTACCTGTAGAAGGTTTTTATGCATTTGAAGATGTTTCTCCTGCCTTTCCTAGGTCAAATGACCAAGGTTCATTCAATCTTAGTCCTTGCTACCCACTAGAATTGCTTTCACCATTCTCTTCCATACTCCTTCTAATTCAGCCCGACTTAGTCAGAGCACCCAAAATGGGATATGATGTTCTGGTGGAGATCTTATCAATGGTGACCACAACAAAGCAATTGCTTTGCTCTGATCAGCTTTTATTGACCAGTTAAAACAAACCCATCGCTGGACAAAAGGGTCACGTTTTCTCTGCTTATAAATCTCACCACTTGCTTGTCTTTTCAAAGACAGCAAACTGTAGCTGACATCTGTTGAGCTTGTGATCATAAGATTCAGATCCTTTTCTCAAGGACTGTTACCTAACTAGCTGTCACCTAAGATCCTTTATTTGTGAATTGTTTATTCCTGTCTATGTGTAGAGCCTGGCACTTTCAATTTTATTTAGACCATTTATCCAGGACCTCAGGAGCTCTTTGAATTCTAATGCTGCCCTCCAGCACGCTTCTTGTCCTTCCCAGCTTCGTGTCATCCACAAATGTAATAAGCATATTGCCTCTTCCATCATTCAGGTCATTAGCAATGAACTGAACTGAACTCTAGACGAGCTTTTGGGTGGTACAAACTCACTTGGGCTATCACTGCTCTCCCCAGAAAGGGTCTGATCATTTCTCTCCCGATCATCTAGACCATATTTTTCTAGTCAGCTTATGAGAGCACTGTAAGAGACAGTCAAACGCCTTAGCAAAGTTAAAGAATACCACATCTACTTCTTTTCTCCTTTCTACAAGTGTTTGCAGCCCCTTTTAGAAGAAAATAAGGGTGGTTTGATGTGATTTGCTCTTGGCAAGTCTATGTTGGCTGCTAGTCCTCTCCTTATCTTGTGGCCATACAGTTTGTTTAATCCTTTGTTCCAGCACTTTTCCAAGAATGGAAGTTGAACTGACTAGCTCTGATACCACCCCCCATTCAGGATCTCTTGAACACTGTTAAAAGTCCTAAGATTTCTTCAGCAAATCTTCCAAGCATCTGAGAATGAAGTTAATTGGGCCCACCTGACTCGAAAACCGGCCCAATGCTACAGCTTCTTTCTTGCACTTCTAGGCTGAGATTTTATGCCTTTAGAGTTGTGTTAATGTCACACTGTCCTTTTTGATTAGAAAACAGTGCAAAAAGGCATTCAGCACTTTCCCTTTCACAACTATCTGTTGTGAGACTCCCCTGACCACTGAGTACTGAAAAAACACACTGAAAACACTGTCATATGCGTATTTTCACATAGGGAGATTTTTATATGATTTGATCTCTGTAAAGCTCTGTGTTTTCCAATAGAGAGCTTTGCAGAGAACCAAATCAAATACGACAGATCAGTACAGGGGCTGCCAAAGACCAAGTCCACAGCTGTGCAAACACAGGCAAGCACATCATCCTGTCCCATCAGGAAAGCATTTCCAGCATACCTGCAACCACAGTGTGGCTCTGAGTGCATTAGCAACTGGAGCTTCTGCCGAGTGAGGGATACAAGGATGGAGGTGCATACCTGGTGCTTCTGTTGAGGGATAAGGGCTCTTCTCTTCATTTTCGTTGGGCTGATAATCATCCACATTGATCTGCCAGAAGTGGAAGGAGAAGCATCAAAGCCTTTGTCTGATAAAGCAGAGAGTTTTCATCCCCTTGGAAAGCCAAGCTGTTCATGCCATCACTGCACAGAGAGCGCTGGCTGGCAGCAGAGCTTACCTTGGTAGCAGGTGGGGATTCTCCATCAGCAGTGATCGATTTCAGCTCAATTTTCTCCTCCTTTGTCTCTTCCTCCACAGCTGTTTTTTCCATCTCCTGTTTCTTTTCGGGACTAGCCGTCCTAGCAATTTTACAAGATAAAAACCGAAGAGTTACAAAGGTGGAAAGTTGCTTTCCTTTCAGGAGCTTCATGTAGCACAGCACACATCATGAGAACAATCAGCTGGCTGGCATCTCCATTCTGAGTTCAGCTTCCATACCAGTGGCTCCACCTTGTCCTCATCTGCAGACAAAGGCAGAGGCTCTGACCTGTTTTTATTTAGTTCCTTTATTTTGCAGCTTTCTCAATGCATGTGTTCGTGTGTGTTTGTGCAAATTTTAGGTCTGTCAGCAGAGATCTCTTTGTTCACCCAGTGACAAAGGCACGGACCATTTTCAACCCATATCTTGTGAACTTCCAACTACATTGGCTGCAAATGTTTTGCCCCTCGCTACACCCCTAGAGTGAGGGAAATCCGCTGAATTGCATGCAGGATGAAGCAGAAAGATGTGCACAAGAGATCCCCTCAGAGCAGCCTGGAAGACAGTGAATAGAAATAAGCAGTAAGGAGAGGCTTCCCCGCTGCTGGCAGCTGGGAATGACAGAGAAGCTCCTCATCCAGCTTGTGCCCCTTAAGTGTCTGCAGAAACACTAAAAGAACTGGCAAGAGAAGAACAGCATGTGGCATCAAAAGAAAAAGAAGCTGCTAAATCTCATCATGGGAATGACAGAAAATATGCCTCGTGGCCCAAAGCAATCAGAAGAGAGTAGGGAGATTCAAATGGGATTGACACCGTTTCACACTCAGTCTCTGCTGATGCTCTGAAAGCTCACCAGTAACCCAGACTTCCTTTCCTCTGCTCACATCACTGCAGCTGGGGGGACTCCCAGCTCACAACACTTGCTTTTCTTACAGTTGGAATCCCTTTGCATAAAAATTTATATATACAGAATTCCATATATAATTACATTAATCACATTATAATCGATACACGTGCTGACAAGTTATATATATCACATATACACACACGTATGTACAGGAATAATATACATATATATATATATATATATATATGCTGTGTGGAATTACACTCCCAGGAACGTGTGCAGACAGGTGTATGCAAATGGATTTACCTGGCTAGCTTCTTCCTCTCTTTTTCCTCTTCCTCCTCTTTCTGTGCAGATGTTAAACTCTCAGCATCAGCAAGGTTGTCCACAGCAATGGCCAAAAATACATTCAGCAGGATATCTGTTTGTGTGCTACTTAAAGAAAATGGGCTTTTAAACTGCAGGAAAAGATCATACCCAAGGTTTCTTAATTGAAAATTTTTAGCAACCTGTCATCAGATCTCTTGGATTTTCCAAACTTCCATTTCACACAACTGCGTATCCATCATGCACAAACCTACACCTTCCTTCCACACAGATAACACACTTTGTGGGTTTTCAAAATTTCACAACAGAATGGCTGCTGTAAAACACCTAAGCCTAGATTTACATTTTAGTTTCCAGTTTCCCAAAAGTGTCTCCCTTTGTGCAGAGACTCCCACTGAACATAAGAGGAGCACTGAATGCTTTGCATCTTTTGACAGTTTAGGTTACACGAGTGGATTTTATGGACAGCAAGCACAGTACTCTGACAAGCATTTCCGAGGTTAATTCAGTCTGGACAGTGAAGGGTTGAGCTGACAACTCTGCCACCTCCTAGCAGAGTCCATGCATGGCCAGTCATGCCCATGTAGCTGAAGGGCAAGGAATCACATCTGTGTTCTTGTCTTACCAGTCAGTGCTCAGATCTCATGTTACAAATCTGACCATAAGGTCATTTTATAAATTTCTTAGGTGTAGGTCCTATTATACCATGATAACTTTTAAGCAAACCCTGTTCAAGGCTTATTCTGGAAACACAGACATCCCCCCCGTCCCCGGGCTCCAAGGTCTAAGGGCTCCAAAGTCAGCCAGCGTCTAGATTTGGCTCACATTTTCACAAGGAGATCCAAGTTGTAGAGTTTTTTTAAGCTGTCAGCCAGATTGCCTACCTTGACCTTCAGATAAGTGGAGTTGCACCACCTCACTTTGAAGTGAGGGCATGCAGGTCAACTGAAACGTCACATAGCAGGGTTTGAGAGATCTGAATTACGGGCAAAGGCCAGAAGAGCTGGGCTGAGTCTTTACGGTGGCTTTATGGAAGCATCAGTATAAAAGGAAATGTCACCTCTGAGACAGGAGGGCCATTTATTAGGGAAGCAGAAACTAAACATGGACAAATTTGGAGCCAGCTGAGATAGGGAACAGAATGGCAGGTCTATGTGATATGCAAATTCCTGTGAAGAGACACTCACAGCCCAATCATGCAATGTGCTTTGTGCCTCCTGGGGCGTGCACAGTGCCCTCACTTCACCTTGGAGCCAGAGGGAACTGAAGTTACTCAAAGACCAGCACAGGCTGGAAGATAACAGAGCACACAGTTTTCTGTTTGAAGAACACACAGATTGCAGGGACTGAAATGGAACACGGGTCCCGTTAGTTTATACGTGGATTAATATATGATCTCACACAAATCAATTATGTCAAACATATGTTACTCCTATTGCAGCATTTGTATATAGCATATTGCAGATCATACATATTTTTATTCCACATAAGGCTTGGATGGAAGCACATGGAATATACAACTAAAAAAGCAATTAAAGTAAAAAATAAGCAGTCGGTACAGTAGGAAGACACAGAGATTAGTTTGTGGAGAAGGCAGGAAAGAAAAACCTACCAGAGAATTAAGGGGAATGAAAAATAAAAACACTAAACCTGTAAAAATATTAAATAAAAGCTAGCATGTGGAACTGGCACGTAGCTGGCTCTTACAACTGTGTATATGCCTTAGTACCAGCTAAAATTAAACAAACTTGTTTAACTTTTGGCAGAGCAAAGCCAAAATTCAGACCTAGGGAAAAGGCAAAAACGTGAGGTAAGAAATTCACTATTTTCTGACATAACAAAGTAAATAGTGGTTTTAATTCACCCCCTCTTGCAGAAAAGAGTAGCATCAAAGGATACAGTTTCCACAGATGAAGAGGATGATGAAGTAAATACAGACCAACATTCCTGGAAAAGAGGGGCCGCCATAAGCCATGATCCCATCATACATCACCGAATTCCAGTCCTCCCCAGTCAGGATCTAAATGACACATTCCCACCAATAAGGGATACAGTGTTAGACCACACAGAGAATTTGAAAACCCCATTAACACAAAGATATCCACTGTCCTAGAGAACACCCCCTCCCCCAGGATGGAGCTGATGAAGACTCTGACTGTGTTCATCTAGAACATTAAAAAAAGCAAAACCCAAACAATGAACCACAGAACAAAGAAAATGCAAGGAAGGCCTGTGCTTGAAGTGTGAAAAAACCCCAAAAAGTGTCTCCTTGAAGATGATGGCTGAAGGCAAATGGCTCTCCCAGACAACCCCGTTCGAGTCTCCCACTTGTTTGCAAGCATTTCCCTCCCACGGTCCTGCTGTTTCAGACAGGCTGCACAGCCTCTAGCACTGCCCTCGGCACAGCCCTCCAGGCCATCTCCCTTCTCCTCACATGGCAGTGAAATCAGGATCCCGATGCTCTTGGTGGATCACTCCCAAAACTGCAGAGGGCCTAAGGACCGCGGGACCACTTGTGCGGTGCTGCGAGCAGGTATCTGCTTCCCGGAGCAGGGACAGCAGCAGGGCTGGGCTTTGGCACTGCCCTGGGACACGGCCACGGCTGTTCCCTTGTCCTGCCCTGCGAAGACCCCGTGGCCTTGCAGCACGCAGGGGTTTTATCCTTGGTGCCCACTTTGGGAGGGAATACCCTGGGCTGCAGCTGTGAGGCTCACATCTCGTTGTGGGGACTGTCGGGTTGCAGGACCTGTCTTGCCCCGTGAAAACACAACGTGTTGGCCCCACGGGGACCAGTCATGCCCTTACCTGAAACACAGTCAGGAGGGACTGAGGGAAGTTGTCAAATGTACTCCTCCTGGTCTGCATCTCATCAAAGTTAAATTTGCCCCCAAAGAGCTGCATCCCCAGGAGGGAGAAGATGATGATGAAGAGGAAGAGAAGCAGCAACAGGGAGGCAATGGAGCGGACTGAATTCAGGAGCGAAGCCACGAGATTGCTCAGGGAGTTCCAGTATCTGGGAGAGAAAATAGAAGCAGTTAAAATTCCTTCGGTTTGAGACAGGTGCTCACGGGCTGCACAGGATATTGGTTCAGGCTGCCTTCTGTGTAAAGCAGGCATTTCCAAACACCCTGTTAAGCTGTGAATCACTGATGTGCTTCCCTAAGATAACGAGGCCTACTGCAGAGAAGGAGTAATTTTACTACCACACGTGTGTGCACACAATTCCCTCCACCCCCCCTCCACACACACACCCAGAAGATTATCACAGCACTCTCCATCTAAGGCTCTGCACATCTTACATCAATACACAGTGATTAGTTCTTGCTGCTTCAGGGAGTTACATTCTAACCAACCTCATTACAGCACGCACAGATGTTATGGCAGCCGGAATACCTCACTCCAGAGAATGGCCTGTAATAACCAACGAGAACGGGTGGGGAAACTGCTTGGATGCAAATACAAACTTGCCCAGAATTTGGTGTGTGTGAGCATGTGCTTGGGCTCACCCACAGAGAGGTTGCTGAACTCTCTGGGATTGAGAGGGAAGAGAAAGATATTAATGGCTCTTTTCCAAGGACCCTAAAACAGACCTCAGATCTACATTCATTTGGAACAGCACAACATCACTGGGTTTTTTGGTTATCAAACCTACTATACTTCCTCAAACAGGCTGCAGAACATTTTCAAATGGCTTAGTTCAGGAGAGAGGGTGGCTAAGACCTGTTCTTCCAGCGTAGTCAGCCTTGTGCCCAGTTCAGACTTGTGTGTGATGCAGGGAAAGGATCTTCTTGCCCGTTGTGCTTCCACTTTAGGGTTCAAAGAGATGCCAGCAGCATGTTTGCTGCAGCACCTAAGTTTGCATTCTTTGCCAGCCTGCAGAGCAGTCATGAGCTGGAAAGAGGCTTTAGAAAAAATTTCTAAAGAATTCACCACATCACCCATGAAGCAACTTCCACTTTGGTCTTGCATCTGCTCAGTCACTCCTAATCTGCTGCTTAGCTGGTCACGACCTCTTCTCTTTTGTGCTTTGAGGCTGCCACAGCGTTCAGGTTGGGCTGAAGATGAGCTGTCATCTTGCAATCGCCTCATTTGGATGCACATTATCAGCAAGCCTCAACAGCTCTCGCAGGTCAGCGAGCCAGCGGTGTTTGCCTGTGCTCTTCCTTCCACCCAGCCTGCCACCACGCTTCCAGAGTCCACCAAGGCCAACGTCCTCCAGCCCCTTCTCCCAAGGCCCATAACTTTGAACATTTCTTTACTCAGAGCACTCTGCATTCCTAACCATCTTTTTCTTGAAGACAAAAGCTCCAGGTGAAAAGGGTGGCAGACTCGTGCTCTGGATTTTTTTGTGGAAGTCTGATCCTTCAACTCATCATTTTTTTTCTGAAGGTAGTAAACACATTAGAGACAAGGGTTCTTAAAATCCCAATTAAATTAATATTTTTCAAGAATCAATCCAAAAAGAATACTTTTCTTGTCCCAGGGAAGGCAGGACTGCCTGAGCAGCCCAATCACTTCAGGAAGGTTGGCAGTCTGATCTGCAGAGGGACATGGCCATGTCCTCTCAAGTTCAGCAGCGGGTTCATCTCCAAGGACTGAGCTTCAAAGAGAGCTGTGATGTTTTCCCTCCAGCCCAGCATCAGCACTTCAGAGAAAACTAGAATGCTTTAAAGTTTAACTGCAATTAAAGAGATGAGCAATGAAAAACTACAGAGCAAAGGTAAGGGCATGGAAGCTGTGGGCTCAGTGCCACCAAATATCCGCACAGAATGTGCAATGTAACAGCTCCCTGTGTTTGCATTTATGCTCACAGCTCACATACTTTCACACTTTGGAAAGAAGGGAAAGTGACACAGGAGAAGGGAGAAATTCATTCTGATGAAAGTCAAATGAATTCAGCATCCTTAAAGCAGTTGGTGATGGGCTCCAGAATATCTCCAAGTCCTCCAATGTCAGCCAGGACACAAATTTTCTAGGTCTTTCTAGAGGTATCCTTAAGAAGCAGTAAAGTTGTTACACATCTGAACAGTCCCAGTGACTTAATTTAAGTTTAAATGCCTTGCTATCTCAGCTCCCAACTCTGCACACTTCTATCAGCTCTGCATTCCCTACAGATGGCTCAATACCTGGGATTCAGATTCTTATATAAGTATCAAGCTTCAAGCAATTAACTGAGATGGCCTGGTGATAAGGTTAGTGCTGTGCTAGTGCTAGCTAGAAATACAGTACCATTAGAAAAGTAAATAAACCAATCAGGAAAAAGAAAAAAAAAAAGAGAAAAAGAAAAAAAGGAGAGGATAAGAAATACTCGGCTGATTAGGATGTGAAAATAACAACAGTGTTATCTCAGGGTCCTAGAAGCCTGACCTGAGGTTACCATCTGTCACATTTGGTGGTTGCAGAACTAACATGAATTCCCTCAAAGGGAGGTCTGGGATAACTCGGTGAAACATGAGGTTTTTAAGTCAGCAGTGGTCGAAGCCCAGACAAAGAAGAAGTGTCTCACCACTTCATCCTCTCTGGCTAACACCTTACTACAAAGACAATGGATGCTCGATGGAATAGGAGGCTTTGGACCAGGCAGCTTTTGTTGGGAAGTATGAGAGAAAGCAGTGCTGCTGCCCCAGACCTGTGGGGAAATGAATGTGCCCCTTAACAGCTCCCACTGCAGATCCCAGGCCCTCGAGGGCGCACTGCAAAACCCCAGGCGAGCAGAGTGTGATTGTGATCTTTGTTTCCCAGTGGAGGAACGATGCAGAGAAGTCAAATGGTTTGTTCAGCATCTCACACAACAATCAGTTGCAGAACTGGACTAGAACTTCTTGTGTTCCACTCTCTTCCCTCTCCTCTCTCTCCATTGCCTTCCACTCTATCTTTATGACCACACCACTGGTAAACACAGATGCAGCAACAGCTGGCAGGTTCATTACTGGAAAGCTTCCCACCCTGTTCATCCAATATAAAACCACTCTGACAGTGATTTTTCACAGGAGGTAAAAACCAGGGCACCCCGTCTCTCCTCCCTACAGTTACCAGTGACTTACCCAGTGGCAGGATTAGGTATAAAGCATCAGGTTTCTGTGTGCTGTTGCAAATTATGTGATTTATTTTTTTAAATGTAAAGGACTATAATTCTTATAAAGCAGTAAAGGATTATTTATAATGAGAAAATAATCTGTCGTCTCATAGCAAAGTGAGATGATCTGCACAGCACTTTAAAAATTAGGGAGAATAAAACAAACAGATTATATTGTCTGCTTGTCTAATGTATTTATAATCTTGGAAGAAATGTTTGCTCTTGAAATTCTGAATGGTGTTCCTAAAATGATGCATTATTCATCTGATGGTGTCTTTACTTGTTTCTATTCTGTTGCGGAGCTCTATTTGTGTTTCTTGTAGAATTGTATCATCTTGATGACCCAGAATTTGCTTGTGCACGGTGTTTGCCATGGAAAATACATGCAAATATATAAAGAATAGTCTACCTACCGATACATTCTCACCAGAGTAATTTTCCTGCTTTGTGCCTTTTTAATGTCCTAGATTATCATTATTCTCACCTCTGCTGTATGTCCCCAGATACCCAGGAATGCATGTTTGATATAAAACACGACTCTATCATTCCTCCTACCCCTCCCAGTTTTTCCAGCGTTGTATCTTTCTGTGTTATCGTTGCACTCAGGTGGGGTACTCCACCAGTGTTACAATGTCATTAATAAATCCTCATTGTATTTAGAACTGAGTGAATAATAGGAAAAAAAATGTAATTTGCCAGAGAAGGTAAAAGTTTTGCTTTAATGCCAAAATATTCTCTCCTGCAGCAAGGCATAAGTGGGCTTAAAATACTGCTTTGGAGGCTCGTGTTAGGGCCTTCCACATGAGGGTGAACTTTATCCACAGAGGGAAGAACTATGAAGAAAATTATGAATAATTACAAAACATATAAATTCGAAACTACTGCAGCCTACTTGTCAATATTTTAGGAACAGGAAAGAAAGAAAAATCTGATTAATACATTATGCATCATGAGTTCTTCCTTAGCTCTGTGCTTTACACACAGACCCCTGCACAAATTGCAGGAGACATATTCCAGGTACCACTTTTTTCCATGAAAAGTTGTACTTTAATTGTGCTGCAGAAAGAAGGCAAATGTAACTCGTCCCACTGCCGATTGGTTCCGTCATCACATCTCTGCCAGAAGCTTTAGGAATATTTGAGTACTCCACCAGCTCAGGCTTTCTAAAGTATTAATGATATTCTCTCAGTGTTTGCCTTTCTATTAGAGAATTCTCTTCGCTAGCTTATATATTTCGGGTAGGAGTGGAGACACGTCTTGCAAAAACAATGACCTCTCCAGGATGCTATGCTGAAGCTCGTGCTTTTATAGCTATTGGTATGTTGCCTTGGGTGTATCTGATTACCCACTGCCTGAAACAGCCACTGGTTTCCCCAGAAACCAGGCCTGGGAGTCGGTAATAGACAGATTTCAGACCTGAAGATCCAGGAAAAACAGCCCCCAGACCAGAGGTCCCCACTATTTCTGAAAGAGCAAAGATGCCTTTCTTGCTGGAAACTCGTTTCCCCTCTCTGGAGGGGAACGTTCCCCTCTGGAATGTTTTCCCCTCTTCTATGACCACACATCTAAACAGAGAGCTCTTTTCCCCCCGCATTTGAAATAGTTGTAGGCTTGCTTTGGCCTCTCTCTCTGAGACTGTGAACTGATTTTCTCTCTCTGCCATCTGACCCTGAAATCCATCCATCCTGCCAGAGATCTGAGCCTCAGAAGCTTTAAAGGCAGATCTTGTAAGATGCACAAGCCCGAGCCTGTTGTTTTTTTCTGCCTCTCAGCTCAGCCATCTTGACTATCTTCCAGTTTTGGACTTGTTTTTCTCATGTGCTGTGTTTTCTGTCTCAAATTTGGCAGAAATTTCCTCTGCCCAGGGGGGGTTTATAGCAATTATAGGGACATTTTCAAAGCTGAGCATGCAGAAAAAGCACTCTTTCACCACCTCAGTCAAGCTTTTTGTAAGGTGCTGACTGGTGCCCATGTGGGAAAAGACAGACCTTGTTCTGCTTGGGGCAAGCACTTGGACAGATTTGTTTCATGAGCTCTGGGTGAGTTTGGAGCTGGTCTCTCCTACAAACTCCCCTGGAGCTGGAAAAGCCCTGCCACACCAAGCTGGTGTTTTGGAGGTACCTGACTCAGCAAGCTGTGACTGTTTAGTAGGTATCACTGTGCCTTTATGCAGAGGGAAAGAACAAGAAGGAAAAAGAGGAGACATTGGAAGCTGGAAAAAGTCTGGTTTCTCCATAAAGCTGCTGCTTCGTGCTGGGCTCCCTGGAAGGGGAACAGCTGGCAACATCCTTTGCCTATAGATGCTGGTGTTGACACAATCTCCCACTCAGGTCACTGTTGAGTCTACTGGAGCTGGCATGGGCTCCTCAGTCAAATGTTGTTCTGGCTCAAAGCAGTCTTTCAGGCTCCTCTGTGTCACCAAAAAAGCACCGGAGAAGGTCACAAGGCTATCTGCTGCTTTGGTTTTCTTTGTCTTTCGCAGGGAGCTGTAAGAGCCTGAGCTCAGTTCACACCATTCCAGATTTCACTTTAACACTTTACACAGTATCAGGCGTCTCCAGCCGCCTGTGCCAGACTCCTCACCGCTCACATCAGGGTTAGATATCCACTCTCTCCAGCCCTCCCCACCCCGTTACAGACTTCGGAAGATGAGGACTGTTAATCTAGCACTCTCACTACCTAATTAGGGGCAGAAAAAGAGAAAATAAACAGGCCTGTGAGTGACCTGTACCTATACGCGTTGTGCACTGAGCAGTAGCCCTCCTCCAGTCCCAAAGAAGCAGTAAAGTACCTTGTGATTTTAAATATTCTTAGGAGTCTGACGCATCTCAGAACCGAAATGCCCAGCGGTGACATGATCTTTGTCTCCACCAGGATCGTTTCCAGGATGCCTCCGCACACAATGAAACAGTCAAAGCGGTTGAAGAGGGACACAAAATAGGCCTGGAGACCGAGGCTGTACATCTTCAGCAGCATCTCTGCCGTGAAAAGAGCCAGCAGCACCTTATTGGCAGTGTCTCATGAAAAACAAAAAGAAATAGATTAAGGAAACTTAGTCAAAAAATCACCACAGCTAGTCATCGACCCTTGCTTCTAAGAAAGCATTTTAAGCATCAGGCTTAAAAGTTAACTTCGTACAAGCTTGGGTCAAAGAGTGAACTTGAGAAGTGTGGGCACCTCATTCACAGAAATGTTTTAGCGAGATGGGTTCAGCAATTCCTGTGTGCTGCACGCACAGCTGCGATGTGTTACACAACCTCCAGCGGCAGGGACACGCCTTCCTGTGCACAACCTGCCTTCACACCCGTCATCTGCAGAGGAGAGTGGGAATGGAAGAGCTGCTCTGCTACCTACTGTTGCTTAATTAAGCTTTTTCAGCTGCTCTCACCTCCAGAGAGAATTCAGCTGTTCTGCAGACAGAAGAACTTCACAAATCGCTCTTCATCACCTCCCTAATAATTAGAATTTATCATAAATGCCATTTCAGGGGAAGCCTTGGACAACGTGGGGCTCCCCGTAGCTATCCATAAATTGGGAATCCAGTTGCTGCAAATATAAATTTAGCATAAACTCCTGATTTCACTTCCACCCCATGGAACACTGCTTTGGCTGGAGGTATTTACATTTCTCCTGTAACTTCTCCCACAGCAGGCAGATAAGTTGATTGTTTTATTTAAGATCCTCCACAGTCACAGGGCTGTTTAGAGCTGAGCACACTCCTTTTACATTGTGTGGGTTTAATGCTTCAGCTCTTCTCTCAGCTCCCTTTTTTGACACCGACCATAACAAACAGAAACCAGCAGCTTGTGCTCACCTTGGACCTCCGTGAGCCAGTCTGGCTGGTTGTAGTGCTCAGAGGCAATGGTGAGGGTGTTGAGAAACACGAGGAAGATCACCAGCCAGTAGAAAACATTGGACTTGACAGCAGCACGGCACTTCCTTCTGCAGAATCGATTCCACCGGCGCCAGTAGCGACTTGAAAAATTGAAGAAGGAAAAGTTCTTTTCAGATAGGGATCTTTAGGCTACTGCAACTCTTCTGTCAAGGGAGACTCTAGTCTTGATTTATTGTTCAAGAACGGTAGAGAGTAACTCAAGTTCACCCTGAGAAATACTCTCTCATCTGAATAGACAGTTGTGAACATCTTTCCTTTAACTATAGCAATAAAGTTAGTCCCAAACCAATTTGTAAGAGCTTCAAGCAATATCTTAGTCTGAGTATGACATCCACTGCAGATACCCCAAGAGGTTTTTTAGCTCAGTTGCCACAAAAATAAATATTCTCCTTGTATTTGATGCCTGTGGCCTGCAACAGGACCTTGCCCAGCCTCAGGATAATCAATAGAAAGATACTCTATCACATGGAGCTGAAGGATTGAGTCTTTGGAGACTTAAAATCCAAAGAACATTTCCAGCATTCAGCAACATTCAGGAGTAAGCCCAACACAAGAGCTACTTCTGAAAAAAATCCCCAAACCTGGGGGCCTTCCACATCTCACCTTTGTGCCTGGAACTAAGGGTACCATTTGCTAATCAGGAGACTTTTTAAAGTTTGCCTTCCATGCACACATCCCCTTGTGTCACTGATTTCTCCGGGTAATTACTAACCACAGAAGATATTTAAAGCTAATTACACACCTCCTACTCTTCAGAATTTAACTTGCATAGCAACCAGTTTCCAGGCAACACTTGCCACTGTATGATAAATCTAATAGTTTTATATAGATACTACAGACATATGTGTGCGTGTCTGAAGTGGCACACACATGCACAGTGTTACAGGAGAAAGAACATTTCTTGGCTACTCTTGTCCTGTGCGTAATTTTCAGTGGCAAACCACAGGCATGCTTGAGATCAGGGTTCACATCTATAGGAAATAAAGCCAGACAACCTGAACACAAGGTGAACAAGAATTTTGCAACAACGTTTTAACAGGTGGTCAAATCTAGGGTGTTTTACCCGTGCAATTTATAAAGGCACCCAGTCTATCACAAGCAGATATATTGTGTATTTTGCACAAGAAATAAATCTTCCCGACTCCCAAAGTGGGCACCATGCTTAGACATTAATGTTGTCATTAAATTATTTGCAATCTCACACGCTTCTGCGTGTACTTGTGCACGAGTGTGCGTGCACATGACAACGTATGGTGTTTTCTGTGCTTGTATCTACAATCTTTACACGGGGATGTCACCTGTGTGCATCCCTACACTGACGTTACTCATGGCTCCTCAGGGAAGCTGAAGGACTCAGCCACTTGCTCGCTCCACTTATTCTGAAAATTCATTTGGTTTTTCATAAAACTGACTTTGAATTCAGGATTACGGAGGCAGCTGAGCTCCTGCTGAAGAGGTAGAAGCGAGCCTTAACAACCGAGTTCCATGAGTTCAGCCAGCCTCTCCAGTGAAAATCCACAAATAGCCACCTTGGGACTGCTTCATTTTTCCAAAAGCTCTAAGCCAACAGAAAACCAAACACCAACAGAGAAGCTCCCCATGTCCCAGGGTGAACAGGAGAGTTTCACAAATAAGATGGAAACCTCATCAGTTGCAATGTTTACAATCAAGGAAAGCAGTGCAGTGCAACAAAGAGAGCCTTGAGCTGACTTGGTTGATGTTGATGGATGTCCTATAATTATGGGGTTGAACTGGCTTTTTATTTCCGATTTTATATTTTATGGTTTGAGATACACAGGTAGCATAGATAGGTACTTCGGTAGTCAGTAGCTCCTATGACTTATTTCGGTATTAAACTAAGAAAAACAATCTTGATTTATGACTAAAATCTGACATATTTACCAGGATCTCCTAGAATCACCACTATATCCCAGAGATGCTGGTGTAAACCACTTCAGAAAATAACAAAAACAGTAGAAAGGAGGAAAAACAAGAGTCAGTTTTACTTACCTAAATTTTGATTTTGAGATCCGGTGCCTGAAAGACAAGAATTGTCATTAGAGTCTCTGAAGCTGTCTCACACCTCCGGTCTTTTGTGAAAGTAGCAATAGAAAGAAACAAAGTTAAGCTGAATGTATTTTTTAATCCATGCTGGTTTCCCCTTGAGCCTCTTGTAAGACAGTGTAGGCACTGGGCACAGCTAGAATTCCCCAAATCTTGTGTTTGGTGGGACTCATGAAGTAGAGGTCATGCCATGGTGGGATTTTACCACCTATAGGTATCAGTGAAGTAGATTTTCTCCTGGGTGAAAGGCTGGCCTAATGCTAAGGGCATTCTACAACTGCTACCAAATTTATTACTTAAGTATGACTATTTAAAAAAAAAAATTAGTCACTTTTTTTTTTCTTATATTAAAATATGTACGACTTTATACAGACAGACTTGTTGCTTTCACATGTCACCTGTCACTTCAGGATATATAAGCACGTTATGAAACCATAATGGTGAAAATAATGCTTTTTTTTCAGCAATTGAAGGAAAAACAGTGCATGGCAGATATTTTCAAACTTAGATACTAACACTTATTTGTCTTGGTTATCTCTGTAAATTGGTTTGCATTCAAATGGGTTTGTACAGTAACAGATTCTGTTGCTATCAATGAAATGTTGAGAATTAAGCATTCCTGAAAATTTGGCCATAGTCCCACTATGTATGTGTTTAACTATCTAGTTCCATGCATTTGGATTTATTCACGTAAATAATCTCACAAATTTTTTATGAGAAGTCACAGGCAAAGCCAAAAATAGGCTCCAGCTCTTTAACCACTGCCTTGCTCTGCTGGACACATGTTCTGGAAGGCCTTTGACTGAACACTTTGGCTGTCTCTTGGTGATGCCTTAGGTTTNTTGGTAAATCCATAATGGTGCACAGAGAGAAATAAATGTGTGTGGATACAGTGGCGTGAGTCAGAGGTGATTTAGGAAGCTGCAAAACCAACTCCCAGTGCCATCAGAAATGAGAGCCTGGGGAATGACTAGGAACAGAGTATTTCTGGCGGGCTGAAGCATTCCTTAAGGTTCCCTCTATGACGGGAAAGTGAGTCATTGTTGACAGCAGTCAGCAGAGGTCTTACTGCACTGCCTCAAAATTGGATCCACTCTCAGCAGAGATGGGAGAAGGTAATTCTCCAAGCATCTAACACTGCTTACCGTAGCAGCCCTAAAAACAGTCCTATCCCTGCTTGAGGACATCAGTTACTGACAAGTGATCAGTGACAGGTCAGGTTCCTTGTGTGGAAGAGGTTTTAGCCAGGGGAACGTTTCACCAGCAGATGGGCCCAGGCAAAAAAAAGAAAAAAGCCTTTGCACCGAATACCCAAATCCATCATTCCTGCTGTGTCACAGGCAGCTGGTCTAGGCTGCACACAGGGCAGCAGTGAGGTTACAGACACGTGCAAGGCTCTTGAGAAAGAAGAAATAATGCACTGGCAGAGCAGAATGCTGAATTATGCTGCAGAGACAAAGCAAGCTCTAACAAGGATGCCAAGCGAAGCACCTACAAAGCACATCCTTAGTGTTAAAGCTATCCCAGCTTCTCACTGAGGATGCTGGCTTGATAATCACTACCTACGAACTGTAATGGATCGGATTTACAGGCACCAGGAAAGAAGGCTCAAAGACGGGAAGTGAAAAGATGCAAAAATCACAAGGAAGCAGAAAGTTGAGCACTGGAAAGGAGGNCACTCTCAGCAGAGATGGGAGAAGGTAATTCTCCAAGCATCTAACACTGCTTACCGTAGCAGCCCTAAAAACAGTCCTATCCCTGCTTGAGGACATCAGTTACTGACAAGTGATCAGTGACAGGTCAGGTTCCTTGTGTGGAAGAGGTTTTAGCCAGGGGAACGTTTCACCAGCAGATGGGCCCAGGCAAAAAAAAGAAAAAAGCCTTTGCACCGAATACCCAAATCCATCATTCCTGCTGTGTCACAGGCAGCTGGTCTAGGCTGCACACAGGGCAGCAGTGAGGTTACAGACACGTGCAAGGCTCTTGAGAAAGAAGAAATAATGCACTGGCAGAGCAGAATGCTGAATTATGCTGCAGAGACAAAGCAAGCTCTAACAAGGATGCCAAGCGAAGCACCTACAAAGCACATCCTTAGTGTTAAAGCTATCCCAGCTTCTCACTGAGGATGCTGGCTTGATAATCACTACCTACGAACTGTAATGGATCGGATTTACAGGCACCAGGAAAGAAGGCTCTAAGACGGGAAGTGAAAAGATGCAAAAATCACAAGGAAGCAGAAAGTTGAGCACTGGAAAGGAGGTGGTGAGGATTTTGATAGGAAAAATTTGGCAGGGACAGAGGGGGAGCGAGAGCAAGAGAGCGAGATGGAAGGGGAAGGACAGGGAGTGTGAAATCCTCTGGTGACCCCTCTGGTTAATGGTGTCCCAGTGAGGCAGCACTGGAATCTTTTATTTACTGAAGCAAAAGGGATGCAGCAGGTGTAGTACTCATCATGCATGTGATAATTATATCTTTGGAGCATTATGAGCAGCAGCCAAGTGCATTCAGTGCTCCCACAGGTTACCTACAGCCTTCATCCCCCTCCCTCCACCCTGCCTCACTGCTGTGGCAGAAGGCTTTATCACATGTGGGTGTGCTATATATATAGAACAGGACAAGGAAGGAGGATTAGATTTATATTTAGAGGTAGAATCAGAGAGTGAAATGGAATTTTGGAAATAAACTGTGTAATAAATGTTTCTGAAAACATTATGCACGAATCCGAAACACATTTTTCAAATGACCCTCATGATTAAGATTTTTTTTCAGAACTTGGGTTACCAACGTCACATAAAAAATGCTTTTATGGCTGTCAAATAGTCTGGATTTAGGGCCTTGCTGCAGTGTTTGTGACACTCCAAGCTGGCACTTAGTGGGTTCAGAGTGGACCAGATTCTCTGCTGGGTTTAAACGTGGATCTCTTGCATCCCTGGTGTCCTGGGAGGTTTATGCCATTGGGAGAAAGAGGGTGCCTCCAGTTGTGTCCAACTCTGGAATGTCTTGAGAAACTCTTGTTTAAAATTTTGGTATAGGAGCCAAATGAAAACCACTTCAGATCACTACTGAGTGCTTTTATCATAGGAACCATGTAGCTCAGTTTATCTTTTAGAAAGACAAACACAAAAATCAGATCTCTAAAATCAAATCTGTTTGACCAGCTATCTTTAAAATTCTCTAAGACTCCTCTAAACTTACCTAGTTATGTACATGGGTAAGACTGTGAAATTTAAAGGGTTTTTATCAACATAAACTCTGGATAATCAGCAGAACTCAAACGTAATGAGATACCCCACATTCTGAGAGATAAAGTCCTCATTTCCCTGCTCATGGTGGACACCAGAGAAGGCATTTGTGAAGGATGTGACCGTTTTGTGTAACAGGGTCTGAGGGCTCTGTGGAACTGTAGGCACAACAGGCAATTCTGGAAAAATCTTGTAGGTCACCAAGCATGACAGAAAGGCCAGATTACAGCTGTGTTCTGGGGGTGGGCATTATCAAACACAACCATTACCTAACACTGGTCACAACTACTTTTATATTGTGCGACCCCAACTTAGAGGCAACGATACCTCCGTGAGAACTCACAAAAGCCTTTGGATACCAGCAAGAGCTGTTGGAAAAGCAGCAACACAGAAATGGACTTTACTATGCTTCTAGGTGGTACACAACTTTGGGGAACATCCAGAGAGCTTTCCTGGCCGTATCCTACAGATTTTAGTACCGTGAGAAGGCAGCCCTGGTGTGACGTGGATTCTGTTCCAGTGCCACGTGGTGCGTTCGTGCAGCTACTGGTAAGGTGGCACAGCTTTCCCTCTGCTCCTGCTGATGGCATTTCATTGCTTCTAGTCAGGCTGGTGGCACCCCTGAGGAGGTGGCGGCCACCCTAAGGTGGTGTCAGGTTACTGGGGCGAAAGCATGGAGTGATAAACCTTTCCAGGGATGTTTGCAGCACATCTGGTGAACGCCCAGCCTAATAAAGCACCGGGGCCAGGTCCTGCCCTCGCTGAGTTTCTGTGATTCACACGGAACCAGCGGGCCCCCACCCTGCCTGCTGCCCTCGGTGCAGCACAGCCAGCCCTGGGGAGCTGTGCAGGAGCGTGCAGTGACCCTTCCTCATCTCTGACCATCGATTAAAAATGCAAAACAGAGCAGATGACTGGCCCTGGAGAACTTGCGTTCTGCCGCGGACTGAGATCCTCCTGCTGAGGCAGTCACTGGATTTGGGCAGAGTGATGCCTCTTGTCTCTTGTTTACCTTCTCACCCTTCTTGCAAAAGCCCTGGAGAGCATGCTGACCTGATGGGAGCGATGCTGGTTTTAAGAGGTTGCTGTTGGCCAGCAGCAGTAAGAATCTACAGAATAGCCTTAAGAAAATTGGATCTGTCTAGCATAAAATTGAGTTGGTTTGCTATTCAACAGGCTTTCTTACGGGCTGGCAAAATAGGCCAGCATTTAGGAATTCAGTAAATAACCTTGCTGTCCCTGTGGCAAGCCACAGGAAAGGCCTGTCACAGAATCTGAAACAGGAGGACGATTCCTCTTCCATAAGGACATGCTACTGTCCTTTAGACACACACCTGGAGCTGACTGGGAATACTAAAAGCACCTTGCTCATAATAAGTTGGAGAGCAGCATCTGGGACTGGCACATAAGGGTTGATCCTGTGAGTTTTCCTGCTGAAGTCAGCAGTGGTTTCAGAGCTTTTGGCAGGCTTTTCTTCCCACTGTTGTTCCTGATGTGATGGGGACTTTGGTTCCATCACATCACAAGGAGCCCAGCTTCTCATAAGGTGAGAACCAGCAGCAACTACAGAAAACCTGCAGGAAAACTTTTACCTTCACCACTGGTTCCTATGCTGATTGTTGCAACAACTGCACAGGAATTATTTTCCACGCCAGAAAAGCACCGAGGGAAAAACCACTGATCATTCAGCTGCCAGGGAAAGCTTTCATTTCTCATAGAATTTTCAGGACACACTGTTTTCAGTTGGAAAGCCAGTGTAGGTCGTTCTTTTTGGTTTATCCTGTTTCATTGTTTGAACTGTCTTTGGTGGAAAAGCAGTTGAATTGTCTCCCATATGTATGGAAATCCCGGCCAAGGCGAAAATGCCAAGTGGGTTATTGTTTCAATGAAAGCAGATAATTTTAAGCTCCCTTTCCCTTTGAGCTCAAGTGCTTCACTTTTCTGTTGAGCATTAGTTTCCACAAAAGTCTTTTTTTTTTTAGCTAATGCATATGTATAAAAGCAAGCTATTGTGGCACTCCAGATATGTGTGGTTGTATTAGAAAATGAACATTCTGCTTGTATTGGAAGATTAGATATGCTGACACCCTGCACAGAACAGATTACTCCTGATTGTGAGCAACAGCCTGTCCTCAGGAATCTGAGTCCAGCACCCACAGAGGCTCAGGGAAATTGATCACTCCTGGGAAGCCCTGGGTGTAAGGATACCCTGCAAACAGAACCCCACTGCCCCTGGTTCTGGGTTTGTCCCACGGACCCCTGCTGCAGAGGAAATGTGTTTCTTTGTACCCTGAGGCAGCAGGTTAGGAAAGCTGTGGCACAGAAAAGATTTATCCAGAAAAGGTAAGTTCCACTTCCAAGTGTTGTCCTTGAGGATAAAAGCTCTTGTGCTCCTACTGCAGGGCAGATGTCAGCCCTGTACAAGGCAACAGCCTGACAGGAATAATGTACTGTGGAAGTTATGGGATGCTTTTCAATGTCCTGTGGAAGCCTACAAAACCAGTTTCAAATTCAGATGCCTGATGAAGGGAATATCCTCAGGAAGCAAACTGTGCTGTGCCACAGCACTCGTGTTCAGCAGAATTACACCAGAAATTGTTATGAATGAAACTGTGGGGGGTTTTTTTGTTGTTGTTTGTTTTGTTATAGTTCTAATACATTTGATTTGCACAACAAGTAAAGAGAGATTAGATGCTAGATTCCTCCTGAAACTCCTGCTGGTTTGAAGGCTGGCATTACTCCAGACAGGACAGTTGATGGAGACAGCTTCTATTGCATGGATACTAGAGAAATAAAAGCTTCTTTGAGATAATTCATCAGTAGGCAGTAGTTTGTGTTTGAGAGGTACTCTCCCGATCTCACACAGCAAATGTCTCTGTGGAGCTGAGAAAGGCTGTCAGGGAAGATCTCCTTCTCCAAAAAGCTCATTTGAGCCTGGCTTCTCAAGCAGATCTTTCTGTCATTCACAGACCCAGCCTTTCAAAACTCTACAGCTTTTTAAAAGAGCAGAAAGAATAGCGAGTAATTCTAAGTTGCTTTCAATGAAAAAGCTTTTTCTTTCAGTCTCCTGGGCATTTTTTTCCTTTTATCATGAGTGTGTTTTGATGACAGACTCAGCCTATAACTGTAGGGTGGTGCTGGGGTGGTTAAATGCCCTAAGCAGCCTGATGCCAATAAATAAATGAATGAATGACTAAATAAATGAATGAATAAATAAATAAATATATCAGCCTTGACTTGAAAGCCCGATGTTGCTTCAGTCACGTCTGGTTGCAGCCTGCCCTGAGCAGCCTCTGCCCTCTGGGAAAGAGTGTGTTCATAGCAAACCAGTGGGGACTCATGGCCACAGAGTGAGTTTAGAATGCTGGTAAAAAAATATCGAGACTCATCTGCAATAGGTGAAACTCAACAATCGAACAAAAATCTTGGCTCACCATTCCAACTGCCAAAACAGAGAGTAGGTGACTGCTCAAAAGCCCAGGCCTAATCTTCAACTAGAGCAAATCAGGGTGGCATGACTAGAATTATTAATTCTTACTCAAAATCTAGTACTTGATGAGGAACTTTTTTGAAAAGCTCCACTGACTTTCCACATGAATTTTCACTATTCTTGAACACTGGGCCAAATTCTGATTCTTAGTCAGGTTCCAATAAAACAACGCTCTCATTCAAATAAATCCTTGCTTACATTTGATACGTTCCAGAAGGAATATTGGCCTGTGGGGGGTTTGAATGGGGACCCAGTAAAAAGAAGAGCACTTAAAACTTCTTGAAACCATGAAAGCTGGTTTCTCTGTCTGCCTAAGAGTGTGACACAGTAACAAAAAACCCAGAAAGGATTCTAAGCCCCACAGGCAAAGGCAGGTCTGAATTGGCCCGCAACTAATGAATCTGCAGGTCCACAAGTTTGAAACAAACATTTTACAAAAGCAGGCAGCATTGGCAAAATTTGTATCTCACTCCAGAATTTCATATCCAACGATACAGCCATTAATTTTCATGGAGGAAGGAGCCTATCCATCTCCTAGAGATGAAAAGCAATCTGAGGGAGGCCTTGAGGATCTCATGTCCTTGGGTAAGGACTGAAAAAATATCAATAACTGCCTTCAATTTGCCTACTATACCTCAGCCACTTTCAGATGAAGTGAAAAGTGGCAAGGCAACTGTTTATCTCTCCAAATCTTACGTGTCCTGCTCTGCTGAAACTTTGGGCCCTGTTTGAACATTTACAACCTGAGAAGAAGAAATGAAGTTCTGTTTTGCTGTAGTTTTCCTATGTCTTTTTCCCTAAAAGATATTGGACCTAGCCATCCCTTCTCCTAATGCCAAATCAGGGTACTGCCATTCTCCCGTGAGCACGCTGGGCTATTTTAAGTAAACTCCATTCTAAGTCATGATTACATTTAGAGCTGAGTTTAACTTCAGCCCTCCTGGCCAGATTCCAGCTGAGATAATTATGTTCTGGTTGCCAAAATTCCCACTGCAGTTTCAGTGCAAAACAAGCTATCCCTCATATAACCCCTTAAACACTTGTGCCTGTTGTTTTTAAACACCTGTCACATTTTACCCTGAAGGTGGCTGAACTCTGATGCCGTGAAAACAATCCCTGCATTTACAGTTCATAAAGAGCTTTAGGATCCTTTGGGACTAAGAACATTAAATGAATGCAAGCTGTAATATTAAAAATACATGAAGCCTTAGAGTAACTGTTGCCATTCTTTTTGGCACTGTGTCCACACCTATGAGGGACTTTACTACTCTGACATGTTCTAGAGAAGCAACACAGCAAAGCAAACAGTCAGAGCAGAGATTGAAAGGACAATATATTCCACGTACTACATCTTTTAATGCAGGCCACAGGATCACACAGAATTGACTAGGATGGGAAAGACCTTTGAGATTATCAAGTCCAGTCTATGGCCAAACACCACCTTGTCAGCAAGACCACGGCACATCCAGCCTTTGCTGAAACACCTCCAGGGATGCTGACTCCACCGGCTCCCTGGGCAGCCCATTCCAATGTCCAATCACCTTTCTGTGAAGAACTTCTTCCTAATGTCCAAACTAAACCTCCCCTGGCCCAGCTTCAGACCGTGTCCTCTGCTCCTGTTGCCTGGGAGCAGAGCCCGAGCCCCACGTGGCTGCACCCTTCTGTCAGGGACGTGTAGAGAGTGGTGAGGTCTCCCCTGAGCCTCCTCCTCTCCAGACTAACCACTCCCAGCTCCCTCAGCTGCTCCTCCTCGGGTCTGGCCTTCCAGAGCCCTCACCAGCCTTGTTGCCCTTCTCTGGACTCGCTCCAGCATCTCCACATCCTTCCTAAACTGAGGGGCCCAGGACTGGACACAGGACTCGAGGTGCGGCCTCACCAGGGCCGAGCACAGGGGAAGAGTCCCTGCCCTGCTCCTGCTGGCCACAGATTCCTGATCCAGGCCAGGTGCCACTGGCCTCCTTGGCCACCTGGGCACACTGCTGGCTCATGTCCAGCTGCTGTCAGTCACACCCCCAGGTCCCTTTCTGCCTGGCCACTCTGCCTCCAACCTGTAATTTCCTGGATCCTCTTTTTGGCTTTTTAGGAATGGGTGTCACATTATCCAGCTTCCAGTCATCTGGGACCTCCCTGGTGAGCCAGGACTGAAGATAAATGACGGAGAGGGGCTTAGAGTGGTCTTCTGCCAGCTCCCCCATCACCCTAGGATGGATTCCATCTGGTCCATTCGAGCAACACCCAAGGGCTCAGCGTAGCTCCCAGGACAGGACAGAGCCTCAAAATACTCCAGCATGGTACAAGCTATAGCACTGATATGTTTAGCTCATGTTTCAAAGGAAATTTGGAGGGAATAATGTATTGCCCCACAGCATAAAGTCCATTCTTGTTTAAGTAATGCAAAAGGTAATAAAGGACTCCTCTTGCCTATTCTTGCTCTCTGTGAGGCTAAAATTACATCACCTATTATGGCATTTCATAACTGCCATCTCACACGTTCTTAAGCATCTCCACTAATCACAATGGTACAATTTCAAGGAGGCATTAATCCCTCCTAATTGTCGTATTTCTTTGTCACTACAGTACTCTGTTCAGCATTTGAAGGGTGCAATTCAGTCTGCAGGATGGGAGTTATCATCAATGCATTTCTATTACAAGACACTGTAAAGTGCATAAGAATCTTTAGAAAAACTAAAATAGACCAGTAATTTCCTCTCTTCAGTCTACATATACTGGTTTTGAAAGTCTATCACCAATTTTAAAATAAGAACATTGTTATCCACCAGTTCCTCTTTTAGTTACCATGCAAAACCAGATCTGCTTATCCTGGGCACTGTGTCCTGTATTTACACCTGTGTAAAACCAGAGGTTCTTCGCTAATGTCCGCAGTGAGTTCACACTGCAATTAAGATAAGAACCCCGATCAATCGATCTTCTGCAGCCTCTCCTTTCACCCCCTGTGGGGTTTCCTTCATCCTGAAGAGCCTGACACTTGCCCTGGCTTTCCCCCCGAGTTCTGCCCAGCCCCTAGCACGCTGTCCATGTGCAGGTACTCACGCCAGCCTCGCGCCGCAGTTCTCGCCTTCCATATCCGCTCCAGGGACGTTGTCGGTGTTCACGGACTCGGTCTCGCTGGTGGGCATGCTCACTGCAAGAGTCAAAGGGGAGAAAGAGAGAGGCATGGCCATCAGAACCCGGCGCATCTCTTAATGAGTCCACGATTGAAGGAACTGGCTTCGTGAAAAGACCCTCAGCTGCAGCTGCTGAGGGTTAAGCTATTTGCTGAGCAAGTCTAGTGCCTCCCTGTAACAGAGCAGGCTGGGCAGGTAGACTTCAGGAGCACACAAGTTACTCAAACGCTAAAGAGAAGGGAAAAAAGCAGCTGCTCTCCTTCTTTCAGAGTCAGTTCCTGGAAATTTTATGAGTGAGAACCTCTGGAAAGTATAAAAACTGACAAATCCCACAAGAAGCTTTTGTTTGATTCCATGGAACACTTAAAAAAAAATGCCTCTTTACCTGCAGGAGCCCAACCACCTCACTGCCCGCCCCAATCTTTTGGGCAATGATTAGAATACAAATAAAAGGTACCAGGATTGAGATGCATGCAGATAAACAGCTTCTGTTAGCCTGATAGGAAATACCACACAAAGAACACTGATGGCTCATCTGGCACATACTAACCATTAATGTGATTCAACCTTACACCTAGAAACTGAACCTATAGGCATAAGAGAGAAATTCAAACTGTCTGACCCACTCAGATATTACCAGCAAAGCAGCTAATGAATGTGGACTATGGTGGAGTTTTTATGTTGACACTCACAGCTAAGAACTGCACAGAACCTTCTGGGCTTTTACAGAAATGCCATGGAACAAACATCAAATGAAAGCAGCCTCAGGTGTGAACCTCTCTCATCTAGATTCAAGAACCTATTTCTAGCCGTTATCAAACCTCAAGATTTTATTTGCTTCTACAGGTCATAGAAACCCCCTCAAACCCACACCATTTTCATTTCCCCAGTTGCTCACGGCTCCTGCATAAGCTCCAATCACTCTTTATACGTAATCATCCAGTTAAAGTTAGGAAAATGGGGAGGACCCAATATGTGTCCTGTTCCCTCCTCACCCCTTGTGAAATATACAAAACAAATGAAAAAATTATACTTAAGATTGAATGATGGAGGAGTTAAACAGATCTCCCAGGGGCCTGGCAGAACTTCAGAACGTGACCTGTGTTAGCTTTTGGATACATATCTCAGATGAGACCTGAGGGCACGTGCTGTGAGCTGTTGGAGAGATTTCTAATAGCCTGCAGCAATATGGAACTCAGTAGCAAGAATATTTGTGGGTCTATTTGTGGGTCATTGGTGCAAAATGAGGCAATGTAGAAGAAATAGGTTCTGCATTTCAATTGGGCAAATGCTCAGGGAGGCATGGCCTTCTTTCAGGGGCTAAAAAGATATCAGAAGGGCCTTCCAAAAATGTTCTGGGTTACTGTTTTGAAAGGTTTATGGTAGAAATGTCCTTCAAAATGACCTATTTTTCCTTCATCCTGTCACAATTCACATACCTCCAACACACTTCTTGAGAAATCGAAAGTTCTTGTGCTGTGTGCTTAGGACCCTATGAAATAACGGGCTCTCTAGCACTCTAGACAGAACTATGAAATATTGTACTCTAATGGTGCCTGCTTCTTTATGAAGACAGATGTTTTAATAATCTTGTCTATTTGGAAAGACAAATTAAGGAATAAACTGAATTCATGTTCTGATATACATGAAACAGTCAAGTGAGCTGTGAGAAAAAACCAACACTCATAATTAAAATTTTTTGTCCAGGGTAAGCCCTGCAGCAATGAAGCCAAAACGCTGATATTTCGCAAGTCATTTTGGAGGCTGGGGTAAAACACTTCCAAGACATATTCGAGCTTATTTGCAAATGGAAAACAATTTTGAGGACATTAGCAAGAGATTGATTTACAGAGCAGCTCGTTATCCTGAGTGCATGAAGAGGACACTGCACAAGCCATAGACAAAGCCAGGCACGCACATGCAGGGAAATCCAGAGCTGTGCTCTAGGGCAGTCTGCACAGAGACACACGGACACACAGACACACACAGTGGGGACAGAGAGCAGGGGAACATTACCATGGCTTTCTGTGGAGTGACTAAACCAAGCAAACTTTCCTTTCTTCTCATCAGGCAAACCAGCTGGAGGGCTTCCTTTCACAGACAAGATGGTCAGTGTCAAGTACCAGGAACAAGACATCAACAGAGAACATGCAGCCAGTGACAGGCAAAAGAAGAAAACAAGGAACTCAGCTTACACGTGATACCCACTTCTGTCTGAAAACTTCATCATGTGAATTAAAAGGGCAAAATGTGAAACAAAGGTATACAGACGTAGGAAATACCACTAGCAGGTCGTCACACCATAAATCTCATTTGCTTTCTGTTCTTTTTTATATCCGGCTCCTGAGAACATGAAGTTAATGAATTTAAGTTTATGGGTCGTATCCCAGAGGCATCTTAGAGTGTACCTCGTCCTTCCCTGACCTCACTGCTGCAGAAAGTCAAACGTCAGTGACGTGAGAGATGCAGGTGCAGTGGCACACGGGCTGAAGAGACCCCATGGATCACTTTGCTGGCACCAGCTCACAGGAGCTCATCACCCTGCACCGATGGAAAGCGTTAAGGACAATCAGAAGTATTAGGATGGTATGAAGGATTAAAGGAATGATGGTGTAGAGGATAAAGGTCAGGACAGAGGGGAGATTAGGGCTGTGTTCCCCAATGCCATGTGCTCTCAGAAGCACAATCACTTTACCTGGCACCTCACAACACCTTCATGACCGGGGGATAATCAGGTGAGCCGTGCTGCCAGGTTCATTCAGGCCAGTCAAAACCAGGAAACAGAAGATGCTGCAGGAGAGTTGTGCATGGACTGGGGCTGAATATGACAGGAAGTAGACCAAATGCAGCCCAGATGGCTTTCTTATCTGACTCAGTTCTCAGAAAAGCCAGACCCTGTGCCCACACCCTGGCTCCAGCCTAGAAACAAGGCAGGCATTTTTTGCAGTCCGGGTAATTAATTACTGGAACCATGTACCAAGAATGCTGGTGGTAAATCCACCACAGGAATGTTTTAATCAGGAAGAGATGTTTTTCCCAAATGGTGGGCTCAAGTCCAGACCAGAGTTATGTTTAGGACCATACAGACAATGCCACCTCAATGGTCATTTCCTCCCTGTAATTTTGGGAGTTGAGACAAAGGCAAAAAAGATCCAGAGGCTGATACAAATCATTGTGGCTTTGCCTGCATGGGAATCTCCTTTTTTTAGATTTATCATTGTATCCATAACCCACTGCAGCTGATGAAATCTCCCATTAGTTACATATTCTCTAGGTAGCATAAATGACAATTTTTTTAAAGGGAAGTGAAGCAACTTTTTAAAGGCAGGCAAGTGTCTCATGGTTTCAACTGAGTGCAAATCATAAAGATCAATTGATATTCTCTCTCCAGCTCCTTCTGAAACTTTTGCACTTCTTACATCTTGCCACAGTGTGGCTCATCACTGAATGTAGACCTTTTCTCCTGGACTACCTAAACTCCAATTTCACATTACTTACACAGCATTCCTGCAGCAGCTACAGCAGCAACAAAAACTATGGAACAGCTTAAAAAAAAAAATCGTAAAAAATGCTTTCTGTTTTGTTAATTCTAGCTCCGAGACCCAACAGACAGAGAAAAATAAGAGCAGAGTCTGCAGCCTGTGACTGACTAGACAGATGTGCAAGACCCTTTGAGAGCCTCTGTTCCGTGTCACTGGCATCAAGCACTGATACCAGCTCTGCTCTTGCACTAACATATGTCCCTCCTCCAACGAAATGCCCCACGGGCATGCAATGAATTATTGGATGGCAGGTTGCCAAAAGACAGCCAACCACTGAAACAGAAAGCTGGCACAAGCAAATACCCTTCTGTGCAGTCCTGAGACAATTTTTCCTTCTCACACTTGGAGAACAATATTTGCTTCCCAGTTCAGAAATATCATTACTGCTGTTGCATCTTGCCTTTATGAAATGCCTGTCATCTTGGCAGTGCAAGTAATTTTAATAGTCAGATTTATTTCCATGGATTATATAACGCTGCCACACTTCTTGCTGAATCTCACTTTAGTACTGTGACATTTTAAGACTCACAGGCAATCATGTTTGGGCAAAGGGTGCCCAGTTCCAGAAACACAGACAAAACAAACTTTTCACAGATTTTAATGGAGCATGTTACTAGGTGGCTTTGCAGATCTGGGCATTAATTATGAAACTGGATAGATGGGAGGCTATTCACATTGCCTGACTTCACCTCTCTGATTCAGCTGTTTGAGTCAGGCTACAGAGGCAGAGAGATTCCCACCACAGGTTTTCTGGATGCTGTACTGATGTGTCCCTCAGTTCTAGGGATAGACTAAGAAAAGACATTGACTTTGTGTCCTTGGGTGGGGGATCTGCCTTGGAACAGTGTGACTATCCAGCAGTATGTTGTTCACAGTGAAAGAGCCTCGTGGTGGGTTTTCAGATTTAAAAAAAACAAAAATACATTTGATTGATTTTTACAATATGCTCACTCAGACTCCGATTTCTCCAATACTCCAATGCCTACTGGTAATGAATTACTTTGCAAAACACGGGTCTAAATAACCCCTTTTTTCCCCCACTGGCAGTTGAGGTCAGAGGGACCTGAAGGCACTTGCCCACCGTTTCACTTTACCATGTCACCTTGGCCCTATGACCAAGCTTTTGGTCATTCCTGCTCAGTTTCTCTGCCAGGGGGGTTGTAATTGTGCCCTCACCTTGCCAGCCTCTCTGAGAGGTGCAGATAAACCCCATTACAGTGAGTGCTAAGTACTGTAGTTATTACTGATGCTAATGTCTCCCAAGCGGGACTCTGCACAACTATAAAGCAAACCTAAAGAGCAAAGTAGGCCTGTGAATTCTCCAGCTGGGATTTAAGATTTCCTTTCCCATCAAGCACAACAAGAATAAATGGCAATGCCCAGGCTGCTTTCTTTAACAGCATGTGCATGAAGTGAGTGACTTTGTCTCCAGGAAAACCCTGCTTCCCGTGGTGCCTTTCATGGCCATCATTTCATGAATGAGTCCATGGGCAGCTGTCAGAATACCAATTGACTCGTATCTTTCTGGTGGAGAGCTCTCATTTTAATTAATACGTGAATATTGCCTTGCTTTCCTCTTCTGCCTGTTTTGAAAATGCTGCACTCATTCATCTTATTCATCAATTTAAATAAGATACAGCTTTCATTCTGCTCCATGCATGCAGTGCCTTGGGAACAATCAGTGGCTGTGTTCTTAAATGCAAGCAGCATCCAGAAGGTAAACTGCAGAGGTAAGACATTAGCTTTCCCTGGATGCCCTGATTTTGTCAGGAAAATATACTAGATGTGACTGGGGAATTCTTTAGTGTTTTCTGCTTTGAAAAGGAGTTCTGTGACAGAAAAGCTTTCACAGGAGAAGAAGAAAGGGAACTTGAACTCTGTGTAAGATATGTAGGATCTTGGTGGTCCCAAACTTAGACAGAATGTGTCAATAAATCTAGCACAGTAAAAAATACCCAGAAAAAATTGTGAAAACACTTGGAAAAGTATTTTCTAAGGGCTCAGAGACCAATACTCACAATGGACAGTATTATACACTATACTACATTAAATACATGTAACTTATACACTTTGCATAACCTAATTTTGGGTTATGCACAGATGACTACAATTGTAAGGAGAACGAGCTGGATTCACACTCTCACTCAAGGTCAGCCACAGAACACAAGGAGAGTGATAAAGAGCCATGAAGTAATTGCCAGTTGCATCCACTTCAGTCAAACAGGAACGGGCTTTTGGTAAAAACATCTTTCCATCCAGGAAAGGCACCACAAGCCCTGCAATCACACCAAACCCAGGCTGGACACTGGACTGCACCACAGGGGCTGATGCAGTGTAAATTTGCTTTACTGGATGGAGCAGCACAAAGTAGGAATGCTGCCAGCACTGAGATGGAGTATTGTATCATCAAATGTTCCATTCATAGGTAAATTATCTATTTTACGATATAAATTGCAAAGTATATCTCTAATTTATGAAGGCTTGTTTTAACTCGTCTTTCTCCCCTGGCGTCGTTATCAATTGTGTCCACACACATCAAATGCTGTTGAGGGGATATAGCCATGGGCTACATAAATTTATACCTTACCAAAGGGGAGCAGGAGAGAGAGTGAAATATATAAATTGTGCAGGCCTGTGATTAACAGATCTGTCATTACCACCTGCAGATTACTGCACACCTATAAATGCATTACCCTGCTCCTAATTAATCTTCCTGGGACTTATTTTACTGTAACAAACTCCTCAGCTAGTTGGAACAGCTGCCATTTCCCTTCCTTTTATAGCAATATTGACAGTAATATGCTGCATTCCATAAATATTGTTCATTATGGCCAGCGAGTGGAATGCACATTGCACAGGGGACCAAGCAACAGGCATAGTCAGACTCCTGGCCCTGCCAAGTGACAGCCTTTGCCAGTGTCACACATGTTCTGTTCTGTACTTGAAAGGAAGAACTTAAAAACTCTTTGCATTTCCCTGCCTGAAGGACAAAGCTTTTCTTTGTGGTACCTCAAAATATCCTGTAAGCACAGGATGTGGGGCTCACCCGAAAGGAAACTTTGCAGAAAGGAGCCTAAAAGGGCTCCTGAAAAGGAGCAAGAGGGGCAATCTCCCTGGATAACTGCTTGTGCTGCTGAGCAAACACCCAAGTCTGCTATAGGAGCCCACTCCATGCAGAGAATCTGCCTGCAAGTGCAATGCAAGTAACTCTGCAATCGCTGTGGCTGCAGGAGGACAGGCTGGCTGGGTCACAGGGTGACAGAGGTGCTGCCAGAACACACCTTGAAAGATGTCTCTCTCCCGAATCCGGATCCTCCTGTGACCTCCTAAACTCATTTTCTTGTCTGGTAAATGACTTGAATTGTTTGCCTTGCTAGGAGCAACAGCTAAGGAGCCAAAGTGCAAGGCATTTATTTGCCAGGACATGGTTTATAGTGTTTCTTGTGCCAGTGCAACACTTTTTAGCAGCCTCCCTGGTTCCCCACAGAATTCTGAAGTGATTCAAGGACGGACAGACAAAATGAAGGAAAGGCAAAACAGCTGAGGATCTATGGCTCTTTCAACAGCATTTTGCAAACAAATCACAACAGCACATTCATAAGAGTTCTACAAGTTTTCTCTCTCATTCTTTATGGTTTTTAGCAGAGGAACTTAGGATGAGCAGCAGTGCCCTCAAATGCTCCTAAACACAACTCCACAAAATGATATGTGGGCACAAAAAGCAGGAGCATCTCACTAGAAAATCAGAAGGATTCCATTATTGCAGGCTGGTCTTGCAGGCGCCCTAGAAATGGGGGCATGAGAGCTGCAAACACAGTAGATAATGTGTGGGGAAGTGATACCAACATTGATCATGGACAAAATAACTAACCACAAAGGAAGTGCCCTCAAGACAGTAAAAACAACTAAAAGAAAAAAAATCCCTCTACTTTCTGTGCCTCTAACAATCATGAAGTTATTCATATTTCTCACTGGCGTCGTTATCAATGGAAATAGAAAGGGCACAGGTTTGAAGCACAAATGTGGTTTTAAAGCAGCCCATCTGCTGCTTTCTGCAGTTCCTGTGCATGGGGGAGCTTCTGCACGTGCCCACCCACACAAATATCCACCTGCACGACGAGGTGGGAACCCTGATCAGGATCTCTTCTTCAGCATCAGCACCTTTGCTCTTTCAGTGCACAGCCCTGTGAAACCATCTCCCCTGCAGAGTCTGGGAGAAGCACAAAAAAATTACAGAGGCTACTTCCCAGCTGATCTGCTTAGGTCATCAGGAACTCCCCAGGGAGTCTAGGTGTCTGCTTTACACCTGGACTGCTCAGCTTCAAAGTGACTGAGATGCAGCTCTGGCTGCTTTATGACATTCCTGCCTGTCAAAAGCCATTTCAAGGTGGGTGATGCCTGAGGACTCGGTGAGTGGCCAATAATTTGTTATCTAGAGCACATAAGATAGGTCAGGACAGCAGGGACTGCTTGGGTGGTGCAGTGGGTGGGGAGCCATGCCCTGTAGCTCGCAATGGACATTTTCCCCAGAGGAAGCTTGTACAACCCTACAACCAAGGACCTTAGGCAGGAATTGTGCCAGTGAGAAGGTGTATCTTCTCTGGGATAGAAGAAGAAAACTATTCTCCAGGAGGCTGGCCCTTGTTGGCAGAAAAACCGAACAAAAAACTAAAGAAAAGCGAATGTGTGGGAAAAACTGGGCTGCGTTATTTCAAAGGACAGGCAGAACAACTGGGCAGCAACTGGGACACGGGCAAAGAGATGGTAGGGAAGAAAAGCTGAGTGACAATTTTCATCTGAAATACCACTCTGCAAGCTGGAAGAGTAGTGTATGCTCTCTGTGTTTGGGAAAACTCAGTTTAGGAGTAGTGTTTAAAATATTTAAGCATTAAAAGACAGCAGCAAGGCTCTGTCTATCTGAAGAGACAGTGCCTGGCTGAGTTCTCAGCAAGTGCAGACATTTTCTAATAGCAGGATTCATGTGGGATGTGTGAGGAGGTTTAGGGATGATGCCTTCCTCGACGGCAAACAACCAAGCAATTCAGTTCACTGATCAACAGATACAGCAGCACATACATGAGATTTGGGTCTCTCCAGAGCCAGGGCTCTGTGAAAGCACTGAACCCTTGGAGTTGTGCTCTTGCATCACACTGAGCAGATTCAATTCAGCTTCATGGTCTGAAATGGACCTCACCTCTCCTATCCCGAAATGTGCATAAAATTCTCTTCTGAAAACCAAATCTGCTACATTCCTTCTGTGTCTAGTAAATAAAATGCTTGTGATTTTGGGAGCTGCTCCTGCATGTGGTGTTCCTTCAGACACTTTTACTAACATAATGACTAGTCTGATACTAGACACTATTACCACAATATCATATGAGTCAGAAGCATGAGGCATGCTAGCTGGGCAGGCTGGGTATTACTGTGCAGCCAGGAGAAAAGCAAAAATTGATGTTAAAGAGTCTTGCCCCTACAGTCAGCTTGTCAAACATATGATTAAATCTTTTCTACCTCTTGAGCCAGGCATTGAGAATAGGCTAATGACCTGAGCCAAAGAAATAGGGATTTTATAGTGGCCTTGAAATAATAGATTCCTGGTTTGCAAATACTTCTAGCATGCAGGAGAGTGAGGGACTGATAACAACAGCTTGAGTTAAGCTTAGTGTGGGCAGGTGTTATGCAAGCTTCCCTCACACAGCTGTGTTAAAACAAGTCATTCGTGACCTGGCATAGCCCTGTTCTTCTGCTCCTGGTTCTTCAAAGAGCTACGTGAGACACTTAGGTTTTGAGCTGCACATCTGTGAGGATCCAGCAGCTCTGCCACTGCATCCTTGTTCTGATGCTTAACCCTTCTGCCACTTCAGACTCTGGGTTTTAATGCAGCTGGTAACATCCTCACCCTGATCTAAAGGGACTCCTATGTTACCTGTCCTTGGGTTCACTACAAGTGCTTTATAGTTTGAATCTTGAGGGACATGTCCGAGTGCAGCCCTTCCTCAGGTGGAAAAGGAGAAGAGAGATGCATCATGCTGTGATTTGTGAACTTTGTCAATGGGAACGAGGACATGAGCAGCCCTACGAACACCTGTGGGCGCTAAAGCTGGATT
The DNA here is from genome assembly GCA_013397175.1 of Platysteira castanea. Taxonomy (NCBI): domain Eukaryota; kingdom Metazoa; phylum Chordata; class Aves; order Passeriformes; genus Platysteira; species Platysteira castanea. The sequence continues at coordinate 335,870 of VYXC01006596.1, forward strand.
TGAATTTAGGCCTCAAGATCTGAAAGGCCAGTTCTCGAATCAGTTGTCTTATTTCTGCAATCCTGCTAACTGAAGAGCTGCTGCAATCAGCAGCCAGACTCAGTGCCACAGCTATTTTCAGTTCAGTTCCTCAGGTGGAAACATTTTCCTTCCCCCTGCCACCCCTCCAGGCCTGGTGATGTCTGTGAGATAACTGGCGTAGAGAGACCTGCTTTTCTCCCCGGGGCCAAACACAGCTGGACTACTCAACTGCCTTGCAGTCAGGGCGGGCAAGGTGGAGGAAATGAGAGTTTTGGACATGAGCTTGCTCGGGAGAGCTCTGCTAACACACCTCCTGCATCCCTCAGTCTGGCCTGGGCTCTTCGAGACTTCCTGCTTTGAGCCCTTCCCAAACAGAGCTCTTGGTCTGGCCTTCAGTGTTTGCCTTCCTGCACATGAACCTTCGAGTTACAACATAAAATGCATAAGGGAGGGTAAAGAGATAGGTCATGATGAATACACACTTAGACAAGGAGGAAAAAACCATCATATCAGAACAATTTCTATTACAGTTGGTTCCATCACACTCTTTCAAGACATCCAGCTTACAGGATCAGTATTGAAGGTTCTACTTGCACTAAACTTTTCCTACATGTGTTTGGACTAACCACACTGAGTTGCCTTTCCTGAGGCACTGGATGACATTTTTGACACCTCATTTGAGATATTCCTTCCAACTATCACACTGCAAGAGTACGAGCCCCAGCTGCTGTACCTGACCTGTTAGTCCACAGCGAAGGTCTTGGCTATGATGAGGTGTCTAAATTGGCATTAGATTAATGTGTTTAGTCAGCTGAACCTGTCTTTACTAGTTTTGATTTCCTGTAAAAAGCAAATACATACACATACTTTTAATTTCAGTATATACAGCGCCAGACCGTGTGGCTTTGATCTTGGCTGACATTACTGTAATAAAACCAGTTCTCATCCCCAGCAGTTGTTTCTAACTCAAAACACATGCTTCCTGTCCCTCAGCTACTGTTCCTGAGCACTGCAGCCTCTGTCCTGACAGTTCAGGATTTCAGCTGCTATCAGTCCTGCTCACCAGTGCTTTCCTCTCAGTGAAGAGACCCCTGACACCACATCTGCAGGGATAACTTATTTTCAAACACTGATCATGGGTCATTCTCACTGACCTCAGCAGGAGCTGCTGAATACCCCACAGTTTTTAAAACAACTTTATAAGTGTCCTTACAAATATTTAAGAGCACACTTTAGGCATCTGCTTAAAAAATACAAGTGGTCTTCCTCTGTGAATACTCAGTGTGGGGGTTTGTGGCATTCAGTCCAAAAATTTTCTGTGGAGATCCTGGTTCCGAATTCTTTCTGTGCCTCTCTAAAGAAGGTTTGGCAAAGGCAGCCTTCTCACAGACTAATGTCCTCTCTTGAGAGGCAGAACCAGTGTCAGCAGATTAATCTTGACAGCTTCAAGACACACTTGCCAACGGGGCAGATAGAGATTAATCTTATTTGCACAAAGGTGTCTTTCCCAGCTATATAAACAATAGATTCCCTCTAAAGCCTTACCTTCAAAGGTATTTCTATGTACCAAACTAGTGCTGTAAGAGAATTCCCACATCAACACAAGTCTCTCTTCCAGCAGGAAAAACAGAGGTGTTACCCCAGCAGCCAGTCTTTGCTAGGGAAATAGCTTTTATAGGGGATAAACTTAATGCCCTCTCAGGGCATTAATGTCAGTCTCTATACGCTGGTCACACACCACTGCTCCAGCTGTTCTCAGTGCAGAGCTGTTTGTGCTTTAGGATACAAGAACCAGGGAAGGGAGGAACTGGAAGGACCTGTGAGTTGAACAACACAAGTCAAATGCTCATCTGCAAGAGAGCAAGAGCATGTGTAGATCATCACAAAACTTTGTCAGTCAGAGAGGACCTTACAGGAAGAGTTTATTTCCCCAGATGTAAACTACAGCAACCTGGAAGCTTTACTAATTGCTGTAACCTCTGAGGCCTGCAAGGGAGCAAGATATAAAAAATGAGCTTGTAGGCAAAAATTAGCAGAGTTTTGGAGTTTGGTCTCCCACTGGCATCCATTCTCCCGTGCAGGAGTGGCACAGAGATGTGGTGCTCATCACAGCGGCCCTCCTAGGGTCAGGTAATTACCTCAGAGCTGTCACTGTTCACCAGCACTCACTCAAGAAGCTGGCTGATGGAGTCAGGCACACGCCTGAATTCAGCCCACCTTCCCCAAATGGGGGAATTTCCCTGATTCCTAGAAACACTTTTCCCTCTTCACCAAATTGTGCCAGGCCTTCTGGTGCTCTGTTGGAGCAAATTACTGCTGAATTATAGGTTGTTACATTGGCCACAGCTTTGTCCTGAATATCAGCAGCTTCTTCTTCTTTTGCTCTCTGTTCAAATAAAGGAAACATTGGTTTATCCCTACTGTGGTTTGACAGAAAATGCAGGCTTGAGCTAAACTGCTTTAACATCTTGTTTGGTCAGGTGGGATTTACCCACCCTAGCAGTAACTTATCAGCAGAGAAGGCAGGAGAAGAAGGTTTTCAAATGGTTGCTTGCTTCTCGTTTTATGACCAAAGCTTCCTTTGAGATAGAAAGAAAGAAAAACGGGGAAGTTGTGAAATCTACAGGACAACGAACCTAAAAGCTGCTTTTTGCTAAAGGCTGGGTTATTAAATTATATTGCTAACAAAAACCAGAAAACCAGACCTTTTGGTTAACTTACAGGGAGCAAACCATCCATACATTCAGGGGAACAAGAAAATTGTAGTTCTTAAAATGATTAACATGATCACTGTGAATTGCCAGAGAAGGAAAATAGTTCAAAACCACCCTGATCAAACCTGGAAATGCCTTAAGTGATGCAATCCAGGGTCCAAATCCTGCCCCTTCTGCTCTAGAGGGTAGAGAATGGTGTGAGAGCCCGTGCTACTGGCACTGTGGGGGTGGGTGATCCTGAGAACATCGTTTAGCCTTCCTCTGGCTTATTTTTTTTAAGTGGACAAAAGAGTCCTGAACAAGATTTCACCGCTCTCCAAATATTACCCTGCATACATATTTCAAGAGTCAATGTTGTAGCTAAAGCATTTTAAAGCATAATTTAAACCCCAAAGTTTTAAATTCCAATTTGTTGAGAAGGCCAACTTCTTTCCTAAGTATTTCGTCTTGGAAAGGGAGAAAGACGAAACAATCAAGGATAAGGACCTGCTGCTTCCTTTCTTTTTCACTCACAATAGAAAAAAGAAAGTAACACGTGTAGAGAGTCAGGAAGAAAATCTACTCTCAGTTTTGATTTTACTCCAATAGGAAAAAGTCAAATGTTGACATTGGTAAAATGTGGGGCAAAGGTGGAAGAAGAATCACCCTAAATCATCTCTTTTTTTGGTTACTTCAGCTGCACAGAAATTACACAGTGAAAATGGTGCTTGGAAATGGCAGCTTTACTTTCACCTGCATCACTGAATATCATTGCCCTGTGTACTCTGCTACCACATCTACCTTCAGGGTCACTATAAAGCCTCACGAGTGCTCCTATTTTTTTTTCCTGATAGATGTAGCTTTTCCTTTTTAGGCTATCAGAGTTTACCTGGATCTGATCACACGTTTATTTCAGTATTGTTAGGGAAGCCACATGCTTGTAAGGACAGTGGGTCAAATTCATGCCAACTGCATTTTAGCCAGTGGAATTGTGCACTGGGCAAACAGTGCTCAGTGGACTTGTCAGTGCTGTAAGTGATTTCAGACCCCAAATACCTCACACTTTCCCTTTGGTGGATGCCAGTTACACAACACTGAACTCGTGTGTGAGCACTGAGAAGCCTCTGTGCTGCAAGATCTCACACTGGGCAACCTTTTCTGGTGCTGACATCTGCATGTTTTGTTCCTGACCTTGGATGGAACAGATTGGGGCCCAAGTCCCTACCCAGGCAAAATCCCCAGGAATTTCAGGACAATTTTTGCCTAAGGACTGTAGGAGTGATTCAGCCTAATGTGAGAACTAATGTCCTGGAAGCTTTTTCTAGGCAGCATCCTAATTATAGGCTCAAACTCGACATCTGTAGCACAAACTCATGCTGCATTTTGCAACCTGAGCTTCTCTGTGAAGAAGCACACAACAAAAACAAAGCTGACTGATCATTTACCTTTCATTAGGTGCCCTCAAACTCTAATATTTGTATCAAGAGCAGCGTATGAGCTGCTTCAAAAGATGGCAAGGTAGGAAAATGCCACTGGGACTGTTTTCTGCTGGTCACAGCACACAGCTGGGAGCTGCTGTCACTCCTGTCCAGGCAAACCATGTGCTGGAACCTCTGCACATGAGTACGTGGGGTTTTTTCCCCCTAGAATAAACTGGTGGCGCAGTGAACACCAAAAAGCACTTCTTTTGTGCCTCTGCCTCCAGGTGAAAGAGAATAAATCTATCCCAGTTACTAAACTCCTTGCGAAGTACATATCAGGAACCTTTGTGAAATGCCCACAAATTGCTGGCACTGGAGCTAATCTCTTCTTGGTTACCAGATGATTATTTTCCACATCAGCGGACAATGATAAAAGTAGAAGAGATTGTGCTTTCTTCCTCTTTAGGTGAGGTGTTGACAGATAATAAATCATTTTACAACACCAGCGTTGGTTTCCTTGTGTTTAAACATGGAAAGCAAAATGCAGCCAGGTTCTATGATACCTTTCTCAAGCCACCAACTGGTACTGAAGGAATTAAATTGATAAAGGTTTCATTTCCCTGCCTGTGCCTCTTAGAGCTTTTGTTTAGATGATCTTAAATTCCATCCAAGCCCCCTGGTTTTTTTTGTTTTTTTTTAATTGCTTTTTGACAATACCTGCCTGTTGAGGGGTGGTTGTCCATGTCCTTCCGTGTGTATGTGAAATACACTTGGATGGATTCTGTGGATGAAACTAGAATAATGCAGGATGAACTAATTTGCTGTCGACAGACGAGTTCAAGCATGCTCTGCTAAACAGAAATTAACTCAGAACAGCATCCTTTTGCTCATACAGGAAGGAGACAGGGGTTTTAAGACAGTGAGAGTCAAAACTGGATGTAAAATGGATATCTTGTACCTATCCACTCTCTCATTTTCCCCTCTGCATCTTCCATGTTAACTCCCCAGCTGTGCACTTGCCTGTTAAATTTCAGTGCAGAAGATGGACCAAGAGTTTTTTAGGCCACCCTGAGATTTTAGCCTGCAACCAAGCCTTTGAAAATCCTTCCTACCTTAGACATTATCCCACAGCACCACAATATTTTATTTCAGGCTGAAAGTAATAAACCACTTGCTTGTCAGTGCATTAAGCACAGGATTTGGAGGCCACTGAGCAGGCTGACTTATGAAATTACTAAATGTACAAATTGAACAAATGTAGAAATTGAAGCTGGTGCTCTTTTATCTTGGTGTCATGATTAGATCTGGACACAAATTTCTCTCTGTCCAGCAGCTCCACATCACTGTCCCAAAGGGTTGCACAGGATTCAGTGGCAGCTTTCACTCAGTGGTGAAAATTTGGTACATAACCACACAGAAACCAACACAGTTCCCTTGTGGTACATAAACTGTGCCAAAGGAAGTCAAGTCAGCAGGAACTGGATAGATAAATCCTAAAATGCCTGGACTTTTGGAGACAGGTGGTCATGCTTTTATCCCTGTTACATAAGAGAGTCAAACTGCTATTGGAGCTCTTGGGAATAAAACCCTGTTTGGGTTGAAATTACTGAGTCTATTTCTAGAGTTCTGAAACTCTTCCCTTCTCCTGTTTAAACTTCCATCTCTCCTGCTCTCGTTTATGGCCTGATGTGCAGAAGCACAAAGTGTTTCCATGAAAGACACAGGTTTTCCAAAAGCTCTAATGGTCTAAGAGGTACCAATTTCTTCCAAAATTTTGCTTTTGCTGCTGAAAACTTCTTCCTGGTCTCAAAATAATTTTTTTTTCCTCGGGAAGACTCCCATAAACCTGTGATTAAATGCAGTCTGCTTCCTAGTTATGGTGGTGTTCACAAGTAAAGGTGGTTGAAAGAGTGAGACAAAACCTGTAGTCCACCAAAAAGATAGGTTGTCATTGGTTCCTTAGAGGCAGTGAACTCAGATGTTAATGAACATTTCCAGAGGTCACTAAGGCACACTACAGAAATGCTCTGAAGGTGAAGATTGAAGACTATTTCTTTTCAAACTGCTTAATTTTTTATATGTATTTTAGAGCCTGCCTGTATGTCTGTACTTTTTGTCTTCAATTGAGCACTATTCCCATCTTAATTGAGGCATAAATCTGCATGTACAGACCCGCACCTTTCATTATTTAATATACCATCTGAAAAATTATATGATTTTGATAGGCAACACATTGATTTGTACTGGTTTTTTTTCTGCTGTGTTACACGAAAACTTCATTATCTACAGCATTCAGTTCCATGACAGTAGGGCCTTGAAGAATGATTAAACTTTAAATTTTAGTAGGGTAGGCTACTTGCAAATCAGTTCTTGGATTTACAGTACCACGTTGGATATGAGTTAACCAGAAGAATTAATTATGGAATTATTGGAATAATTAATCATGGATATGATTACGATTCCATGAATATGGAATAATTAATCATGGAATGCCTTCACAAAGCAGTGGGGTTTTTTACTTTTAGGGACTCTGTTGACAGTAGTGAGGTCACACTCTCACTGCACGTGGTAGCACCAAATAGAGCTGGAATAGAAGGAAACAGGGGGAGGACACAACCTGAGCACTCAGAAACATCAAATTACTTTGCCCTGCCCATTCACAGATTATTTGTGACCCCACTGCAGTCCGTGGGAGTTTTGCCACTTAATTTCAATAGGAGAAGAATCTGGGTTGGATGGAGGTTTCCTGCTCCTGCCCACAGCAACAGATGCATTCCAGAGCACTCTTAGCAAAGGAAAACAAAAGGGCAAATCCCCGGTGACTGCGGCAGCAGGAGGGCCAGTTTTCTTTGCTATCGTGTAATTTTGAATTCAGTAGCTGTTCTGTGACGTGACGTGTTTCTCCCCTCTGTCAAATTAATGCTTTCTTCCCATGCGGAAGGCGCGTCAGGGAAAGAGCCCAGAACAAAACCATCAACACAAACAGCCCCCAGAAGCCTTTTCACATTTCCCACCTCACATCTGTCACAATGGCAAAACCGTGTTTGCAAACAACATGGAAAAACTGCTTTAAACATTGTACTTCCTCAAAACAGAGGGAATTAATTCAGCCTGCTGCCTCTCAATCCAAGTAGCGACAACTGGTGATGAACTCCCCCAGCAGAACGCCCGTGCTATGGAGAGAACAGCTAAAGACTGCACAGGTTGTCCAACTCTGGCTGCATTCATCTTCCTTTTTTACCCTTTCCTTCACTAAGGTCCTCTCTGTCGTATCCTTGGACTTGATAACTTTGTTAAGGGCCGTAAACACCCAGGGAGACTTTGGGAAAGGTTTGAGCGCCTCAGGAAAGCAGCAGCAAATGCGGACCATGACCGATGATGCCCTAAGGACTGTCACAGGCAGTCAAACAGAAAGGGGATGCAAGTGAGTTTTTCTTCCCTTCCACCTTGTGTCCTCTGTTTTACAGGAGGCAGTTCCCATGCTGACAATCGGGCAGCACTCTCCACACAGTTAAAAGACAGCAAAACCTGTCTCTGTAGCTGCCAAGGACAGAGAAGAGACTGCAAACATGTTCTCTGCGTTTGGGATGATTCAGTTTAGGTAGACTACCTGGGTCAGAGCCCAGATGGTGTAAACTGCTGAATCTCAGAACTTACATTAGCTGAGTCTCTAGATTAATAAGTATATTTTATTTGAACTTCTGAACTATTCTGATATTCTTCATTAAAAAAAAAACTAACCCCAAGCCTCCGAACAACCTCCAAGGGAAAACCAAGGAAGCAAAAACTGATGTGACTCCTTTGAAGTATCAGTGTGAATCCTGTCAGAGGTCAGGCAGAAGAGGGTGTCCCCTGAGCACCAGCACAGCACAGCTGAGGCAAAGGCCACACCTGAAGTTTACTGAGCAGCTTGAGGAGGGCTGAGCTGCCCTGTGCAGCTCAGTGAATTGTCATCCGAAACTCTCAGGGCTGGCACCTTAAAGATCATCATTAATTAGTCACCCAACAAAGCGTGTTGGAAAGGGCAGTCACACTCAGCTCTGGTACAGGATGCTGCACTAGAAACAGAAAGTGGTGAGCTTGGAGGAGCACTTGAATAGAAGACACTGAAGGTGCATATGAGGCAACTGAGCCAAACACAAGAAAATCAGGAAGACGTTGGAGTCTTGGTGATGTAAGCTTGGACTGTTCAAATGTCTTGGGAACACTAAAGCCAGTGGGATTCCTGAGGGAATTTACAGCTGTGTCATTTGTCCCTTACTTATTTTCTAGATGGCTTTTGGGAGAGAATTAATACCATCTTTCTCCTTCAATTTAACCCTGCTGGTGATTGACTGCTGGCATGAATGCCAAAGCATTCAACACAGGAGATAACACACCAAAAATAAACCTCACCCTAAACAAAACATCCTGCCCTGTCACTTACTCACAGTACCTTTTCTGTGGTATAATCTTGAGCTGAAACCATTAAGGAAAGGGTCTCCACTGCTCAGTTTTTCCGACTCAGATGTGAGAGGACTAATTTTGATAAACCATGTCTTAAAAAACTCACCTTATCAAATTGAACAGGAAGAACTGAAAGCAAGCTGGGGATACATTACCTTTCACTTCTCTACATCACCACCCATAAAAGGAGCTTGTTAGCTCAAATATGGCTTGACCACACTGAACAGCACATGCAATGAATCCACACCTGATTTATTCACGTATTGTATGCCCCAGAGCAGCAAATTTTGGCCATGATTTATGAATTCATTTCTGAATGGCTACTGAGGTTTCATTGTGAAAGTAAACTATATGACCTATAAAAACACCAGCGTAAAAATCAAAATAACCTGATTTGGGAAAAGTCTGAGCAAGTCACCACAGCGACTCCTTCAGGTCCAGATACCTAAGTATCATGGGTATAATCTGATATTAATGACTAAACTTTTTTTTCCCCTAAAAGAACTTCATTGTTCTGGTGGCAATAGTGCTTACTAATATCTTAAACAATATGAACATCTGTTAAAAATCTTCCTGAAGAAAGAAAGGCACAACTTTCCCATGTCCAATCTTCCTATTTCTGGAATATATGTTTCTGACAGGATCATCCCATAGATTTTGGTTGTTTGGTAAGAAGGGTGACACCTAGGGACGTTTCATGTCTTCTCTTCCGAAACCAAATGAAGAAAATGCACATTCCCATGATGAAAGCCAAGAGTAGAGCCAGTGTCTACTGACTGTGTAAAGGTTCCAAGTCTGACATTTCCCAAGTGCACAAACAGCAGTGATAACTGCTAAGGGTTTCTAAAGTGTTACACAGCCTGTGTTGATGAAGGAGAAGGTGGAAGAAGATTCAATAAAGGGAATGAAATGTTGGGAAGCACTGCTTTCTTCAAGCCCCTCCTTCTTCAGGATTTCTAATGAGAGATTGTTGGTGAATTCTCAGTTTGCACAAACATCTTGTCAGCTCCAAAAAAGAAGAGTAAGAAATAACACCCTTAGAAGAAATGTCTGAGAGCTTAATCCAGCCCGGCAAAAGCAAACACAAATCCACTGATTTCAGTGGAGTTACAGATGGCCCACTTAATGTACAACAGAGCTGATTTGGCCCTCCTCCCACACTGTAGCACTGCTTTCCCTAAGAAACCTTTGCTTTCAAAGGAACCAGCCATGTGCAAAGAGCTGAGCTACAATTGAATAAATGAATAGAAGGCACACTTGTATTTAAAAACTTCTCTCAGTAGTGGGTTTTAACAGCAAGTATTGACCTTTTATCTGTTTAATATCAGGATCTTACGCCAGCATCACAGACAAAACACTGAGGATATGCAGAATATCAATTATTGTACACCTATTTCTGCTTCCTGTGGTTTCCTACGAGCATTAAATTGGAATCATGTATAAGCACAGTGCATGTCTCAGGAAGAACTTGTTCTTCCTTATAAGCCACCTCAGCACTACAGATGGGCACAGGATTTTTGCTAAAAGCACAGAGGGAGACAGAGAAGGAGAGAGAGAAAGAAAAAAGAAAGTGAGGGAAGAAAGTTGCTTACTGTTTCGAGGCTTCTCCTCATCCATGCCTTCATCTTCGTTTTCTGGATCAATATCTTCTGCTTGAGTTATCCAGTCCAAGTATCCCTTCAAATCCTCCTCCAGCTGTTGCTTTTCCCGCAGCTTCTGGAAATCGCCTCGAGCCTTTGCCTTTTCTCTTTCTTTGGAAAACTCCCTAGCAAGAGGGAGGGAGGGACAGGACATGGGGGGAAAGAAGGAAGAGATGGAAGAACAGTGGGTTAGATTGATTTCCACTGGAAAGCCTCCTCAGTCTGTGTAGCACACCCAGCTGTCTCTATTTTAGCAAGACAAACGTGTCTGGAGCACCTTTGCTGCACACACACTTGTAAAACAGCTGGAGTGTCCACATTTCTATCAATACTTAGGAAAGGATTAAGACATTTTTTAAAACTTTAATTCTCAACATTTGGTTAACAATTCAAATAAAACACATATGTAACATTTATGTACGATTTTATGTACAATACCAGACATTTTCTGACATTCTGTAACACTTGGTATTCTCCAACAGTTATCTACAAGTGTCTGTATGAATAATGATTATGATGAACTGTTTGACAATAATCTGACATCTGGAGAGTGAGATGGCAGCTCTAACTTTTAGCCAGGTTTCAATCTGTGTTTAAGGTTATATGTGTAATCACAACCAAATTGGGCTACCTTAAGTGTAATTAATGGTACTCACAACTCTGTACACATTTAATTATGGACCATTTCACCCACAGAACTGGAAAATATAGTTAAAAACTCAGACCTCAAAGTTTAACTGAAGACTTTCAGCATTCAAGGCTGTTATCTGACTTGAAATCTGTTTTTCAAATCTCACACTGGGTGGACAAATATGATAAATTATGGGTAGACGGAATGAATAGACTCTGCTAGAAAGGTCACAGACATTTGATGATAGTTTTATGAAAGAACACTTTTGGGAATATAGACTTAGAGCATAAGAACAAGAATTTCCTGTTGCTCAGTTATGATCCTGGGTGCTTGGCTTTCCCTTCTTTTCGGCTGTGGTGCTGTTTCTTCTCCTCTTTCAGAGACACCTATACAGCAATAATTTTTTCCAGAAATGCTGACCTCCCTTATTTAGAGACTCATGTGGTTCTAAACCAGGTTTCAACGCTTGTATTTTAAAAAGTAAGCTTAATGATTGTGAAAATTGCTTGGCCAAGAGTACTTAAGCATTAAGTCTTACATCTGCTGAAGCAGATCACCACACAAGACACACACAGCAGATAATACAGGCCACTCTTTCTAAAAAAAGAGCAGTGAAGCCATTTTCACCAGTGCATTATCTATTATTGTTGCTGGAGACTGTCAGCAATGAATGGATTTTAAAAAATGCTGCTCCACTTGGGATTTGTCTTAGGTTTGCTCCTGCAAAAATAAATAGGAAACCTACCACTGATTTGGGTGGCATAATGTTAGGATAATAAAAATCCTAGCCAAAATGTTAATTTTGGGAGTGTCCTGTGACTGCTACTCAAGTAATTGAGATGGAGGTGGGTGTCTGGTCCAAAAAGCTGAACGACTTCCATGGACTCCACAGGTTTTGGATCAGGATTTCAGTATTATGAGCTGTGCATGAAACCAGCACTGCAGCAGGATCAAAGCAGGATGATCCCTTAATTTCTAGCCAAAATGTGTGGCAAAATGTGCCAGTGTGATCTGCACCCCTGTCAGGCTGCTGAGGGTTCAGCCCCTCCCATTGAAGTGTGATAACAAAGGTGGAAATGAGGAAGAAAACCACTGGCTTCTCTGGCCTGAAGTTAGCTCACAGCCATCTCTGGGTCCAAACTCAGCCTTAAGGCATGGAAAAAATGAAAAACTAAATTTTACTATCCTGGGAGTGATATTTTATTATTTACAATGTAGAAGAAATAAACAATCCCAACAATAATAATAAAAACCATACAAAGAATGTTAGGAAAAAATCCGTCAATGGTAGTTATATTTTCTGCTTCAGTAACACATTTCACCTGGGTCTGCTACAGTGCCTTGTCCAAATTAATGAATTAACTCACAAAAAAATAATCCGAATGAATCTACGTATTATTAAGCCTGTTTGTTAAATCAAATTCCAATATTTCAGTTTTTAGCTCCTAAAGTGCTATTTTAGAATCTAAAACAAATGGGTCCAATTCTGAAATGGGCTGAACCCCGAGCTTTCTAGCACAATGGGAAATACTGGGATTGCCTCGTGCAAACGACCTGCAGTTCCACGTCTCTTCCCTTCGTACAACACACGATCCTCCACGTCTCAGATGGCTCTCCAAAGAGAAGACAACTGCTTTAAATTGTCTTAATTTCTCTGCTCTACCAACAGGAAACCATTGAGAACAGGTGGCTCAGGAAATTGCTGCTGCAATTCAAACCACCTCCCACGTGGCGTGGCAGCCTGTACCGGGGGAAATGTAGCTCACAATCAAGATTTACCATCGGGGGTCATTTTCCATCCTGGGGGAAAGGAGCTGGTGGCCTCAGCCCAGGCCGTGTTGCAGGCAGGTGCAGACATTACTGCTGCCTGCAGCACAGCTGGTAAGAAATGGGCACTGTTTGCAGCTCCAGCAGGCAGGCCAAGGACCAAAGCAGCTCTTGATGGAAGGGCCATCTTGAGTTTAGAGGCAGCCTTCTCAAAAAAGACTGCGCTGTCGTGGCAGGGTAAGGTCAGCAAAGGCTTGCAGAACTAGCAAGCGATCTGTCTCTTTTCAGTGAACCCAAAACCATTGGTATAAGACTGGGTGAGTCTGGTTGTTTTTACCATAATTCAGTTTGTTTGACTTTGCTTTACTTCTCCCAGGAAACTGTAGAAATGTCTGCAAATGGGAATACCAAAAAGGAGCAGAGTATTCTGGAGAGATGTTATCTCCGTGTGAGGTTAGGGTGGGTCAAGATCATAAACACCCAGCTCTGCATCGTGTGCTGTTTCAGAAGAAAATTCCTCTTTCCCATCCTGATGATGGAATTTAGGTTATTCTTGTTGATACGATTTCTCACATTTAGAGGCGAGATGGAAAGTGAGCAAAACAGCAGAATTCCAACAGTTCAAAACTCCTGCTTGCTACTCAAAGTGGAGCACAAGGATGCAAATCTCATCCGCCCTGAGAAGTACACCAAGGAATGGGAAGGGTTGGAAGAGGGGACAGAAGGCTAGGGAAAAACACCTGAAAGGTCACAAAAACTGCTCAAGGAGGAGCTACAACCACAGCCAGGCTCCTGCTCACTCTGACCTCTTTCTTGGCTGTAAAAGCATCAAAAGCAGCCAACTGTGTTTTGCAGGATCCTCTCAAAGTAGAAACCTCCATTCTCCTGCCCTCCATTTGCCTTAGGCAACTGCTTCTTTGGCCTCTGTCCTGGGATTTGGATCAAAATATAAAGGAAATGTGGCTCTCTACACTTAGGTGTGCATGTCTGAAGGTTGAAGCCTCACTGCCATTTTTTTCCCCTCGCTAATTAACTGAAACAGATAACACAGACGTGAACATCTCCCTTCTCAAGTGACTTCTAAACACTGCTCAGGGCAATGATGTGGAAATGTTTTGTGCCCGGGCTTGGGGAGGTCTGCAGTGTGGTCTGCTGACTGGATATTCCTTTGGAGTACATGAGTTTTGTGTTGTGCTCAGCCAAGTCAGGAAGAGATTACAGCTCTACATATAAATGCTCTGACATGCTCTTTAGCCTAGTATGTGATTAGTAAATTCACCAGGACCATGAATGGGTGACATACCTGAGCAAAACCAAATTACAAAAGAACTCTTGGAGCAGAGCAGAATTCAGCATTTCATTCTGCAGGTGCAATCAAGGTGTCTTTGTGAGTACAATTAATTACACTTATGTATTCAGAAGTGATTAAACCCCCCTCCCCCAAGCTAATCTGTCATTTGCAAAGTCTACCTACACAACATGCCTGCTGAAGCTCCTGAAATAGATAAATGGGAAAAAAAAATCAGAGATGCCCAGAATGGATATTCAAAGATAACCAGGAATGCTGCTTTCTATCTAGAACAGGCAGGTGGATCATCTACGTAGATCAGACTAATAGCAACAAAAAGTCCCTAAGACAAAAAGCTGAATCTGCAAAGTGAAGACACTTTGTAACTCAGCAGAATTTAGAACTGCTTTACAAAGTTAATTGTTTAAGAACTGCTTATTTAGACCAAAGAAAATTTGGAACATTTCTCCCATAATTTCTGTGTTTTTTCATGGACGAAAACTCTTAAGTTTCTCTTCACTTTTCTCCAGTTGGGGAAATTTTTGCAGAAACAGTGCAGCTGTCATAACACTGTGAAGACAGCCAGAAAGAGTGACTCACAGCTTAAACAAGGTGAACTTCATCTTTGATTTCAGTTCCCTCTACAGACTGCTTCCATCTCCTACCACTGACTCTGGTGGGCTAGCTGCAGAGTGGCAGGAGGTGGAAGATTTAGGCCCCAAAACTCTTTCTTGAGTTGAAAACGAAAGAGAGAGGAAATTCAATTGTTAATTATGCACAGGTACAAAGCCAAGTGCAGGTCAATTGAATCAGCAGTGCTTCAGTACTGTGCACTCCTCGTGGCTGGGCTCACAGGCACTTTTTACCCAATCAGATACCCTATAATCTTTAATAACAGCTCTATAAGGTCCTTGAGTGCACCTCTGGTAGAACAGATCCCTTTCCCTGCCAGCTGGGCACCATCCCCCACTAGTGCTGACATCCTTACCTGCTGGGCAGGGTATCCACCGGGAGGAATGAGGAGTGTGTGTTTCAGGAGGGTGCCAGAGTATCACTCTCCAGATATGCAAACGCAGACTATTGCCTAACACTTCATTACCAGGGGTTTTTTTCCACGCTCCTGTTACTGCGTGGAAACCCTGCTCCTTGCAGCAGCTTGTCTCCTTCAGCGGAGTAATGAAGACAGAAATACCTCCTGCAGACCTGCTATTACCTGTCCCTTTGCCAGATGGCCAAAGGTGGACCTTTTTCCCTGGTCCCACTGCTGCCCTTCCTGTCTTGTTGGCTCAAGTGCCAAGGACTTAATTTCTCTGAGGCATCAAGTCCCCTCTCCTGCTCGGAGATCATTTTCCCTCTATTTTGATCAAAAGACAAGGGGCTTCAGGGCTGCCTACTCAGGCAACAGGTACAGGCCCTAATCAAACTCAGAGCTCATCAAAGGAGGCAGGATATTAGAAACAAAAAGAGGACACATAAAAGTCCTCATAACATATTTATCCATGTACCCAGAATGGCTGTAGGCCTCCAGTCATACCCAAATATGGAACTAGGAGCCTAATCCTAGAAGATTTTTTTTCTTTTCAATCTTGCAAGGAATGTTTGCTGGCTTGATTCCTCTAATTATGTGGCTCCCCAGGGGCAGTAAAGTTTTTAACTACTGGGGACAATATCCATTGTTTTTAATCAAAGCTACTAAAATGATGTTTTGCAGAGAGGGTTGTACTGCAGAACTGAAATACAGCTAAATGTCTGGATGTCTTAACAATCCTTAAACACTAAAAGGACTTCTCCTGCTTCTCTGTTCATCCTTGGAAAAGGTCAGAGCCTCATGCCAGGCTTGTAATCTGCACAACAGAGAAGATGGGCTTACTGAAGAAGGAACGTGCCCAAGACTCTCTCCAGGGAAAACAGTCTCCTGGTGGGCTGTGCTTTAGATGTACTAAACAATGTGAAAATTTCTCCTGTGAGAAGACATAATTTGGCAGGAATCTCATCCTACAGGCGTGAAGAGATTTGTCTCATGCTCTCATTCTCCCTTCAGTCCTACTGACTCTTCCAGAAATTCTACTATAATCCCCCTCTACGGTGCATGGATTGCTTTACCCGCAGGAGAGCATAGTGCTGTCCTCTTCCCACGGAGCACAGGTAGAGGAATGTGTTACAGACAAAAAATTGTCTTATATTCCTTTGATTTAGTCAAAAGGCTCCTTCTGTGACACTAGGAATGCTGTATTTTGCTATTTGCACAGCAAGAGTCTAGGCCTTCCCTTAAGGTTCCTGAGATCAACCCGCCACTGACCACTGCTTTGGTAACCAGAGAGTAGGAATAGAAATACAACTTTTAAAAAATAAACAGTAATAAAACATTTTCCTGGGACTGCTTACCCGCTAAGTACACCGAGAACCAAGTTAAGTACAAAAAATGACCCTATGATGATTAGTGTAACAAAATAGATCCAGGGCCAGTCCCTTCCTATGGCATCATTGACCTGGAAGAGTGGAATGATAATTAGTGAGACAAGCTCAGATTCTGAGCACTGCAAGGCTCCAGCCAAAGAGATCCCAAGTCACCAGCAGTAAGATTCTTCAATAGCCAGTTTTCTGGAAATTTATGACAGGTTGACATAAATAATTTTGAAGGCCCTGAGGTTGGGTTTCTCTGTCAGAGAATAACACCGCTTTTGTTACCTGTATTGTTATTTGCAATATTTGAACATTTTGTCAAAGTATTTCAGAGATGATGCGGAGCTTCCTTGGATTCAGATTTTTAATCCCTCTGAAAGTATCCTGGTGACAGGGAAGAACCCTTATTATGGAGTCTTGCCCTGTAGCATTGGAAAAAGGACACCAAAACTGTCAGCTTACCCGCTCAACACACCAAGAACCAGATTTAGAACGAAAAAGGATCCAAAGATGACCAGACTGACAAAATACACCCATGGTAACTCATAGCCCATAGCGTCCTGCATCTGGAAAGACGAAGGAAAGTTAGAAGACAGAGAGGGAAAGCAGAAATGATTAGGCAAAGGAACAGATGGAAAGGTTTGTAAACAGAGCCTGTGGTTGGTTTACACATAATCATACCGAGTGTTTCTGTGTTCTTTCTGATGTGACCACTCCTTTGATTGTTTTTTTTCAGCTATTTCCTCACAGTCAGTGATTAATACAGCTTAAAACATAACCATGTGCTGTACTGGCACTTCCTCAGATGCTCAAAATTGTGGACTGGCTTTTTGGAATTTACTTACAGCACCACGAAGGGTCCACCCCACGACTTCTAAATTTCGCTGCACACACATGGGACCCTCTGCTGCCAGGGAAAATATTGCTGGTTTTTGGTAGGCACATTGTCAGATCACAATTCCTCCCTGTGTGTAGCCCAGGTACCTCAAAGGGGAGCAGGTGGGAGCTGGGGGCGAACGCTGATCTTTCCCTGGCAATGCTCCGGGGATATTCACAGTTTACCACAGTGAGGGCAGCAGCTTTGTTCTTTCGAGGAAGGGCTTTTCGAGGCTCACCATGTTCTGACCTGGTCAAGGGTTTTCTAAAGCTTCCTCACAAACCTCCTTCTCTTGTCTTGAAGGATGATTCACTTACCAAAACACGATTCCTACACAATGGAATACTAAGGGAGTCTGAGGCTGTAAACTGAATGACATGGATTTCACACTGCTACAGGCATCTGCACATGAAGCGGGGAGACTTATTTTAGCACCAGGATCTGTATTGTATCAGGTTCAATTCTAGCACATAATAAGATCTTCTATATAGTCTAAAAGCATCTAGTACATAAACGCTATTTTATCTTGAAGTCTCCTTCCAAGTTCAAAATCTTGGGAAGTTTCTGGATACCTTAATAGAATCTCACTTTCATAATGGTATCAAAAATATCAGAGCCTCTTCTTTACTCTCCATAAACACTTATCTTGGGATCCAGCCGTAGTATCATTAAAGAAACAGATGGTGGTTAACATTTTCAAGAGCACTAAATTGATTTATGAACATAAATTGCAGACTTTAAAATACCTAAAGGCATAAAGCAATCTACATTCCTTTGTTTTCCACTCTCCTGAAAATTTAATGTTGTTTTCTCTTTCCAGGAAAATGCTCTTTCCTTTGCAACCTAAACATTTGTTGGAATCACAGGAGAAATATCCTTCCATACGTGGGCAGCCAGACACACTTCAGGGGAGGTGATCTCACTCAAGATTCGTAACAACTCAGGAAAGGAATTTCAGACCTTCAGTGAGACAAGGCAGGAGAGTAACACTAACATTATCAGATCTTTGGGGGTGGAAGACCATTATCCATTTTTCTTCCAAAGCAGAGTCACTGAAGTCCTTGTCTGGCAATAGCCCACAGTCAGTGGACTGATCCAGAACTCCATCTCAGGGCTCCTTCAGCTGTGACTGAACTGAAGTAGACTCATGAAAACACAAGCTCAAAATCTGCCTCTGTGAAAACAGTTCATCAGCTCCTTCCTCGCAGGATAAACACATTTGGTGGGCAGAAGAGCACCTGAGCTGCTAGCATTCCCTAAGCATAATAAATATCTTCCCTTTTTATGGTTTTGCAGAGTATTTCAGTTAGTTTATAAATCATACTAATTATTCTTTATGCTTGCAAGCCTCATTTCATCCCATGTGACCAAAAAGTAGATACCCCTGGTGTCTACTGCACATCGGGGCTTTAATGAGAACAAAGCATCATTGAGTGTAAAGGTGGAAGCAAATATTCACCTGAGATCCCAGCTGGGAAATCAAGGAGGCAGAATGTAAATGCCCAAGTTGGAATTAAGTAAAGAAGTAAGATTTAACACCCTCTCTCTCCTACAAAGAACACCAATATCTATATAAAGCAATCTGCACAAACAATGAGTATGGATGACTTTGAAACACTGCCATAAGAATTTACCACTGTGGGCACAGTGATGAACTGACATCCCTCTAATTATGAGAGATGGTGATAAAAAAGCCTCAGCTGCATGGTATTTATCTATCGTCAGTCTGGGATTTTTCTGTCAGCTGGGAAAGTAGAACTTCTCAAAGCTGTGGTACAAGCAGGTCCTAAAGAGCAAATGCCAGGGTGCCAGGTACAGAGGTCAAGTGCACGTCAGGAGAAGGACAAACCCTCCCTGGCATGCAGAAATTTCCAGATGGCAAGAAGCTCCCAGCACGTCCTGGTGAAGTATGTAAGTAGAATATAGTGTACTCTGCCATTCCCAATGCCTGCACGATTGCATAACAACTGTACCAGCTAGCATCAGCACAAATTAGTCCTGTAGAGCAGCCCTGCATCCTGGTACAGCCGAGCATTTGGGACTCCTCAGACTGAAAATTTCAGAGGTCAGCTTTTCATCTCCGTTTTATTGCAGTTATATACGTAACAGAGAAGCTGAGGGGCAGAGACAGCGAGAGCTTCTCAGACATAGAAAACTGTCAGTATTTGGCAGACAGCTGAGTCCATCTCTGTTGCTGGATTTCCCTATATTTGGTGCTCTCGTGTCTTTTTTTCTTTAGTAGCAGGTGAGATTGCTCCATACGCTGTGGGACTGACCCACAGGTGACAGGAATGTATATTATATAATCATATATCATTAAGTATTTGGTAATTACGTTAAAAACTCCCTGCAATAAGGAAACAGTACACTGGGAGCTTGCTGCTTGCTCCTGAAAAACAACTGCAGGAGAAATGCAGAGAAATAGGTTGGTTGGTGAAAGCTGGGAGGAAAAAGATGGGAATAGACTTCCTCAAAACAGTAACAGGAGGCCAGGAGTGTCACCATTTACTGAGCACAGAAAAGGAGGTCTGCAAAACATATTTTGTACTGTTGCCCCCAGGGAACAGGGAATGGCTCAGTTTTAGGTTACCCCTCTAGGACGAACAACTCCTGGGACACAATTCAGTTTTCTGGTGCCTGAGTGCAACACTTCTCCCTGGGTGCTTACTAACCCTAGGAATCCCAACAGAAGAGGCAGATCATCTTCTAAACTCATGATTCTGAACAAAGACTGCCATATCAACCCATGTAGGTCAGAATTACAACTTTCAGTCCAGGTGATTGCAACCTGATGCCAACTTAAGCAGGTATGGAACAATTGTTACGTCAGCTGGAAGCGCAGGATCAGCAGGAACCTGCAGATTGTCATTTATGGAAATAATTCTGCTTTCTGAGTCAAACTGCCTGACCTTTCACAGCTCACATCTCACCACTTACATGTCACTATTCTCAACAGCGAAGAAGCTGGCACATTTCAGAGCATTCAGGCATCATCTCTCAGAGATCGTGAAGATAAGGATTCCTTCTCATTATTATTTCCTACGTACCCTCTCTGGCACTGTGAGGACATGATTTGGCTCATTATGCTTCAGCTTTCCAACCTGCAAAGTGGGATACTACCTTGTCTCACTGGGTACTGTCAAAGAAACCAGAGTTTCATGACAAAAAGAGGTCATTTCAGCATAGATGAGGTCTGTTGGAAGAGCTGTTTCTTTGCCAAGTATCCGTGATTGCTATCATGCCTGTAGCATTTCAGCAAAGGCTTTTCTCTCAGTGGTACAGGTAATCACCTAGAAACAACACCTGGATTTTTAATTCTGTATTCTGCTGACCACAATTACTACCAGCAGCTTCAGTAGGGGCCAAGGAATAAAAGTCTAACTTTCTCAAGAGACTTTCGTGCCTTTGTCTTCTGGTTCTTCAGAAGACACAGGTGAAGTCACGTTGGAAAGGCCACAGGAGACATTCCTGCATTACTTGTTTAGTCATTTTTTTCTTTCCCAGGGACAGCAGTCTGGCACATTTGCAAGTCTCCTTCCTCACACAGGCACCACAGCTCAAAGAGAGTGTAAGAGGCACATAACCTGTTAACCCAGTGGTTGAGCATCACCAAGCACAGGCTTTCAGTCATTTCATGGGAGGGTAGAAACAATTCACTAAATTCTGCTGACTTTACAATTCACACACTCGCACCCTGACACTTTGTGGTGAATGTCTTTCAAAAATAACAGAGGGTTACAGGAAAAGTTTAATCCATCAGAAAATGGCAGCTGTCACTGGAAAGCAGCAAGCTGAAGCAAAAATATGAAATCTGCCTTATTCAGTGCTGGAGAGCTGCAGCTTAATGGGAAATAAGTTAGGGCACCTGGGCTGGGCTTCTGTTCCTTCAATAAATTGCTAATTGATTTCTGACAACTATAGAATGTTGTGATAATATTTTTTGAATGCAAGTGCTACAAGTATTCTATAATGAAGCGTATAACCTTTCACAGAGTACCATTCATTGAGAGAAGCAGCATATTCAGTAAAATTAAAGGGCAGCAAATTTGGAAATTTTGCATAAAAATGCTATTTCATGCAGCCTATCTATGGAACTTACTGCCTCAGAAAACAACCAAGCCAAAAGTGATGGTTATGGCCAGTAGCAAGATCACTAGCTGAAACCAAGTCTTTCTTCTAACAATCTGAAATTGGAGAATATTGGGAGCAGGAGACAGCAGAAAGAAGAGAGAACAATTGTCACTAAACGTATCCTGCTTGAAGCCTTTATTTTGAAAACCATCTTTTTCAGGATGGAACAGTACTTAAACACCTTCATAACTTTTGGGATGTGTAGAAGTCATTTCCTCAGCTCAGATCAAAGATGACATGGTAGGCTACCAGCAGGCAGAGCTCAGGGATACATAAAGCATCACTGATGTGAGATTGGGATATTAATCATTAATCAAAGTGGTTTGGATTAAAACACAAATTTTCCTTTTCCACCTCCTCCTTCCTTCTCTTCTCATGAGTATTTGGGTGAATACATTTCATTCACATACAACCTCATGGAACTAAAACTTTAGACTCTGCCTTTTTTTTTTTTTTTTTTAATAGGGGGATGCACTGTTTCGCACTGTGAGGGAAAAATGTTCTCTGCTCTACTTTTCAGTCAGAACTTGGGTACAACACCAATTATAATAAACAAAGGGTGGAACTTTACCCTTCAGAGCTATGGTTGAATTGAAAATATTAAGGAAAAAAGTATCCATATCATAGACAGTGAGTAAACCCTACACCTCAGACAAGGGTTATGTAGCCTAGGAAGCAGAGCACTCCTACTCTTACATGGTTTTCACTGGCTTGCATTCTTTCTTCAAGCTGCCTTCATGATCATTTAAGCTTTTCTTTGTTTCTGAAACATCATTAACTCAAATGACTTGCACTCATACAGTCAGGGAATAAAAAAGATGTCATAAATCCATGTGATCCTTCAGAAATAACCAAGGTGGGGTGAATTTCCTACAAAGTGTCTGTATACATCTGTCCAGGGAAGAAGCAGAACTTTGAAAGGTCTACCTTTCCTCATGCTAGATGTATTGCATCAGCAGAAACACATGAAGAACAAAATATCCATCCCAAATGAGAAACATTATACTGCTGCCAGCTCCTAAGAACATCCAACTAGCAACTCTAACTGGTGACAGCAGGATTTTTGAGGCTGCTCTGCGAACAAAAAAGGAATTTTGTTCAAGAAAACAATATCATCTGGTTAACTCCTCAACTGCAGACCTGCTTCAGGCTAAAACCCCTTGGCTCTGCAGTACTTTGAGTCTTTGCCCTGAAAGCTCTTGGTAGCTGTCGGAGGACTTGTGATGAGGAGATTTGACTCCTGTCTTTCTCTCAGCTTCTACTTAGAGATCTGAGACATCAGGGAATTGTCTCATTTGGTCATGCTCTTAACTTGTAGGTGGGTAATAGGATTGTGTTTATTGAGACTGTGACGCAAATAAATCAACCCCAAAATATGCAGACATTTCATGTTGTTAGCTCTGGCAGTGAATCCTGTATATTATGTTTTTATCTGATCTCTAAACTGCACACTGCTTATGTTATACTGGGGCTTTTTTATGTAATACTTGTGATAATTATATTACCCATGCAATTTTAAATGTGTTGTAAACCTCACTGCTTTTAACAAGGAAATTGCTTATTATTATTCACAATTTCTAACTTCTTTTAAAAACCGTAAATGCTTAAAAGAAGCCCCAGGAAAGTATCAATGAGGTGACAGAGGAATAAAGGTAGAGTTACATGGGAAGCAGTACTAAATTTGGTTTCCTCTGTATAACAGGCTCAATAAGGATGTTTCCCAACCTGTGGGGCAGACTATGAGATTGTTTCTTTGGCACTGAAATCCTGCATATCCTGAATCTGCTGGCTTGTTTGGAGCCTGAATGGTGTGAAATTGCTGCATACCACGTCAATAGACATGACAAAAACCATATTTTTACCTGATAAACTCCTGGTTGCTCTCCACATGCACTTCAGTTAGGTCTATACACACAACATATATCCATCTGACTTCACCATTCAGAAAAGCAGCAAGGAAAATATCACATTTCCTATTACCCAGAGCATATCCTAAAAAGTGGATTTAGTGCATTATTACGCTAAGGATGCAGATTCCACCTGGCAGATCCTTCATTATTTAAAATCTAATTAGTTGTCTTTGCTTGGTTGGTTTTTAATCCAGCAATCATGTATGTGCATAATTTAAGGCAAATGAATAATTCCACCGAGGGCAATGGTCAATATTATTGTTACCAGTGGAAATGAGCTGGTGTGCACAAGTGCTTTGCTTGAATAGGCTGGGGCACAGGCTGGGGAGGAAGGTATGATTAGGAGTTTATTTTCAGAAATTCCCTGGGAAAAAAAATTGAAGCTTAATGTACGTAGTGACTAAAAAATGACAAAAACATTTAAGCATTTCCAACTATAAATTCTAGTGCATCACGAAAAATATTTTCATCCTGTCGACCTGGAATAGTCTTTCAGATGTTCTGAGTCTTTAGGACTGGTGAAAAGGAGTGGGAATTTAAGGTCTCAGAGCTGACTGGAGGCAATGGGAGGGAGGTGGGGGTAAAAAAAACTATAAAACTTACAAATTTTGAAATAAGCAAAAATATAAAAACTAAAATAAACTGGACTTACTTTTATTGATTTAGGAGCAATGGCTTAAAATACAAGCAAAGGCCTCCAGATGTCTTTGCTCTTTGGGTAGAATTTCCTGCTAAGCATCAACACCCGAATAGTCTTCAAAGGACTCTAAGCCACAGTCACTCCTTCAAACTGTTCCTAAACAATCCACATTTTGTAGCTGGTGTTATCAGATGGATGCAAAGGAGAGACCACAGAGTTCAACCCAGCTTCAGCCTGAGCAGATGACAGTCAAAGTAAGGAGCAGCACCTGATCAGCTAGTCCTGTTTTGACAATCACATTTCTTTTATTTTGAAGTACTGAAGGAAAAAGGAAATTTTAAGCTGAGTTGTCTGCTCCAAGCTCTTATTTTTAAGGCTTTACTTACTGTGTTACCTCAACGATGGAATTTTACGAATTCTGTATGTGCATTCCCTAGGTGCATATAAACATCTATAATGTTTTTTCAGTGTCTTCATGAGAAAGGCAAGGCAGAGCTGGGGGAAGAGAAGGGCACAGGGATCATGAACCAGGGCAGAGAATGCTCCAGACAGGTTATTCTGCTACACAGTCACTGTAGGGTAAAAATGAATAATGTAGCAAGATTTCATCATACGTGGGCAGTAGGAAAAATAAGAGGACTCCTATGTGTAGCTTGGTTCCCCAGTCGTTCTGTATACTCTGTAGTGATGGAAGGAGCAAATTAAAATTCCTCTCTGAGGCAGAAACACTGGCAATTTGTACAGAACTCTCTGCAGGAGCTAAATGGAGCCATTAACTGAGAAAGGACTGCCTTGATGAGGACAACAGAAACATCAAGATTAATTTGCAACAGAACCCTTGAGAAAGAATCAAAGAAACTGCAGCAATGGAAGATGAGTCCAGAAGAGAGAAGGGGAAGGTGGCAGACACATCGGAGGACATGGAGTCTGCAGAGGTTGCTTCTTCACCCCTCCTAACAAAGACTGAAGATCTTCAAAGATCAAAGATGTTGAATCTGCTATAAATGTCCTCAGCCAAGAACACCTGCCCTGGCCCAGGTGAACCAGAATCTGTGGTTTATTAATTAAAAGCTTTAGGTGCAGCTATAATTCATTGCTGTGCTCCCTGATCTCCCTAACAAGAGGGTGGCGTCCCCAGAAGTGACCAAGCTTCCCCACACAGCTCTGCACAGAGGACAAAGGGAAGCGGTGCTGGGGCTCCATCTCCGGAGCCACGAGAGGACACACTGCTGCAGGAGATCCAGCCCGACTGCCTTGAGCTTCTGGGGAATCTGTGCCAAGGCAGGAGGCCTGCAGGACAGTCCTACCAGGCTGCTGCTACCTGCTCAAGAGCAAGGCTGGAGCTGGGATCAGCTCTGCCTTAGAACCAGGTCATCTGCTTGATGGCAAAGTGAAAACGTGAAAACCAGCTCACAGGAGCTTCTCTGAAGTTACACAGGAATGCCATGTTGCTGTTACATGGAGCAAACTGTGCTTGCTGCAGTTGCACACAGTTTGAGGGAAGTGCATTGCTACCACCAGAATTTGTTGTGCTCATTTTTTATAGCAGCACTGAGTCACATTTTCATCACTCATTAAATACAGGCCCCGCCTTTTCAGGGATGTGCACATTTTACCAGGTGGGAAAGACTGTACAAAGTCGGAGAAACATAGAAAATCCCAAACTTTCAACTATCTAGTCCCAGATGAGTGATACTGACTGTTTGTAGTCACCGAGTCCTTCCACTGTGTTTTTTAACTCTCAGTATATAACCACTGAACTCCACAACATTATTTCATTTGTTAGTAAATTTCCACATTCATATTTCATCTGTTTTCAGCTTGGGTGCACATTGTTTTTTACAGTCTGATGTTCTTTACCAGACTGAGCTA
Source organism: Platysteira castanea (assembly GCA_013397175.1). Lineage (NCBI taxonomy): Eukaryota > Metazoa > Chordata > Aves > Passeriformes > Platysteira > Platysteira castanea. The sequence goes on from VYXC01006596.1 coordinate 361,610, forward strand.
TTATGGAAAATACAAGGTCTCTGTCTGGGGGTAAGGAAGAGAATTACAGCCTGCATTCAAATACCAGCAGGTCAGAATGTCTGTGGCACACAGTGGCTGAGCAGAACTGTTTTCCACTGCAAGTTATTTCTGTTGAAAATGCTTCCTGATCCCATACTTCTCCAGCACAGCAGTTTGTGCTTGCTGGAGGTAGGGAATCACAGAACCATCAAGGCTGGAAAAGGCCTCTAAAGATCAAGCCCAAGCACTGATCTAACACCAGCAGCACTAGAGAGGAAATACTGAAGGTGTTCACCAGTGTCCTAGTTAAACCTGTGATTTCAAATGGCCTTCACACAAGTGTACTGTGCAACTTCAACAGGTGGCAAAGGCCATTTAACTTCACACTTTTCAAAACAGAGGAAAAAATATTTGGGCTCTCCCGTCAATTAAAAAAAACCCCAACAGTGTTATTGGCTTTTGTTTTGACAAAGTTGCAACTTTTATTAGCACTGGTAGTGTTCCAAAGGGTGGTGCATTATCATGGCAAATCAGCTCTCTGAAGAGTGGATTTGCTGACAAAATCTCATTTTGTTAGTACAACTACCCCTGGGAAATTCCTCCACTCAGCTAGGGGAGGGGACACAACAATAACCAGGAAGCTACCAGTTATACATCCTCCCATCCCACCTGTAATTTTGTGCTCTCTCAAGGGACTTCTCTGTTTTTCTGTGAAAACTGGAGGGTGCTGCATATCTCCGCAGCATGTTTGGCAAGACAGGGATTCTGAACTCCTGCTAAAATCATCGGTTATACAGAAAGAAATCCTTACATCAAAGAAAAATCCTGAGCTCCTACAAAACTTTTGCTTTGCCACCTCATTCACTTTCTCCAGGCTAAATATGTGAAAGAAAAGAAACTTAAATGTGTTTCAATTCAGTTTAACATGGAACATGTTAACCAAAAGTGAAATATTGAAATTCAATTACCGCCAAGTGATAAAGCAACTCACACTCTGGAGTGTGCTGAAACTGCTGCACTTGGAGGATGGGAAAGATTCCCCCTAAACTGTTCCCTCAGAAGTTAGTTGGGTTTTTTTCAGTGGTGGCTCAGGTCACTGTGTCTGCTCGGAAGCTGTCTGGGTCGTACAGAGCAGAGGGGGAAGAACAGGCCAAGCACTGACCCAGGCAGGCTCTTAAAGACACGAGGCCCAGACTGACCGGGTCTTCAGGACCTTCCACAAACGCCTCCTGATCCATTCTGCGTGTTGATACAGATGGCTGGCAGACCATTTCCCTACCTCTTCTGTACTCAGCAGCTGACATCAATAGTGGTGTTCCTTTGGCCTGCTCAGCACTCTGCTCTTCATGGTTCCTGAGCAGCAGATCTGCTCGGAGGAGGTTCATGCCATCGATCCACCTGCAGTGTTCCGCCAAAGCCAGGGGCCTGTAGAGGGGCCGTGAAGGCTTTCTGTTTTCTCATGTGGCTGATTACATGAGTGCTTTGTTGAGTGAATTTGCAATTTACAGAAATGCCACGTAGTGACCTCCAAAAATTGTTTGAACTTGTGTGACTTAATCACAATTTGAATTCAGAGCTCTGGAGGTAAAAGTCACAGAGCTTTATGTGAGCTGCCTTATTCCCACGTAAGTGTGTACAACTTTTTTTTTCCCCCCTTTAAAACGAAAAGGTTGGGTTTTGAAAAAGTCATCCCAGAGCCCAAAGGCTATTTAGCCACAGTTATTTCATTACAGCCACTGCAGCAGTTCCATCTCTTAGTGCTGCTCAGTTATTTAAAAACCTTTTTGCCCTTTAAAGTCTTTGGAAATTCACTCCAAAAGAGCAAAGTGCTCAATTCAAGCATAAAGATATCCCTGACAATGGTGGGTTTCCAAATCTAAAAATTTCATTTCATCTTAGATTTCTGGGCTATCCCTTCCTGACTCTGTTTATTTCATATTTACATTTGCATGGCTGATTATCCAGAGAGGATTTTCTGCCTGTATTACTGTATTGCTGTTTTATAAATGCTTCTATTTATCTCAGTGTAGACCAATAGCAAATTCTTCCACAACTACATCAGAGCAGCACTGATTGCTGCATGCACAGGAATATACCAGCACACACTATTCATTGATTTCCATCGTCAATTAAGTCCTTAAAAATAAAGATTATGAAAAACAGCACTGTAAGATGTAGATAATCACTACCTTCTTTAATAGGCAAAGGCAAGACTGTCAATTATTTTTTTGCACTTGATCAGGATATGCCAAGTTCCTCCATATCCAGTTCCTGTCTAGGAATCCTAGGGAAATTCTACATTTTAGATGATTAGTCCAGTTTCCAGTTGTGAAATGACATCCAAAATTCTCAGATAAAACATACGGTATCTAGAGCTCCTAGCACACAGAAAATAAACCTTCATCTGGCAGGCACTCAGGGATATTGTGAAAGCACTAAAGGTTTGCTGGAGAAATTACCATCAAAGAGCCTGAATGAGGTGCAGCTGCATTACTGACAGACAGGACTGTCCCTTCTCCTTTTCTTAGGACTCTTATAAGCAACACCACGAAGGCAAGATCAGCACGATGTCCTGACTGATTTGTTCTACATATGCTTTAAAAGTCAGTAGAGTTAATGCTCTGTGGTAAATATTCATGGAGTAGTTTGGGTTTGAAAGGACCTTTAAAGGCCATCCCCCTGCAAAGAGAAGGGACATTTCCCACAAGATCAGGTTGCTCAGAGCCCGGTCCAACATGACCTCGAGAGTTTCTAGGGATGGGACATCCAGCACCTCTCTGGGTAACTTGTGCCAGTGCTTCATCACCCTCACTGTAAACATTTTCCTCCTTATATCTGATCGAAATCTGCCCACTTTCAGTTTTAATTCATTACCCCCTGCCCCACCACTACCGACCCTTGTAAAGAGTGCCTCTCCAGCTCCTTTGTAGGCCCCCTTTAGGTTCTGGGATGTCTCCCTGGACCCTTCTGTTCTCTGGGCTGAATAACCCCAGCTCTCTCAGCCTTTCACAGAATCACAGAATTTCCTCACAGGAGAGGCCCTCCAGCCCTCTGATCATCCTCAGAGCCCTCCTCTGCACTCAGTCCAACAGCTCCATGTCCTGCCTGTCCTGGGGCCCCCAGGGCTGGATGCAGCACTCAGGTGGGGTCTCACCAGCACTGAGCAGAGGGGCAGAATCCCCTCCTGCCCCTGCTGCCCACGGTGCTCTGGGTGCAGCTCAGGACATGGTTGGATCTCCGGGCTGCGAGTGCACATTGCTGGGTCATGTCCAGCCTCTCATCCACCAAAACCCATGAGTCCTTCCCAGTAGGAAGGCTGATTCCTCTGACTGACTTCTAAACCCTTCATTTTCTACTTCTGGTGTCTTTGTATCTTTCGGAAGATGAGCGTAATACTGGTTTTATGTCTCCAATTTGGGTGCAGTTCAGAGGATTGGAGCTACAAGGAGACAGTTCTAGGGTGGGCCACGGGTGCAGATAAACCACACGCTTATGATAGCACAAGCACTCGTCATACTCAGCCCTCAAATCCTGCCCAGGCAGAAATGCTTCTGAAATCAATGAATAAAGCCAGTTTTAATGGATCAATTCTTTTTGCAGGCAGGAAGGATTTAATATTCACAGTAAGACTGGTGAAGGTTTAGTTGTGTTGCCCTTTGTCTTAATAGCAAGATGTTGAAACGAGTTAAGCTCAAAATAAACATTAATTTAATAAATAGTTCCAGAGACATGATTCTATCTTGACCTTGGGCATATTTCCTTGTCTTTTCCTTCCCCAGGATCTAGATAATGAACCTGTCTGTTAGTTGTGAATTTGCCTAGTAGATATGGGTCCACAGCTAACAAATCTGATGATTATTTTTTCAGAAGCCATCAATCATCATTTTCTGACAAAACTGGTGGTAGGGCTCAAGCAGTGCACCCACAGACAGAGGCACTCAAAATCCTAAATCATGTATAAATATCCCAGTAGTTTAGCTCTTAATTTTATAGCTCTGGGATAAAAGATTAAAGATTAAAGGCAAGAAAGGTCTCTGTGGTGATTAGACAGCAGCAATTAGGATACAGTCTAAGGAAGAACAAAAGAAGGAAGAAAAGTGAAAGGGCAACAGAAAGACAGGGCTATTAAAAAGGTCCTTCCCACACAGGAGCACTGGGCAGAGGGTCTCTATTAACACTTCCCATAACCAACCCAAAAAAGCTTATTTTTAAACGGAGAGTTTCTTTTCATATAGAGGAAAAGGGCTGAGAAGTCCAAAGCTGAGTTCTGAAGGGCCCATAAAAACTCTGTTTCACACAACAAGTGCATTGGAACAAATGTTCAGCAGCAGGTTTCTGTGGCAGGTGCCAATGAGTAAACCACTGCTGTTACTCATGGGTAAGTCAGAGTAAACCACTGCTGTTACTCATGGGTAAGTCAGTGGTACAGCAACCCTTACAGTTGCATGTGCAGTGGTTAATGAGGGAAAGGAAAACAGATTGAGGTCAGCATTTATGCAAGTCAAATGTGGAAACTGCTTTTTCAGTGCATTAATGCTGTGGCCCTTCAGTGCTCGGAACTCGGGGCCCTCTCCCCTTGCCCACCACTGTTACAGCAGAGGGAGGTGAAATAACCCCTGCAATCACAGTGATGGGTGGCTCATACTTGCCTGCTTATTCTTTGTAAGTTTTTCACATTCATGCAAACCCCTGCCAAAAAGATGATTAAAAAAACCTCAACCCCACAACAATAAAAGCCCAGCATTGTCTTGGAGGGGCGGAGGTGGATGGGGAATAAACACCATGGAAACATGTAGACAGATATATTCTTAGAATCAGATCATTCTCTTTTGTGGAAAGCCTCACTAATTCAAGCTTAAGTGCTGCAAGAATAAAGGGTTAGAAGGAAAAACACAGCTGGCGAAAATTGGGGGTTGCAGCTCTGCGTTTAATGTCTTCCACTTTGTGGCAATATCTCTGAATTTCTCACGTCTTCCTCATTGGCTGCAACAGGCTGGAGGAGGGGGGTGAGAAAAGCTCACAGGATCTGTCAATGCTGTCAGCAAAGTAAATTACATCTGTTGTTCAATTTGTTCCATTTTGACTTCATGATGGGAACTGTAAGGGTGTTTGCAAGCCCGTGTTTCAAGCTGATTTAGCGACTCTTGAAAGTATGATCTCAGAGACTGAGAGGTGGAGGGAAGCTCCAGGACAGCCTGTTTAACCCACTGCATCTACAGATGTTTCTCTCTGCTCTCCTGGGGATGTGATACTCCTGAAGGTTTGCACTGATTCAGTCTCACTACACTGTGGTGGCTCTACTGCACTGTTTTAGGCTGTTAACTCATTTTCTTGCCTAGGGGCTGGGGAAGACTAACAAGCATTTTTTAAATCTGAGGGAGTCAACTTATTACGTGCCAGTTTGGGCATCTCTTCCAGGGACAGGTTAGTGCCCTGGATCTCATCCAGACTTGGCCTGAGTCCATCTGTAATAATACCACACTCTTTAGTTTACACTTAAAACCTTGAGGTGAATTGTTCCTGGAGGCACCGCATGTTATTTTCAGAGACTCGACCAAGTATTCTGAAGTGTTGTCCAAAGGACGTGGTTCAAAGCCAAGACTCCAAAACTGATGGCAGGCTCAAGGTTGCTCACTATTAATAATCTTCAAGCAGAATTACTCAGTCCTAGAATTCAAGCTGTAAGGGGCAAGCAGAACAGCTCAGGACCAGGTTCTCCACTACCCGGCAGTGGGAACAGCCCAATACAACAGCATACGGTTGTGTTTTGCAATTTCTCTGTGCTTTGTTTTCATTAATAAATACAATTTCTTAGATGCAGGGCAGTGGAGAGACCAGGTCTGTAAAACTGAGGCTGCAGTGGATAGATTTGCATGCAGTGTCACAGGGCTCCAGCTGCAGAGAGCACATTTCACACCAAGATGAAAACCTTTCTAGAGACAGGGCACTGGCCGAATTGTATTTAACTCAGAAACAAAGCTTCCCCTGAAGGACAGTAACAAACTGATTAAAAATAATTAAAAAGAAGATCCATTAGGGAAGGTCGAAAGAACTGAATCTCCTCAGATTAGAAAAAGATTAAGTGAAGACAACAAATGCCTACAAATATTTGAACACTAGGTTATAAACTGCACAGAGATTAATTTTCCTCCTTAGTCAACAAGACAATACAAAATAATGGACTGCAGCAGAGACTGATTACAAAATACCAAATGATTCAATTTGCAACATTTGGATTTTCATCTGCTGCTGGAAGTTTCCAAGATGGATGGGCCTTCAGAAATTGGCCTTGGTGCCCGCACCGAGCGAGCTGCTAATGCTGGCTGATCATACATTAAGGAGAGTTTTGGGAATAATATCCTCAAATCCTTCTACAACTCACAGGAAAAGTTATAATGTGACATATCACAAGAGGTGCCTGTCTGCTCAATGGTTCTGTGACCGACTGCCCACGAGACAAAAGCCCCTGGCATGGGACAAAATAAACTTGTAAGACTGAGGCAGCACAGGAGATGTGTTTCTACAAACACTTAATGCTCCCTTCAACAAAGATCAATTCCTCAGTGAAGAGTCAACAAGCCTGTTCTGCACAGATTTTCATCCTGTCCAATATCGTTCTTTCACATCAAAAATTTGTCTCCTTTTAAGTAATTACCCTACTTTCCATGATAGCAGTGTCAAACTGTTTTCCCTAACATTTTTCTTCCCCATTTCAAAAGAAACCAATCGACTCGCAAGTCTTATCTGCTGAGAGAGAGAGAGGAGATTGGAAAGTGTATTGATCTTAGTGATGCCAAGTCCTTCCAGGGAATAAAAGTTTATTGCTTTCCTGTCTCTGATTATCTTTTTGTGAGGATGTGGATCACAGGCTGGGAAAGAGTATTCCATGAGAGAGGAGACAGGCTTCACTACAGAGGTGAAAAGCCTGCCCTGGGAAACATGAAGGAGGAAGCAGGAAACCGAAGCTAAAATTTGAAGAGCTATTAAGTGGATTAGGAGTCTAGGGCTTGTGGAAGGTCTAATTTTCACACAGCTTTCTAATTTTTAAACATGCAGCTTTAACCTTGCAAACTGTGGCACAGGACAGACATTGAAATGACTACTATATTTTTCAGGGCAAAATTTTGAAATGTGCTAAGCTCCCTCCGTTCCCGCTGAGAGGAATGCAGAGATCTAGGTACCTTCCAAAAGTTGGGGGTTTTTTGGTTCTTTTTTTTTTTAGAAAATAAGAAGATATAATTGAGAAGCACTTCTAGAAAAGTTCAAAGCAAGGGAATTGCTCCATCGTCTGAGCACTTCCAGCCAAGTAATTCAGCCCAGAGCTTTATCTGTTGTTCTGCTGAGTTTTAGGTCAGGCACAGATTTTCAGATTTAAGAAGGGAGCAAAGAAAACTCTCTGCATCCACATGTATGTCCTTGGAAGACTGATCTCAACAGATACCAAGGCCCTGTAAGCCCTCATGTTGTACTATGACTGCATGTGGGAAATCTCAACAGCATGATCAAGATTTTGCAAAACAAAAAGTGAGATCCTGACCTTTTGAAATTAATGAGAGTTTTGCCATTGACCCCAGCAGGACCCCAGATTCAAACCTTGTTATCTACCCTGAATTGCAGAGAAGCAAAGAACTTGACAGTCTGCTTGAACTTTGAATGCCCAGCACTTTCAAATATTAGCCCATTAGCTTACATTGTTAAGTTTAATGAACGACCTCTGAAAATCATCACCTAAAATTTTTGTCTGCAAAACTGTCTGATTTTCCGACAGAATTTTCTTACACTGTTTTTTAATCTGTACTTTCAGTGTAAAATGGACAACAAACTCTGTATTTCTAATTGTAATAACTGTGCAGGTTTACTTCCTTATAAGGCAACTTTTAATTTGTGTGACCTCACTGTGGTTCCCAGGGGCTTTTCAGAGCTAAGAAGAGAATGGCCTCCTATCTCTGCACCCTGTGGAGATGCAGCTCCCAATGGGTTGTCTATGACAAGCCCACTCTCCCTCAGCCAAAAAGGCAAAGAGCAGGGAATAAAGTTATGTATGAGTCAGACTGCACTAAGGACACAGTGCCTCACACCAAGTTTAAGATAGATATTTGTATCCTACCTCACTTACTAAAATTCTCCCTCCAGCAACTGAAATGTTGCATCTTTTCTATTCTTTACTATCCGGAGTACTCTTCCTTTGGATCTGGCTGTCCTGAGCTAGAACGCCCTTGCCGTGGACTCTAAATCTTACTGTGTAAACTGCAATAGATACGGTTGGGAATGGCATGAAATCACAGCGTGAGTGTTTAGAGACTGTTTAGAGATTGTTTCTACATATAAATGTTGAAGCAGTAGTGCTTCCCCCTCTAGGTGTGCCCTGTAGTAGGTGCCCAAGCCACACCTCTCCCCCAGCACAGCACAGACCCCTCTGCAGAAGGAAACACCTCAGACACCTCCCTCACCCGAGGGCAAACACTGATCAGAGCTGAGTTCTGTCTGCTTTGGCACCACAGCACAGAGGCAAAAGTCTCATGGGACAGAAGTATCCTTAGGATTGTTTCCAGCAGCTTAACCAGGAATGTCTGCCAGCTCACGTGTTCAGGTATTTACTTGAACTTTGTATTTCATGATTTTTAAACATAGGTGATATTTTTTTTCTTTATGAAATAAACTTCCTCCTCCTCAACTACTGATATTTTTTTTTTCTGCAATGATAACTCTTATCTTCTGTAGTCTTGTCTAGGAATAACTGGAAACTGATGATAACAAATATTTTTGCTCTTTCCAAAGCAAACATTCTAACAAGGCCATAAATTCAAAGGCTTATGATATGCATGCCCCTAAAAATAATGACCATCAATCTGTATTAATTTCAGATCTAAGTTCACTGTACTGTCTGTAAAGAAAACAAAGAACAGCTCAGGAAATCAGTGGGGAAAAAAGCTGGCTGAATATCAAACAAAAGCCAACAACTAAAACCCAGTTTGGTGCAGGGACACCATAAAAATCAGACTGTCTGCTGCAGTCATGGTGGAAAATCATTTAAAAGTGAGTATAAGCTTTTGGCTCCTGTTATTAGATAACTGATAATGAGTTAAGCATGATTCATATCCAGCCATGAAAGTGACACATGGGCCCTAAAGGGTGGGAATTGGAAGGGTCTTTCCTAGCACGTGTCTCTGGAGAAACTGATGATGACTTGTGGAGAGGTTTCACAATACAGAATGGTATACAGGACCAAAACTATTTTCATGTCTTTTTCAGGCACCATTTAATCTCTCCCATTTCCCCTGTAAATAAATCCTCTCGGTCAGACACAGCATAGAGAACTGTGAGCTAAATGTGGTAAAAAGACAGGTATATTATATGTAGCCATAGCTAAACTGTGGAGAAGTTTTGCCCAGTTTCTCTTCATCATTTTAACTTCTGCTCTTCATTATTTTATTAATTTATAGCATCTTTTCTAGCAATGGCAATTTTTTTCTCTGAGACCCAGACTCCCCTTGTGGTTTGATCCCTGCCTTTTATCTCAGGCATCAGAAGGAAGCCATAGTCACTATTCTAATCTAAGCTTGAGATAGACAGCTTCTAGCTGTTCCACACTGAGGCTATCCCTGGCAGATAAGCTAAATCTTCAAAGGGAAATTCTGTAAACTCTAAATCACTGGTGGGTAAAAGGCAGCTTCAGGTTCATGTTTAAGAGAAAAGCTGATGTTGACTAACAGTGCAAGATGCCTCAGTCCAGATTATCCTTTTGTGTGCTTTGAGCCTTCTCGAGTTAAACTGCACCACGCATTTTAGCACATCCTATCACCCTGGAGAACCAGGTGTCAGGACATGCCAGACTTACCAGCTGGTGAGAGTTGGGGTCAGCCTTACACAGACAGGACTGTGAATCCAAGTCCTGGGTCATAGCATACTGCTGCAAAAGCTGATGGCCAGAGCTGCATCCAGAAACACGTTTAGATATGATTTATTGGTGAAAGCTAAACCTGATAGTAACTCTGATAGTATATTTGTATGGCAATGAATTTCCCAATACATTAGGGATTAAAAGATACAAACTAAAGCTGTTGAAATGTCCAGAATTCGGGTACAGGGCAAGATGAGGGTCAATTTATATTAAAGATAACATCATGTTTTGGCTAAACACAAGATCATGACTGATACCAGTATCAGAGCTAATAGCATTAGAATAAATGCTTCTATGACAAAAGTCATAATCAGGAGTACTGCTGGAATGTGTGAGGCCTTTCTTATAAAACCTAGGAGCTGATCAGTGCAGTGCCTTTGTAACATAAATGCCATGGGTAGGGCACATGGTTGTCTGTCACAAATACTTCCACATCAGTAATCTGGAGATGTATGAGGTGCTTCCCTCCTGCAGAGAAGGTCTTTCAATGACTTTCTGCTCAACCAAGGTACATTGCAAACCTTCAAGTCAATAAGCCATCTGCCATCATTCAAAATTAAAATATCAATGGAAAGTCAACATTTACATTTGATTTCAGCACATCAGATAACCCCTGCCAGTTCACCTAACAGTAAGCCGAGTTAATTCAAGCTCCATGCTAGCAACCATGCCTTCACTCTAGAGAACAAGCAAGAAAGCCTAAAGCCCCCGGGTTCCAACACAGCTGTGAGCACGAGCGGGACTCTCAGCTTGTCATTTTCGGATACGTACCCAGTAGAGCACATCAGTCCAGCCCTCCATGGTGATGCACTGAAACACCGTGAGCATGGCAAAAGCAAAATTGTCAAAGTTGGTAATGCCGTGCTTAGGTCCCTCCCAGCCCGCCTTGCACTCGGTGCCGTTCTGACACTGCCGCCCGTGGGCAGACTGGGGGGCACACGGCGATGGGTCGTCTTCCGCAGGTGTATCTTAAAGGAGAGAAGGGGGAAAAGACAGCTGAAGAAAACCGTTTGGCACGCTGATAAGCAAGTGAAAGGATATCAGATTCTAACACGTGTATTTCGCAGTGAGTTTGACAGATTTCTCAGGAATACACAGGCAACTGCTCGCTGTCGCGCTTCGCTTTCTCTTCGTAAAAAATAATAGCCAAGCTGTCAAATTTTATAGTCAAAACTGAGATGAACTTTTTTTTTTTCTTCAAAGCATATCCTCCTGAGAGGAAGAATTCATGCCTTTCAACATGACAGGCAACATTAGATCAAGCCTATCATGTTTCATTAGGCTGCGTGTCATGGCCAGCGTTTTCCTACCGCAGTCACCTGGCATCTGGGTTAATCCTGGACTGCAGCACTGACTGGCACTGCTGAAGGAGGCTGAGCCCCTGCAGCAGACAGGCTTCAGTGCTCTGGAGACAGGCTGATGTGGCACTGGGCCACTGCTGAATTACAGCAGAGAGTGTCTGGAGCTCTGCTCTTTTGGCATTTAGGTGATGCATGGCATTTTATCAGTAGCCCAGTGGCACTCAGAAACTCTAAGACTGCTGCATGATCACCCACCCCTTTTTCTGTACAGGTGTTCTCAAAGATCTGAGAACAAAGCAAACGAAATGCTTTGGAATATAAAGAATGCTCCAGAAAACATTTTTATAAGCACAGAGACTTCTGCAGTGTGATTTTTTTAGATATACAGATTTCAGACCTTAGTGCTACATTTTAACAGATGCAGGTATGTATGCACGTGTAGGGGAGAGCATAATTATACTTGTTTCTCATCTTATATGGTAAACAATATAATTTTCCAAAATTATGATCACATTCTGATCACGAAAGAATGCCAGAAACAGTAATATCAGAATTAGATGCTGAAATGTAAACACTTCCAGACAGAATGGAGAAAAATACACCCACTTTAAAGATGCAAACCAGAGTGTCAGTTCATTATAGTTCTAGCATCATTTCCAGAAAATTAAATCTGCCAACATTATAAAAGCAGAATATACAGAACTTCTGAAACAATTTTCTGCTGTAAAATATTTTCTTATGGTCCTAGGCATTAGCACCCACCACCACTTGAGAAATAGCTGCTGTTCAAGATCAATAAATCAAATGAAAATGAACAGATGGTTAGATGAGTGACAATGCAATTGAATTATTTTGAAATGTGAATATTTCTTTCTGCAAACAGTTTGAAAGTTCTTTCCTGATGGACTTGATGTAAAAAAGTTTCTTCCCATTAATATAATTTTGTTTTCTTTCTGGTTGCACTTCTAGCCACAGTTACAGCTTGTGATTAAAAAAAAAAAAAGGTACTGCTGTGAATTATATATTGCTTTACAATGACAGTGGTTTAAAACAAAGATGCATTTGTGTGTGAGGTAAATAATAAAATATACGAGTTGTTCATTGCTGTGATGCCATCTCCTGTGTAGCTCAGTCTGCAATGGTGAAATTGTGAAACCCATAAGAACTACACAAACAGTGAGCAACAGCCACCCGTCTCCTGTGCCAGAAGAAATGCACTGCTCCACATGGGAAAAGTCTCTCTCTGAAAATCTTTGTGTGTATTGCATGTTCCCCTTACCTATCAGTCCCCCTTGCACGTGGTAGCAGGTCTTGTGCATCTTCCCCATGAACAGCTCCAGTCCAATGATGGCATAGATAATAATGACAAACAGCACCAGCAGGGCAATATGCAACAAAGGGACCATGGCCTTGATAATTGAATTTAAAACCACCTGGAGACCTGCAGAGAGAACAGAAGGAAGCAGTTAGCAGCAAGAGAACAAAATTCGGAGAGGCTATAAATTGCACGGCAGTGTTTCAGTTTTATTTCTTGTCCCCTCCCCTGAACTCATTACCTCGATGATGTAAAGGTGTACATTTACAGATCACCTCCCTCCAGATGATCCCCAGAACTGCAAAAATTTAGCACTGCAGCCCAGATCACAGATCAAAGTGAAGCAGGCATCACCTCACCTGCCACCAAATACCCCCTCCCCGAGGAGGGAATAGATCAGCTGGTTTGCTTGTTCTTGAAAAGCAGGCCTAAGGCGTTGCACACGTGGTACTGGGGAGAGTCAAAGCACGGGAAAAACAAAGAACTACCAGGCCTGAAGAAGGACAGGAACCATGGTACACCCATGAGGGCAAGTGCTGGGGTGCACAGAGATGCACTCCAGAGCATGGGGAGGGGTGGCAAACTGAAGTCATGTCCCTGCTCTGATGCTGGGCTCTTCCAGAACCCAGTCCCAGGCAGAGCCTGAGGTGCTCAGGAATCACCAAACCCATACTGAGTGAGAGCTCCCAGCCCTCTTAGCATCTTCTTGTGCTCCACATCCACCTCATCTAATTTCAGTCTCGACAGAGGGAGAGTCAGAACCAGCAGTCTTGATTTTGTCCCAAGATTTATGGATCACCTTTTAACAGAGGTTGCCCAGAAATGGGTATGAGCAAAATATTATTACACGATTGTTAAGGTATGAGACTGCTGAAAGTCCTAATCGTAAGCAAGCCAAACATTCCCAGAATGGCCAAGGGAAGGTGACTTGTAGCCAAGTTTTCTAAATCACTAAGCAGCTGTACCCTCAGATGCACTTGACTCAAGCTGCAGATTCATGTGCCTCCCTCTGTCTCCTTCCCCTCATTTTGTAAAACCAGAATAATTAAGCCAGCCTCATAAGCCTTTAGTAAGGATTTGCATTTACAAAGATCTTAAAGTTATCACTTTGAGTAGGAATGATGGCAACCACTGTCACTGGCAAGTTATTAATGATGGAAGTATTGAGAGACCTCTAGAACTCTACAGTCTACAAATAGCCAGATCAGAACAATTACAAGCTCATGATTTTGCAATGACGGAGAGCCAGAAGTCATTAATGTCTCCTGCAAATGCTGTCATCTCCTCAGAGAAGTTGGTATTAGCTGTGATTTTTGAAAAATGTGATTCATGAGTTGTAAATGTCTGTTATACATCTGCCAAGAGAGCTTGTGATAACTAATAACTTTTAAAATCTATCATCTACGATCTTAGACTTTCTTTTTTCTTTCTTTTTTTAAAAACTAATTTAAATACTTTCTAATGAGGATGACACATCCCTTGACAAGCACTTTCCCTTGCAGGCAATCCAGTTGTCAGTTCACAGCTAAGGCTGAGACTGCCTTTGCTCCACAGCCATGATGGAGCACAGCAGAAGCAACCAAATGTGGCACCAGCTGCCTGGCCAGCAGCATCCCTCCCTGCCTGCTAGCAAATACTGGCTGGATTTAACATCCCTCAGATACCAGAATGTTTTCTCAGGTGTCTCCAGGCGGTTCAGCTATCTGTTATCAGTTATCTATCCAAAGGATGTGCTACTATCCGAGGGCAGTGGCATTCAGCATGAGACATTCCGGCTTTCACAGAGACTCTTACACCAACTGCATTACTGACAGGATCAAAACAGCCTAGACAGGAGTGGGCCACTCTGCTTGCTCAGTTGCCTCTGGGTGTTTTTCTCAATAAGCAATGTCTCTGGAGAAAAACAAAAATTGCTGTGCTTACATGAGGCAGTCAACGTTCTCCTCTAAATGCCCACGTCATTCCGTCTACTAATTCTAAATACGCACGGAAAATGAAGTGCAGTCAACTCCACCATTGTTCCAATTCTTTACATCAGTCAGGAGTGTTACATTCCCCAGAAAATGAAAACAATGTCTCACCTTCTCCCAAACAAGGTACAACAGTGTGAGAAAGTTAAAAGACTACAGATGGCTGCAAACCAGAAAAAAACCCCATGAATCTTGCAGACTGAAATACTTGTAGCTTCAAATAAATCTACACAAGGGCAAATAAAGGCATCCTTTCTCAGTGACTTTAGGAGTCTTGTTAATCCAAAATGTAGCCAAGCCTATGAGGTTAAGAGTTCTAATACCATGTTTCATGTAATTTACCCTTAATTATTACTATGAATTAATTTTAACATTCATTGTAGGTTATATCCAGCACTCTTGAGAGGGTACTGAGGACAGACAAAAAGATGAACAAAAAAGCTCCCTCCTTTTAAAAACAGCTTCATTAACACCCACGCCATGAAAGTGCTTCAGCCTACTACAGATGTCCAGAGAAGATAATATCTGCACAAACCAACATCCTTTGTGTTCACAAGGCAGGGTTTGTGAAAACAAAGGTTTGCACCATAAACTTGAGATGATGTTTAGGTGGCCAAGGAGAACATGTACCACCAGAAGATGTACAGGACCTTCAGCCAGCTTAATTAGAGAAAAGCTTCTCGAGGATAATAAGCCAGCTTTGAAGAGGACACGAGGCACTGAATACTGTTTGTGTGAACTGATGCGTGTGCTGTGCAGTCTCCCTTTAGGGCAGCCTGTTTTTAAATCCAGATTATTCCAATAATTAGCCAACTTAAATACGTTACCATCAAAGTATTTGGAGAGTTTCTAAAAGTTAGCAACGCACCAACTATGCAGGGACTTTAGAGATGCCCTCAGAAGATGTAACGAGTGCCAGCTGCAGAAAGGCAAGAGCGCCATGCACATCACCAGGCTCCCCACACTGCTGCCGAGTTATTGCTGCCACACAGCTGCTGCCTGCAAAGTGCTTTATTCTGCCAGGCAGGCACTTGCAGCACAAAGAGCTGCTGCAAGGAACGGTGCGAGGAACCATGCCCAGACAGTCAGAAAACTCATTGTACCAACAAGGGGGAGAGCAGGGAGAGGAGGGATTAAAGGACTGGGGAAGAGCCACGGGTAGGTGGATCAGAGTCACTTTTAAAATGAAAACCTCACACGCTTCAAAACGCATCAAATCTGTGTTGTGAAACCCCAGAGGTGCAGATGCATTTCTGATCAGAGTAAATCAAGGTGAACCACTCCCTTATAGGCAGACACAAAGATTTTTCTAACCAGTGGTGAGCATTCTGCATGCTTTTATGGGATCTTTCTCTGTGCAGAGAAGATCCTTCGAAAGAGAATTCAGCTTGTAAAGGAATGATTTCTGTTGATTTTTTCTTGTTTGTTTCTGTCATGTTCTTTTACTCGGAGCTTGGATTAAAACGCGAGAGATGCAGATTCTTCTTCAGACTTGGATGTTTATTGTTTCTTATCTATGGTACAGCTACACAAGTTCTGCTCCTAAGCTAACAAGGTGCAAAATGGCAGCAAAGTTCTTTTTCCAAGGCCTTTTGAAGGCCAAATTACCTAATAATATATTGCCAACAAATTTATTTTTACTTACAACCCAATAATCTGCTAACTTGACCGCTGCATTGCGGACTTTTCTGTCCAGTCGCTAACTTGCTCAAACTTGTGAAGAAGAAGGAGGAAAGAAGAAGTACTAACCACCACCCTAATTCCTCCATCTTGTCACCTGTATATACATTACTATATCCCAAAACCTAGAATTCTGTATCTTCACCCAGTGATGTAACACACTTCCATTAATTACACACTAAAATGTGTAATTAACAGACCTTGGTGTTATCACATAGATTTGGGAGCCTTTTCCAGGGCCTCAGGTCAAATGCAGTGTATTTTTGAGGGTCAGTGCTTGTCAACGCTGAGAGATTAAAACTCTCAGAATCCAGGGTTCCAACAGATCTCTCTGTCCCAGCTCATGTATGCTCTCAATCTTTGCATGGTGCAAACACAGGTATCACCCAACGCTGGTATTCACACCACTGCACATCTTTGGCATCTTTTTCTCACTTGTGGAGGTAATTCTTGCACTCCCAGCAACGAGCTGTGCAGCTGACCATCATAATTAAATCAGAGTGCCTGGTGACCTGGGCAGACTGCAGAGCTGGCCTCTGGATTTAAAGGAGGTGGTGCCAATAACTGCTTTCCACAGCAGAGCCAAGTTTTTGCAGTGCTGTTCGCAGAGGCTGCCAATGTCATCGCTGGCCAGCCATAAACACAGGGTCTTGAACTTAGGTCCTGAGAAGTAAATATAAAAATAAATGGTTTTCAAATATTTGGCATTCTAAATCTACTTGTTTGTGTGCTAGGCTCTCTCCAGACATCTGTGAAGGTGCAGCATCTGCCTCGAGGAGCTCGCTCCAGGCTGGACACAGAGAACTGCACAGGGATTAGGGAAAGTGCAACCAAAGGGATTGTTTGCACTATTTCAGCCCACACGTTTCTTCTGTTAATAATTGAACATCTTAAACAACTCTCCATATTTATTTTAAAAGCAGTTCAGTTTACCTTTAAAAAAAATCCTCATGGCTGTGTTCTGTTGGCTGACACCGCTTCCATAAATGTTTCAGCAAGCAAAAAACGTTAATGCCATTCCCTGGGCTCAGAGAATTTAGCATTTATTTACACTGATAAAACATTTTAAATATTTATTACATGGGAAAAACATTGCTTTTTATACCAGGTCAAGCCCTTTTTGGCCTCTAGAGGAGTGCATTAATCCAAAAATTTAGAATACAACTGGAAAGATGAGGCGGTAGGGGAGAAAGAAGGAGAAAAGCTTATACCAAGTAACACTGATCTTTCTCAAAGCTGTGGGAAATGCACTTTTAGGGCTGGTGCAGGTGTTTCAGAGCTATTTTATGATGCTGTGTTCCTCTCTCAGGGAGGTGATGAGAGGGGCTGGTTGCTGTCTGATCGATTTGGGCAGTTATTGAAGAACGTGCTTTATCTTTGGGCACGGAAGTGTCTGCACCTAAAGCAATGGGATTACCTACACATCCCCTCGTGTACTTACAAGCTTTCTTGGATTTCAACCAATGTTTAGCAAGATGGCACAGGAAAAAGACCCAGCTGCTAAAATGCACTTGGCATTGTTGCACTGTGGAACATATCCAAGGAAATTAATGGTAGGTTTGCTAATACAGAATTCCTCTCGAGAAAGACGTGCCTGTGAAAGTCAGACAATTCTTAGAAACACCCAACTTGCCTATTTTTTCAAAGCTGTGAACTTTCAGACCCGAAAAATCATCTTTCTGAGACCGATTCTGCCAGATTTTTTCTCAAAAAGGCAATACCTCTCCTTTGTTCCACAGTGGTGTTCATAAATTCCCAATTAATTAATGCATGAGTGCCCAACTATCTCACATTTCCTGCCCTTTTTCCCTTAGGTTTCCTGTCCTTTGTCCCCCTCATGTTTCCTGCCCTTTTTTCTCTCCCTTTTGCCACCCTTTTCCCTCTCCTTCTTCCTGCCCTTTTCCACCTCACTTTTCCAGCTCCTTTTTCTCTCTCTTTTTCTGCCCTTTCCCCCTCTATTTAAATACTTCAAACACTGAGAAAAGGAGGATTTTCCCCCGAATTTAAACCCTTAAAACCAGGAAAAACAGGGATTCCCTTGCAATTTTAACGTCAAGGTGATGAAAATGGAGGATTTTCCCTCAACTCAAATCCATTAAATGGCATCATAAATGTTTTCCCTTTCCATTTAAACCAGAAAACAACAATTGTCCATCAACTGATAACCTTAAATCATGGAAAAGGTTGGTTTTCCTTTAATTGATACCCTTAAAATCACAGGTGAAGGGTGATCCCCTCCAGTGTAAACACAGAAAATAATGAAAAAGGGGGTTTTCTTTTTCTGCCCCACCCCTCCTCACCCTCACTGACCACACCTGGGGCTGCCCATCCCCTCCTCACCCTCACTGACCACACCTGGGGCTGCCCATCCCCTCCTCACCCTCACTGACCACACCTGGGGCTGCCCATCCCCTCCTCACCCTCACTGACCACACCCGGGGCTGCCCCATCCCCTCCTCACCCTCACTGACCACACCTGGGGCTGCCCCATCCCCTCCTCACCCTCACTGACCACACCCGGGGCTGCCCCACCCCTCCTCACCCTCACTGACCACACCTGGGGCTGTGATTTCCTAACTTCCTAAAGGCTTTTTAGATCTCATCCTGACCATCAACATCACGATTTATTTTATTTGCAAGGACGCTCAGTAACCCGGAGCCCCGCTCCTGAAGCACTCAATGCACGTTTTGGAGCTGTGGCAATTATGAGGAGCGAGCAGCTTTTGTCAGAGCAGCTCTACCCCGTGACGCTGGGCAGGCAGTGGGTTTGGGCACCCAAACACTGCACCTTTCAGTTCCAGCCATCCCCTCAGCTGAGCCCGTTCTCTGGGCTCGGATTTCTGCCTGCTACCTGCGTTGAAGTGGCGTGTCATGACTGAGTTCTGCAGGCAAAGCTTGAAATATTCTTAAGACGTTGGTCTCAGAACTAACATTTGGGCCTTGCCAAGCACAGCTCTACCTCACATTTTCCCGTGTCTTTAATTTTGGATCAAAGTTGGTTTGCTGGACAGGGCAGTTCCTGTTCTCATATTAATAGTCCAGGTCTTCAGAGAGAGCATATCCTGAGTGTACTCCTCCACTGGCTTTGCAGGGATATATTCTGCCTACCCCACAGGGTTGCCTGAACCAGGAGTATGAGCGGGCACAGCCTCGTATAAATGATCTAGAAGTGAGCAGGAATAAAAGGGGAAAGAGAGGACCATCCTTCCTCTGGCTCCCTACAAACACAAAAATATACATTTTCGTACTTCAGCCAGGGCCAGGGGTGTGGGAAGCAATTCTTTTCCTGCTAATACAATTCAGAAGAAAACTACTACTTTGTGCAAGCAAGGAGGAAGCAGGGGAGGATTTGTGACTCAGCACAGGGCCTGAGTCAGATCACTTCTGGGAACCACTCTGAAGTGGTGGAGCTGATGCAC
Organism: Platysteira castanea; assembly: GCA_013397175.1. Classification (NCBI taxonomy): domain Eukaryota; kingdom Metazoa; phylum Chordata; class Aves; order Passeriformes; genus Platysteira; species Platysteira castanea. Next base: position 381,196 of record VYXC01006596.1, read on the forward strand.
CATCCCCAGCCACGAGCCAGGCCTACCCACAAATCACATTTATTTCTAACAATACACCCAGAGACTGCCACTGCAGTTCTATTTCCAAAGCACAAGCAATACAACCAGTAATATTCCCCAAAGGGGATGTTTATCACTTAATAAATGTAGACGTTGCCTAAGAAAATTGAAAAATATTAAATATTCATAAATATGAAAGGTTTTATAGCAATTTGAAAGGAAGCCTGGAAAACAACAGACGGTTTTAGCACAAAAAGGTCCACAGTCATGGCAAGATATCTTAGATAAGTACATCTACAGTGATTTGTGAGAAAAACATTGAGCATTTTCTTCACCAGTGTTGCAAAGGGAACTCATATGACACAGTTCATTTAAGGACAGCTGTACAATAGCAGTTTGGGGAGGTAGTCCTTTTCTGTTTTGCTGGAGTCTCAAAATATTAGTGGCAGATTGCTAGATAAATTCTGTGGGTGTAATGCAGCATTTCTGGGGCTGCAGATGTCATTTCTATTTCAAGAATAATAGGGAAGGTCTTGGAATAGTAAGGAAAGACACAACACAGGACAGAAAACTGGTTGATGTGAAAAGAAATAGGAAAGAGAACTTTCAAGCTGCAGGGTGACTACTTTGGAGTAGGCAATGCCATTTAAACATAAACAAGCACTCAATTCAAAACCACGTGCTGTAAAAAATACAAAAAAGAAAGTTTTGGCATCTGCTCACGATGTTCTCATCCCTGCATTTTTAAACCATGTCTTCATTGACTTCTCAAAGCGAAATACTCACACGCAAGGAGATTCATACAAATGGGCACGCGGACGTGAACACAATTGTTCTGTGCTTGCCAAGTCTTGCAATACCACCCTTGCCTCATCCTTTGAGGCCAGAAGGGAACGGCAGAACAAAACCAAAAGCCACAACAAAACCCAGCTCTTCTTTCTGGATCCTTTTCTCTTGGGAAGCAGTTCAGCATGAGTATCCTCTGCCTGTCAGAGTGACCTAACTTACAGAAAATACAGCTTGTCCTGAGTGTGGCAGCCACACAGCCCCAGCTTTTGGCTGCCTGAGGAGGATCCTTGCATAAATGTACACATGGCTTGGGCTCCCTGACTCTCTGCTGGAAGAGACCTCTACTACCACTCACAGAAGCATCCCTCTCTCCTCCTGGGGGGCTTTAACTATTGTTAGCAGCCTTTTGTTCAAAGTATCTAAGTGTCCAGTTTCTTATAAAGTTGCTGGATGACTAAAAAACCTTCTTCATCTTTCCAGTTCCAACACATGAGGTAGCTCCTGCAAGTTCAGCCTTGTTCTCTAGCCATTTGATTTTAGCACAGTTCAGCTGAGGATGAGATCCAGGCGAGATCTCTGAACTTTAAATGTAAAAAAAACCAACCCAAAAATGGTATAGTGTCCCTCCCACGCAGCTACCTGCATATAGAGGAGGAGCATGGAGAGAAAAGCAGCAACCAAGTGCCTACAGAAAACTGCATATTACAGAAAAAAAGGCCATCTTGAACCAAACCAAAATGAAGTTCAGTGAGCCAACTCTGAAGCTGTTTTGAACAAAGACCACAGTGTGCTGCAAAGCAGTCTTACACAGAGTGGGGAGGATGAGGTCAAGCACTCTCTGCCAGGCAGGGACTTCTAAAGATGGATTCAAGTTTAGGCAGGTGAAGGGCATTCAGGAGCCCTGGCAGTTCCTAGGCCAGCAAGGATCAGCTGTCACCCTTTCCCAGGAAATAGCATTGATTTTTTGCTGACAGGGTGATCATGGACTGAGAAAACCATACTTGGGGTCACTGTGAAGGTTTCATAACCACTGTGAAGGATCACAGACAGGGAGAACTTTCCTTGGCTCCTCTTCCTACAGAGCTATCCCAGCCCAAAGACAGTCTGGCCCCAGTTCTCAATGAAATGACCCATCACATTTCTGCTTTCTAAACTTCCTCATGTGCAAGCACAGCTGTGACAGGGAACAGTCTTTACAAGGGGAAGTCCTGGTCTAGTCCTGTGCCACTGGATTCAATCAGAAAGCTTGTGCAGGAGTATGCCAGCATGCTGCACTGTCTTCAGTCAGGTCAGGTGAACGTAAAAAACAAAACCCAAGCCAGTAGTTAAATAAACTCTGAACTGAGATAATGATGGAAAAGTCCTGTTTCAGGATGTCAAATGTTGTTTGTATGCAGCTCTGAAAAATGAATACACATGTCCTCAGGAAACAGGTTTGCAACAAGGAACTTTGAAAACCTGTAAGCACTAAAGCATCATGGTAGCAGAAATGGGCTCAAAAGCACTTGGGTCTCAATTGTTTGAGTGGAAGATTAATGACTTTTGGGTTACAAATAGCTTTATAGAATTGTTAACATTTTTTACAGTTTATTATCATAATTCCTCAGGCAAGTGGGATTAGCCTCCTTTCTCTATTATAAATAATAAAGAGTATTTTAACTGTTTGATGTCCTTCTCCAGATGCTCTAACTCATCACTTGTGAACAGGTTTAGAAAAGGCAAATTAACAGGGATTCTGAAATGCTAACAGGACTTCTGTAAACGTAGAAGTCCAGCCAGGAATGATAAGATTACAGTTTTGTAGTACCTGGAGAAAAATATATTGATGAGAGAAATTGATCGTCTTGCAGGGTAAACACTCCAGCATATAACAAGTGTCACACTATGAGCTACACGAAGTTTGAAGTTCTCATGATAGAAGAATTACAACAAAATATTGGATAAAGTCTAAAACTTTTTCTGTAGATGACTGTGTAGAAGTACAGCACTGTACATGACAAATAATAGCCTAGATAGCCCTGGAAAATTCACCCCACCTTTTAATTGGGATGGTGCTTAACGAGCATCGATGGGACTGAGCTCTGGAGAGGCAGGGTGGGACACCTTCAAATCACTGTCATAGAGGGTTGTTAGGAGAATTTTGAGAACTTAACAATAGGCAGCTACCTGATCAGGTAATTAAAGAATCCATGCAAACCCCACAGTGGGTGATCAGTGCTGTGTTGCTGTCTTGATGCGCATGTGGGATTTGTTTTCCTAAACAACTGAAATGCTGTTAATAAAAAACATATGGTGTGGTGCCAAAATCCTTGGAAAGACACGGCCAGACGAATCTGAGCAACTCTGACTCTTAGTTTTAAGAACAGAGAGTGGATTTAGGGACGTATCAACTCAGGGGTTAATCAGTCCCACCTCAGAATACCTAAAACTCCAGCTTGCTTTCTTTTCCACATTAGTAAGACTGTTGCTTTTTATTTTTAAAAACCTGATTAGACTTAGAACTCTGTTTGCACACATCAGATAATAAATGCTTTAGGGGGGAAAAATGCTTTCTGACATAATAAGCAAAGTGTCCTTTAGCTCGCTAGGCAGTCCCAGTATGTTTGGACAGAAAAATTAATGGTTGCAGTTTTCACAAAGTTGTATTTGTCAGAAGCAAGAATGGTTGTTTATTGGTATTTACTTTCTTTGCAACTCTCTTTACAACTTGCACAGTTCAAAGGCTTTTTGTACAGACTGGGTGTGCGTTGCTAGAATGCACTGGAATTAAACATTTATTTATTTTTAATTTCCTTTTACGTATAATAAGCTGCCAAGAGGGAATCATAAGGCTCTCCTGCTGCAATCTGAACAGCTAAATTACACTCTTAACAGATACAGAAACATACAAATATAAATCTGAGAGGACTTTGACTCCCTCCAAAGTAAAGCTTTAAAGTGAAATAATCTCAGCACTGGAGTGTGAAAGGCAAAAGGTGGGCTAAAGGCTGAGTTTAAATCTTCAGCTATACAGTGAGGGGAAGGGTGAGACTCAATGCTAAATTCTTTCTTTGGGTGCTGTTTATGTTAAAAACCATAACTGTTAGATTTAGAGCAGGCCTTTGTAAAGCTCGTGTGTATCCACACCTGGATGCATTGGTTTGACTTCTGCCCAAGACATCAAACCCCATTGACAGGAACTTTATCCTTTGGTAATTTACCATACAAATAAAAACCAACGTACAGCAACAACCTCCAAAAAACATGCCAAGTGCAGAAATGTCCTGAACAACAAGGAACACTACTCATTGCAAGGAAGAAACCCAACCAATCACCAAACCCAACAACCAATGCAAAAAAAAAGAGAGAAATGTCAGATAGGCTGCTGGCTTAATGTGCGAGCAATAATAGAAAATAAACTCCCCCAACAGATTATACTTCTAAGATATAGAGCATTTGATATGTCCCAGTTCTCACACCACTGCCTCAGCCCTCTGCAAGGATGGTTTGTGGCTGAAAGATGAGATGCTTGAAGAAAGTTTAGAGAGGATGTTTTGCAATCCTGTAAAGAAATTGAATTTCTATAGCTCTTTCCACTGCTATAGAAAACAACATTTAGTAAGGCCCCTGGAAAGAAGTGACAAAAATAGAATTTTTATAATTTCTTCTATTTCTTTTATCCCGTGAGCTACATTGTGTCAAAAATGCTTCTGATGTGAAACTGTTGAGCAGCTTTAGTAGCACAGAAATTGGAAAAAAGATTCTTTGCAGAGGGTTAGCAGATGTTTTCTGAATTGTGATTGATGTGGCAGGGTAAACCAGCAGAAGATAATCTAAAACTGAAAAAATAAGAGGCATAGCTACTCAAACAAGTCATAAAAAATAGTTGCAACAAAGGGCAAAACACATATGGGATAGGTTATTGTTACATGTGTTAAACAGGAATTGGATTTGCTTCTGGAAAAATGGGAGATTAAGAAAGATGTCTGATCTCCTTCCCTTTTCCCTGGCACAAAGAGAACTTGGATAAAATTTTAAGAGACTGTGCAGGTTAGGTGGGCTGTCGTTTCCCTACTTCCCCTTGATCAGAACAGCAAATTATTTGTTTCTTCACTGGACATCTTAAGCATAGAAAAGTTTCTTAGTTGTTCATACCAGCCAGCATGCCTGTGCTCTCATCTAGCTCAGTAATAGCAAGCAGACATAACCCAGAAGGCAGTCCCTGATTTTGGAGAAGTCTGCATTAGAGAGGAGAGGGAAGCTCTCCAACAGATTTATGTAGACACTGAAATTTTAAACTGTTATTTCCTCGTTTTGCCTCCTCTTAATTCGTGCTTTTGGGTTTTTTCCCTACTATGGCATTTTTCCAAGATGCAATATTATTATAAATTCTGATCATCACTGAAAAAAGAAAAAATTGGCAGACTTAAAATGCATTCAGTGGTCGAGGGCACTATCTGACTGCTCTGCTGCTCTGTGCTTTGCTGATGTTTTGATAATGCTTTGTGGAAATCACAACAAGGACCACAGGCGTCCAACAAGGCTTTTGGAAGGCTTGGACAAACAGAAGTAATTCAAATGATGCCAGAGTTGTTAAATATCCGTGCACCACCTCGTGTCCTGAGCAAAACCTGTGAACTCTCCTGTGTCCCACTTCCGAGTCAACTGCTACCCAGTGTGTGCGTCAGTCACATCTTTGGGACAGGATGGGAAAGAGGATATTAAAAAGTCCCATCAGGTCAGCAACACATTAATAGACAGTTACTTTAGAGCAAATGAACAAAGGATTTTTGCTTACAAGATCTTAAATTAACAAGCAATGCAAAATTTCAGCCAGCTGAAATCAAAGGACGCGACGGCATTTGTTGCAAGCTTGGGATGACAACAGATGCAGTAGAGGTGACATCTGGGAGGGAAGGTAAGAAAACCCCAAGGCAGATCATACCCTTACTACTTTGATGAGGAACAGCAGGATCTTCCCCTGCCCAGCACGGCGACAGCAGCAGCCAGCAATTACCAGTGAGCAACTGGGAACCCAGCGCGATCCTGCTGGTACCAGTTAGCTGCAGTCTGCACAGATACAATGCAAACTGTTCCGAGGAGACAGCAGGTGGCATTCTTAGATTTTCAGACGCTTCAGGACAAGCATCTTGATGGCATGGGTGCTCTCTCAGACCTGTGCCCTACACCTGTTCTGAATGAGAACTCTGGGCGTTACTTGAGGAGTGAAAAAAAGGTGCTAGAAATGTCTGATCCACCCAGAGCGCTTCTGGAAATTCTCTTACTAAGCCAAGAGAGAATTTTTTTACTATCTCCCTGTCTGCTCTTTGATGTCAGCATGGGGTTTGCTTGGAAGGGACTGCCTACACCCTGATGTGGTCCCACATTACGATATCGGGATTTTTTTCTGTTGTGAAGACATGCTGAATAATCATGCCAGCATGCACACTAACTGGTAGGAGAGAGGCTGAGGCTGTTATTGGGTACATTTGTAGTCAGTGTTATTTTTAAAAGAGCTACATAGACAAGATCAAATAAATATTTCTCTGTTTTCATTGGCGTTCCTTAAACATGGGAGAAATCTTTATTAGAGCAACAATGTGCCTCTGTGAGTAATCTTCCTTACCAACATAAACCCCTCTTTGCTACTGCTGCACAGAGTTAACTTCTTCTGCTGTAAATGACATCATTCTCTTGGAGCATGCTTCAGGTCCTGATTGCATAATCCCTACTCACAGGACTGATCTTTACCTAAGGAATCAAGTTACTCCCTTGAGTAACGGTGACCTGAGTAAATAAAGGACTTGCGAGCATGTGTAGAGTTTGCAGTTAACTATGAAGAAACAAGCCTAATGAGGACATTTGGTTCAGACTGTTCTATCCTTTCTAATCCACTCCCTCCCCATTCGTAATGAAAGCAAAACAAATTGGCCACTTGAGATTAAAAACAGCGAGGCAAGGACATGGGAAAGGTGGTGCAACTTGTCCTCTCACGGTGCTGTATGTGCTGGAGAGATGGCACAGAGAGTTGAGAAGTCTTGTTCAGAAATGAAGGAGAACGTCAGGAATCTGCCTGAGAGCACGTTTGCTACGGCTCTTGAACCTCAAGAGAAAAGGAAGAAACTGAGCTCGGCAAAAACTGACGTTATTTAATGTAACAACAGCAAAATTTACGGCAGAACTAATATTTAGAAGCCAGATTTTGCCTAAATGTGTTTGAAGTAGTTCCTTGTGTTGTCATGGATTTTTATCTCCTCGGTTCAGGGGCAGTGAACTGCCAAGTGTCTTGTTTCCTCCTTACAGAGCTTACTGTATTATCCACAAACCTCTCACACTTGGGGAGCTCTGATCAGGCCACTTCTGCTGTCTCCCCCCACTGAAGGCAAGCCACAATCTCCTGCTGGTATGCAGCTCACAGCACAACCTCACGTGCAGCAGGAGGGCAAACTCAAGTCCCTTGCTCCACCAGTGAGAGTGAATAAATCCAAATCATGTGCAAGACACCCCTGTCAACTGGGCTTTGCTACAAGCTTATATATTTTAAAAGAAAGTGGACTTCCTTACTGCCAGTTAGCATTTCCTCAAGACTTAATACCTTGTATTCAACATATAGAAACAGTCAATGGCTCACATTTCTTTGCCATATTCCAAAGCCACATAGTTATCAAAAGAGATGCCATTTTGGATTCCTTGAATTGTCTGTGTTTATTACCTCAATTACATTATTTCCTCAACTCTACAACGTAGTGGTAATTTTCTTTCACAGTGCAGAAAATAATGAGAAATTACAGCTGAAATGTTCGACTGGGCACCGAAAAAAAAAACAAAACAAAAAACCAAAGAATCCCAAATGCAAACCAGATAATTGTGTGGAACGTGCCTTGTTTCAACAGCTGCAGAATGGAATCACTGCAATGGATTGAGCTGTGCTGTCTCTCAGTGGCTGGGAGGGAGGAGGGCAATCCCAGGCCTCACGGGATGCCTGGGGTGGAGTAGGGTGAATGTCCCAGAGATACAGCACCCGAGAGCTGACAGCATCTCAAAGGTCCTGTCCTCACCCTCCAGCAAAGTGGTTTGGCAAACCCAAGTTGGGATCATGCTGTGGATGAGAGCAGTGTATTTTCTCTGGGAAAGAACATTTGAAGGTAGTTAAAAGTCCCCATTTTGATGCTCCTGCTTTACACAATCCAGGCAGAACGGAAGGTTCCAGAGGCAGAGTGCCTGCAGCAGGAGCTGGGCTCTCTGCACGGTGCCTGATCCTTCCTTACTGGCCCAGTCTTCTGCACACACCAAGCAGAGGGGCTCTGAAGATGTTTCAACTACAGTCCCGTTCAATTTGGCTTCTAGAATAATTCAGGTTTACAAGGACTACACAAGAGAGAAAATGTTGGATCTGTTCCCCCCTGGTTAAGTACACTACCTCCAAACCAGGTGCAGTGGAAGACAAAGTCTCTGCTACAGTACCAGTCTCTAGCTCACAGCACTAAGAGCTCTTCTTATGGGCAACAAGCATCCAACACCCATTTTACTATAAATCACTCAACAGCCAATTCTGAGTCCTGGAATCAAAGATGAGATAGAGCAGTTGCTTAGTCTTACATCAGACAGATGACCATGGCGGTTCTGACGTGTCTCTGCTGTCTTAAAACTCTGTAAGTTACTCTATATTTTGCTATAAAAGTCCCTCCATATTATTCTTTCAGGGAGATGTATCTCAGAATTATGAGCCCATAGAGACAGAATTCCCCTGTGATTTCAAATTATTAGATAAGATCATATTCCTTGAACAGAGAGCAGGGGGAATATTGCCAGTCTTAGTGTTAAGAACAGTCATTATTGGAAAATGCAGACTATAACTTCAACACCTTGTAAGTATTTGAAAGCTTTTGCTCTTACTTCTTCACAAAAACCTGATTCTAATTTAGCACACACAATGTATTTAGGCAGCGTGCCTCACAAAAACACCTAGATGGGAAAAAATCCAGTCCTATCACACCTGTGATTTCCTTGCTTCATCCACCTGCAATAATACGGCGAATTTACAACAAAGACAACTGGATGATTTTGCCACCCCAGCATCTCTCAGACGAGCAAACCTTTCCTCATGCATTACCCTCCCCATAGAGCCCTCGGGGTGTTTTTTACTTCTTATCTTCACTGCTGTACGTGGTGAATGTGGCACCAAATACACAGACCTGGATGGCTCAGATCTATCAGGACATTGCAAGGAAAGGCAGGACGCTTTCCTACCTGTTGCAAAGTTCAAAGAAATATTTTGATTAATGCCAGGGAGTTTGGGATAAGGAGAGAAAATGACTGTGGTAATGAGAAAACACTGCAATAAATATGGGGTAGAGATCACTGCTGGGACTGAGAAAGCATTATAAATTTTAATACAGCATTTCAGGGCAGATTACTAATTGCAACGAGAGATACTAAAATCTTAAAATTCCTAAATTTTTCATCCACCTTTTCTGAAGGTGCCCAATTTTCTCATAAACTCAGAGTAACCATGGACTTAAACAGAAGTATCGTTTTGAAAAATTATTTGCTCTAGTCAATTATTTAAATACATGTAAAGGCAGTCCTCTCTAGGCATTCACACATGAAAATTCCAGTCTTATTAAACCTTAACTCAAAGATGTACTCTGCCAGTGACATGCTGCTGTGGCACAAACAGAAAGGACATTGAATTGTCATGGGGAAGGTTTGGCTGAGGTCCTTTTGCTCATACCCTCTCCTTCCCTGTTATGCAATTGCTGCATCTCCAGTAGACCATGTAAGTACTGGAGCTAGGGAGCTACCTACACTGCCTTTGAGTAACTCTTCTGCCACGAGACTCCAGTGAAGCTTGAATGCACCACAGGCTTAGCTTTTTGTGTTTTAAAAATAAAAAAAATAGCAGAGAAATTATGGCAAGTTTTTGTCCCAGTGGAACAGCCAGGTTTCCTCTCTAGCTTCATTAAGAGTAGCAGGGTCTTCTGCCCACATCAATCTGTGTTGTCAGCAGAGGATCTCATTGAAAACACAGATATGGAGCAGAGCAGCTAGTCAAATTATATGACTTCCAAATTGTCTAGAAGAGCTTATCAATTAAGCCTTGCAAATATCAGATAGACAATAACCAGTGGCAAAAATGCAGCTACATTAAGATGAAGTACAACATAAAGAGAACGAACAGAATCTATGAGGTGGTATAATTGAGCAGCATGAATAAAGGTGATATAAATGGAATTTAATAAGCTAAAAGGGCATGAGCTAGTATGCGTAGGAGTAACTCGTTGCCCTTTCCAATAGCCAGGAGTGATTTTCTTTTTTAATTGGATCGTGTTTCTTCATTGTCCAATTGGATGCTCCTTTTCGCCCTCCTCAAGCACAAAATGTTTAAAACAAGTTTTAAAATAAGTAATAACATAAAACCAAGAGAGAAGAGTAATCAACAGAAAACTCTTAGCACAAAAGGCCTGACTTGATTCTGTCCCTAGAAAGCTTTACAGTGCTTCTCACTCCTGCCAAAGGAGATACTGGGTGAGTTTCCAAGACACTAAAGTGATTAAGTTTTGGTAGATGTGCTGATTTTGCACTTGTCTACTTATGTCCATCAAGGGAATTGTTTTCCTTCTCTCTCCTTTCTCAAACCATTACATTGATCATAATGCCACACATTAGGACAGGTGCTCCAATGCATGTGTGGAGTTTTCCTTACAAGGAGAACACTTTGGTACTCCAGCAGTAAAATTCTTTCAGCAGCTGAAATAAAGCATGCACTGCAAGAACTGTGTTAATATGACTGTAACAGAATAGTTGAACAGTGAAATCTGGCCTGTGTATCAGTGATATCAGGTGCTTAGTTCTCATTTTCAAAAGTGACTTTACTACCACGAAGCCTAAATCATCCACGTGCTTTTCAAAATAATCACTATTAATCCACACATTAATGCCAGCCTAGAAGGACTGAGGGTGGACCATTTTTCCAGAAGCAGTGGGACTTTAAAGAGTGGAGGTGAAAAAAAGTTTGCTTAATTAGCTCTGAAACTGTATTTTGTACACAAAGCAACTGCCAGCACTGGGATGAGAGCTGTGGGAAGTATCTACTCTACTGCTCTGCCATACCCCTCACAGAGTCACCATAAGAGCTGTAATTCTCACTCAAAAAAAAGTTTTCTGGAAAAGAACTCAAACTACATTAAAAAAAATGTAATGCACAAAAAACCCTCGAACCAAACCCAATCGATCTCTATTGAATGTCTTGGAAATGTGCAAATACTTAACACTATTTCTGAAGTTGTACTGGGAACCCAAAGACATTCAACTCAGTGCCTTTGAAACCTTCTCCCATGATGGCACAGCTGCTTTTTGTGACATGGATGAAAGATGTCTGTCTTATCTTCTGAACAAAACGTCTATTTTCTTCCTTATGACAAGTGGTCCTGTGAATGTCCATATAACCACACAGCATGAAAGTGTCATCTGTTCTCTTAGAGACCATGAAATATTGATATGCCCACAGCCGTCATCCAGATGTCATCTTCAGGCTTTGCTGAATTCACGACCTCAAATCCTTTTGATTTTAGGAGGCACTAACGTAATGTGGGGCCTTGCACAGTTTGATCCTAACAAAGATTGTCAAAGGTACCTTTTGGCTTGTCTGCCCGTGGGTGAACCAGCTTTGCTTGCACTTACTGCACTGGACAGTCCCCCATTTCTTGGTTGAGACATTTACTGGCAAGAGACAGCCAAGTCCCAGGAATTAAGCATGCATGGGATTTGAAAAAAAGGGATTGTGAGCTCTTAACATCCTCTGTCCATCTATCTGGAGCTGTTCGATTGTTGTGCTGATCTAAATGTCTAGCACTGGTAGCCAATAGGAGACATAAATAAGTGGAAGCCACTTCTGGAAGTGTTAAATCTTGAACTTTTGTTTCCAGCTCTCAACCTGCAAGCTGCAGGCACCAGTGATTTACTTCAGAGGGAAATTAGCCTGTCTTTCCTCCACCTCAAATCAAACGTACGTGGAAACTGTCTATATGCTGAGACAGGTCTTTAAATACACAAACCTGAATACAAAACATGTCCCTCTTAAATTGGATTATTTCCTATGGATTGAGCCAGGGAGAAAAAAAAAACCCACATAAACTCCTTGTGACTCAGAAAAAATGATTCCATGCTGCAAGCCAATCTCTCCACCTCAGACAACCAATTTCCCAAGACCAATCCTAATGAGTTTAAGATTTGCATGCAAAAAATCCACCATGTGTCTCACAAATTTGTTTTATAAGAATCATTGTGCTTTACACACTTTTTTCCAAATAGTGGTAGTTAGATCTGGACCTCAAGCCAAGCAGCAGATGTTGGAATTTCCATGCAGAAGGTGGCTGCCAGTGACCCAGAGGATCCCCTCTTACTAAAGAGATGCTGCTTCCATACAGAGTCTGCTAAGTGAGAAGGAATTGCAGCGTATGTTACATTCGTGTAATTTTAGGACAAATCTGTGCAGGTTTTTTCCTTACAGGGGGAAAAGTCTTGTGCATTTTGGAAGGGCGAGGAAGCAAAAAGCGTTTCTTTATTTATTTCTTTATGGCAAAACACTGCAAGTGCAATGTTGGTAACTCACCCACTGGTGTTTATGATGCCTCAGGGACAGAGGTTGGATGGGACCTGAGACTTGACTTCTAAACCTCTGCACTAACCTTATGTAAGAATGTAATCCTGGAATGTGCTATTTATGGTTAGCTTAGGCAATCTTATCTAAAAGGCCTCATGAGGAAAGTTACGCTCTAATACATATGGATGCGATAACATCTATTCTAGGCTAATCAACAGGCTTTTGTACAATTAAAAAATGCCCTCAAGATTGAGGCTGTATTAGCTACAGAGCTCAGTAGGTTTTTTAAAGCCATGCCACCCCCCTGATTTAACAAATATGTCCCTAGCCAGGACCAGAAAGATTAATAGAGGTATCTGCCAGGTGAAGTTGATGGTTTGCTTGCTTCACACTGCACTAGCATTTTGTTGTCCAGACCAAATGTTTGTTAGCCTGTGTCAGGCTCCCTGGCTCTCTTCTGGTACGAATTAAATACTTCTCTTGGTGAGAAAACTCACAAATGGACTGTTAGATAGCCTACACTGGGACTGAGATTGTATATGTATATGGATATGAACTGATTTGGTTCCCTCAGCTTCCTCGAGTCCCCCAAGAGCACCGAGCACACAGCTAAGCTCAGTCTGTGTCAGAACTACTGATGTCACAGAGTTGATGGCAACTTGGCTCAAGGTTTTTGCATGACTAAGGTAGAAGTACTTTGAGACACCAGACTAGCAAGATCCTCAAATAAAAATACTCAAAGTGCTCCCTACAGCTATTCTGGAGAAGATTAACTCCTTTTGTGCTCACTGCATCTCTCTTTGCTATAAACGTGGAAAGCGATGACAGTTTTCAACCAGCTCTCTCTCCAGAAGGTAAACGGGTCCCATCCATAACAAACTCTCAAGCCAAATGATACAATCTTCCCACATTGTCATGTCCATATTCCACCTCCACAATGGAACTACCAGACTTAGTTACTCGTAGCTTCATTGTAAACAAGAAAATGGATGAAAGACTATCAAAGGCTGCTTGAGGACTTGCTCAGAGGCACCACAAATAATTTAAGCAAATCAGACTAACAGAGAACATGAGTCTGTCCTTGCCCTGTATTCTGTTGCTTCTAAATTGTTCCCAGGGCTCTTGATCTGAACATCACATGCAAAGAAGAAAATGCAGTTTTAATGAAAAAGTTCCTCTCCCTCTAAAATCAACACACATGACCATACAGAATTTCCATCAAAGTCAAGAATTTATAACACCAAAACTTTACTATGATTTCACAACCATTTAAAGGATTTTATGCTTGAAATCACAAAAATCCTGGATCTTCCCCTTTCATTGTTTAAAATGGTTGCACAATCAGACTGACATGCCATGAGATTTCCATTCTCTTCAGTTCTGCTTTGGTCATCCTTTGATTAATATCACGTTTATCACGAATACATACATTTGAAAAAAGCCTTCCCACTCCCACCAAAAATAACCTGCATCACGCTCTGTCTTCAAAATTGTTGCACAAATTACCCCTGCCCCATGCCACACCACAGACACACTTAAAAGGAAAACAATGGCATTACTTACTAGGAACTCCAGACACCAGCCGTAGTGGACGTAATACTCGGAAAGCCCGCAGTGCTTTCACATCAAATCCGGCACCTTTCCCTCCTATTGAATTCCCCCCATCTGCTTTGGTTGCTTGTTCTAAAATTGCACTAAAAAGCCTGCAAAAAGAAAGAGGAAACAATCTGTGGGCAGACAGCAAGGCTTGGGCTAAACAGGAACAGAGATCATCCCCATCATATCACCCAAACTCTCTCACAGACCTGTGAAGAGTGTCACACCTCTCTCTCGACACTCACATATGGTGCAGGAGAGACAGACTCTTCCCATATGCAGCAGCCTATTGGTGATGTCTGTACCGTCTGCAAAACACTTGTTTCTGGAGCAGACATAAACACGACATGCTCCTCCTTCGTGCTCCTCCATGGCTCCTGGCAGCCAGTTATGGGGACCAACCCTTTGCTGTCTTTATTAACCAACAATTCACCTCGGGGGAGATAATCACCACCCTTAATCAAGCCAATCGTTGATTATCTGTCACCCATTTCACAAAGAATTAAGATTCACCAATGTCGCTGCAGGTAGAACTCGGTGTAAACTTCAGGACCCTTCAAGGGGCAAGTTTTTGGATAAAGGAGTATGCTCACACTGCGTGCTTGTGGATCCATTTGTAAATCCCCTGATGCGCTGGCTAAGGAAAGTGCAAAACTGCAGGAGTCTTATTATTAGAATGTTTTATTATACCAGCCCTAATGTTTTATCTTGGCTAGTAGGAGTAGTTGCTTTAAGGAGAAAATGTCTCAGAATGCATTCAAAAAGGCAGAGCAGGAAGAAAAGACAATGTTCTCCTGTAAAAAACCTGAAGGCTCACCCTATCTGTTAATACGAACTTGATTTAATAAATTAGCTTTCAGGAAGCAGCTTCCATTTTTCTGGTAAAACATTAGTACATTTGGGGGAGGATGGATTCCTCATGAATTTGCTAATGATATTGCTTTCAGCCTTGAAATCCTCAGCTTGAACCCAGCCAAATCCAGTAGAGGTTAAAAGCTGTTCCAGCCTAAATGGATGTTTGGCGCTCCGTATAAAAGCCTTGCCTGGGAGTGGCAGAGACCCCTCGGCCCGTAGGGTGCCACGGAGGTGCCACAGGCAACCCCAAAGAAATTTCTGGGGTGCAAGAACCAGCCTGGATGGGGCAGCCTGGGTACAGCAATGATTTCTGTCGCAGGCTTTGCAGTCTGTGGTGCCCCGTCAGGATCTCATCCCCATCCTGACTATTCCCCAGAGAGCCCCCAGAACAGGGATCAAGCAGAGGCTGAGCTGGCTGATGGCTGAACAAGGAGCTCCAACGCCTGCAGATAAATCTTACTGACAAGGCCACAAACATGGGGAGCTTGCCCTGGGTAGGAAAAGGAAGATTCATTTACTGAAGCATCTAAATCAACGCATTCTCCCAGCACTACATCCACACAAAAATGTGGATTAGGGGACTGCAAATGCAAAATTCCTTTCTTAAGCAGGTTTGGTTTTTTTTTTTTTCCTAAATTCATATTAAGAGTCTTATAAAACTTGTCAGCTGTGACTGAGGAACTCCTAACTGGATCTATTCAAAGCCTCAACTTCAAGCGTGGCAGAAAGATTTAACAACTAGGTAACGAGCGTGGGAAAAACTCCGTGTGGGGAGGTTGGATGCTGAGTTTGTAGGTGTTGCAGACTGAGAAGCAGGATGCAGAGAAGACAAAAACAGAGCCCATGAGAAATACTGCATTGAGTACAGATATCACAGAGAGAGACAAACAGGGGTTGATGCAAAGAACGGGAATTATTGGAATAGATGTATTTCTTGAGCTGTGTACACAAATTATACAATTGCAATTATCTGCTGGTCTTCGTAATAGAAACACTGTAGGTCAAATTTGGCCTAATGTATTTTCAGTATTTGACTGATTAAGCTCTAGCAACGTGCTCTGTTTCACATTCAAGCATTTCTATCTTCCTAGTCCACAATTCCCATAATAGGTGATGAGTGACATACCTGTACAACAGTCCCAGTCTCCTGGGATCTTCTGAAGGAAAAAGAGTTTACTGCAAAAAGCCTTCTAATAAACCTTTTTTTTCTTACTATTTTTCAGCTCCAGACTAGGAATCTCAAAGAACTCTGACTCAGCAATTGTGCAAAACTGAGGGCCCATTTTCCTGATCCCCATTTTCACTGGCCCCGTGTTCTCCCAAAGAGCAGCTCTTGGCATTGGGCACCAAGGCTGCGCAGTGAGCAAACCATGGACTGCTCTGGAATTCTGCTGCCCAAGCAATGTCCTAAATTCGTTCAGGAGGAGCAGAAACACAGCCATAGGATAGCTCACTCCTCTGGAGGCAGAGCCTGCCTTCCCAGACCGGTGCAGCTCCACTGCAGGCCAGTTGGGATTATTTGTGGGCTGCAGCACTGTCGTGCTAAACTTGCTCTTTTGAGGTACCCACACTCATCTGCCTACTGAACTTCGGGAATAATTTGCAGTAATTCCTGCTGCTCCTCATCTAAAAACCTACATTTAAACTTGAATTGCATTACTCCTGCTAATCCTGCTTTAATGCATTTATTCCATGCTTAATATCTGCCCTGCACTAATCCTGCTTTTCACCAATGCATTACAACTTCTTATTTCTCATTTATTTCACTCTCTTTGCCTTTTGTGTTGGGGTCCAGACTGTGCCCAGGGTGGCCTACTGAATCTCTACTCCACTCTTTAAATTTATAATACATTTCATCAGTTCTTCTTTGTCCTCCCTCACTCCGGGCATGGGCAGACATCCATGATGTACATCTACCTAATGCTCCTAATTTTTCCAACTAATTGTTTTCTGAGACTAAAACAGCTGGATGGATGCTAAACTACTGGTACAAAAGATAAGGCCAGAGCCTTTCTGTCTTATATTTATATAGGAAATTCTGCTCTTTGATGAAAACCTTTGGGAAAAGCTTTCAGTAGGTATGGTGGAGCGAGGTGTGGTTCCTTCTCAGTAGGTGGGTTAGCATGCTCCAAGCTCAGGGTGAGAGAACACCATGCTGACAGAGAAATCAAAGTTTGGATGGTACCAAAAATGCAAGAGGGATAATCTCTTGTGGCCATTGAAAATCTTCCCATTGAAAAACCCCTCCAAAAACCAGACACTGACCTTATTTCCTTCCACCTAACTACTCTCTGCCAGCCTAAATTCACACCCCATTTTCATTTGGATATCGTCCTTTCCACTGATGAAGCACAGTTAACATCACTTTTATTTCTGAATTTCACTTGTGACACGGCTACACCTTAACTAAATTCATCTGACAGACATGAGCTGCAAGAGCAGAAAAACAAATTTTTATCACACGCATGTATGGACATGCTCCAGGGTTTGTTTGGGGTTTTTTGCATTTACCTGTGAAGTATGAAGCTAGCTTCACTGTTTTTCTTTCTTATATTTTTCTATTTCCCTTCAGACATTTGAAACATCAAAAGGGTTTTCACTTTGCTAGATGACCCCAACAGCAGCATGATGAGGCTGTAACCTGCTCTTCATCTCTTCCTCTGTGGGGAGTACACCATGATTTTCATAGCATAAAAAAAGGACTTGTCAAGGGCCTCCAAAATACAAAAAGAAACAGAGGGCTTGGTATTTCTAAGGCCAAAAATCAGCAGAAAAACATAGCTGAAAAAATCCTCTTAGGTATAAAAAAAAGGGAAATACAAAGGGCTTTTTCACAGTGTTTTACAGTTCACCTGTGATTTGTGAGTGTGAAAATGTTCAGATCTGCCCTCTAGAGACTCCCCACAGTCTTCAGAAAGACATAAACTGTGACCACATCTTCCAGTCTACTCTGACTTCAGATCTTGTCCAAATACCTTCCCTGCTTACCTTCCCAAGTGAGACTATAATACTGCCTTTCAAATTACACCACCTTTTTTTTTTCTGGCAGAACAAAGAGGTCCTTGGAGAATGACTGTGCTTGGCAGACAAACCACAGCACTGCCAGGAAAGACAGATATTCTTCTACCACAATATTGTCAAGCTGGGCTTCTCTCAGGAGAAATTCCCTAATATTAAGGGACATCACTGAGATATCGGAAAGTTCTGGTGTTTTCCTAAAGAGGAACAGCAAAAATGAAGGAAGTGGGAGACAATCTGCCTCACCATTAGTGTTTGTGGGTTGTGCCTCACTGAGCAGCTTAGGGGTCTGGTCTCTCCTCTTAACTCTTAATGTTGGTAGAGCCTCTGATTGATATCCTCACACAGATGTTCTTCTTCAAAGCAGCATTTAAAGCGCTGCTACGGCAAGGTCAGAGGCCATTTAAAGAGAAGGCAGAATCAAGCTCTAAAAGACAGAGCTGATGAATAAGCAGGTCTCCCACACCTCAAGAATGATAAGCTGCTACAAGCCTGCAGGTCTGAAGTGCATCCTTTCACCAGAAAACACAGCAGTTGTGTTCAGAGCTCCCCTCTCCTGCTGTTACATATTCCTACGGCCTTGTTAGGATCACTCACTCTAAAATCCCTTTGGATACCAGGGACCTATCTTCAGAAGGCAGGGGAAAGTATACAGGCACACTGTTATAAACATTTTTTTACAGGGACTCCCCTCTAAAATTTATTCCTGGTCCTACACACGCCCATTTTCCTCTTACTCAACTGACTACTTCATTTTAAGGTAAAGGAAGCCCAATCTCTTGAAGTTGTATGTCATGAACTGGGTATAGGTGGATTTTAAAGATCTAAAACCTGCCCTTTTTGTTGCTCCTTCAACTTCCAATAGTACTTGAAGAAGTGCTTCCCACTCTTGCTGTGTTTTGTAGCAATTTGGCCATTCATTGTTGAAAACAAAGATGATTTGTAAGGCAGAGCAAGCACAAATGGCAGCTACCACAGTTGTGCCATCCTTTGCCCCACATGCCAAACAAATCCCTCTGCCCGGTGCTACAGCTGTGTTCAAATCACTCAGTTTCCCCCAATAAGCAGAAAAAAGCACCACAAGGAAATGTTATCAGTACTTGCTTCCTTCCTCCTTCTTCTCTCTCTTTAAAATTTATTTTAACCCTTTTCCATGGGGCTTCCTTCCTGGCGAAATATTCAAATACACCCAAGTTTAAACATTATGTCACTGAGGGATTTCAGAGAGCCCCTAGGAAAAGAAGGCAGGGCAGGAGAGGAACAGATGGTATCACCACGTAGATTTTGCAGAGGGGTTGTGGAGAGGAAAAGCAGCCACCAGCCTCGGCTGTGGAACTGTACGAGTGAGTTTAAACAGATAAACATCAAAGGAACCCGTCTGGCCTTGAAGTGGAATCTGTCACTTGAGATTGTTACTATTTAACAGAGACCTTGGGGTCTTGGCCATGTTTATTATACTCATGTAATCCTTCCCCAGTTACATTTTTTGTTCCCCATCTAGTGACTAAGAGCTGCTGGAGGCAAAAGCAGATAGAAGAGCTGAGAGCTGCAGCTTCTGTCATTGGCAAGGGAATTAATTTCAGCCTGAATATCATCTTGCTGATTAACTGCCCCAGTAGGAAAATTGAAAAGGACTATACTTAAACTAGATATAATGCTGCTCTGTGATTTCTGGAGCCCTGCTCTCTCATATCCAATGGAAAAAGAGGAGGTAATGGGTCATCTCTTTAAAATGCCTCTTTCTCATAAAAATGAAAAGGAAATAATCCATTCACAGGAGTTTTGTTCTTCAATCTTTCTTCAACTTAGGCAGCAATTTCCAAACAGGTGAGATATCTGAGGGCACTCAAAGGCAGAACCAACAATGGACTTGGACATCAATACCAGGGGAGGGGGTGGGGATTTTCCAATTTTCAGGTCCTGATCTGCTATGGGATCCTCTGTCTGTGGGTAGGAACAAAGGAGAAGCACAGTGGGCATTGCCGTGAGGAGAAGCTTTATGTCCACATGGAGGCAGAGAGGTCTTGAGATTAAGAACAGGTTCCAGCCTCTTCTCCCTCCCCCTCACTGGGAATTCTCCTTCCGCCCACTTTTATCCATGGTGATGGGAAGTGGGAGGTATAGGGAAGCACGCAGCAGTTCGCTGATTAAATATTTTGGGGCCACCACAAAAGTGGTTAGGAAGGTGGATTGGTTTGGGGCAGAAATGATGAGGGGGTTTTGATGACTAGAAGTGTCCCTTTTGATGCTTTCCCCAGGAGCTGATGCAGGGTTTCCTTGGTAAAGAGGTGAAAAGACTACAAGATTTTGGGGGCGAGGAAACTCTCTAACAATGGAGTGGTGGGAGGATGCGACAAATTATTCAGGCAAAGAAATACTTGTTCTCTTTGTCTTCAGAGGTAGTTTATCCTTCACCTCTTCCCTTCAACAACCACAATTCCAATACCTTGCTTCTCTCTTACCCTCAGGTAGAAAAAGCAGAAGGTGTATTATTTTGCTTTTATTCACATAAATTAAATGCCAAACTTGAAAAACATGGAGAGGAATAAGAGAATTAGAAAGGCTGCAGCTCAAAGTGGCAATTTGATCTACAATAGTAAAACTAGTCTTTAAAAAGATTAAAGCATTAAAAGGGTCAGAATTAAAAGTGTTGAAATCGCCAGCTGAGCAGTGCAATAGAACTGAGGAACTTATTTTTGCTTGCTAGTAGGAAAACCTGGGATTTAAATATTTCTTCCATCTTTCAGAATGAGAAACATCAGTAAAAATTCACAAGATGGCAGAATTTATCTGTCGTCAAACTCTTAATCTTGATTAAGGGATTACCTAGATACTATTTTTTAACATGCGTGCAGATTTAAAAACAAACGCGTTTTTCTTGCAGTTAAGCATATTCAGGCAATTGACTTTATCCAACAGCTTTGGGCTGCTTTCTCCTTTTATCCCTGTTCCCAAAGAGCAGTTTAATTTCCCTGCCTTGCCAGCCATTAAGGAATGGAGGAACACGATGGACAGCAATGTCTAACATCACCCATATGTAATGTCCTAAGCATCCACCCACCCTCGTGCTCCCAAAGTTTGCCAGCATCCCCCATGTGGAAAGGGCCTTGAAAAACAAACTGTTGGTACTCACCCTACTACCACAATTATAAAATCTAGTAAATTCCAGCCATTGCGGAGGTAAGCGTTGGGGTGAAAGAGAAGTCCGTATGCTATTACTTTTAAAAATGCTTCCACTGTAAAAATTATGAGAAAGAGATATTCCACTCGTTCCTGGGGAAGATAAGAGAACAAGAGAGACAATGGTTAGTGTGAGTGACAAATCATGGATCGGGATGTTTCCTTTTGTCCTAGTCCAGCCCAGCTCACTGAGTGCCACCTGGGTACACCTCCCACTCTCAGCTCGCTGGCCACAGGGCTCTGCTCCTCATCTTGCACAGCCTGCAGTCACTCTGACACTACAAATGGCACTAAATTGCAGTTAGATTCTGAAATTTGCTGCCCTTGCCTCAGCAGGGACCGACCCCTGCCCAGGCCTGTGCCAAGGAGGAGGGGAGAGGGTGGAGAGGCACATGCCAGCCCTCAGCTCTCTGCAGCCCACGTGGGCAAATATTGTCAGCCATCAGGGTGAACTGCACCCAGCCCCTTTCTGCCTCTGGAGAGGAAGCCTTGCTGTGTGCAATACTGTGGGGAGAGATGGGGAAAAAATAAGAGGAGCCCACCTGAGACTGATGCATGTGTCAAAGTGAGCCTTCTTTGGGATTCCCTTTTCTGTTGCTGGGGAATAAGTAGGCTGAATATTGGTGATAAGTGATTCACAGATCAGGCTGACTAACGCTAGAGGCTTTTAGTCATCCTGTCAGAATTGTACATATCCCTGTGAAACGCAGGCTGCAATTAAGCATCTCCAAACAAAGGCACTTCCAGTTAGAATACAGCCTGATTTAGGACAAGCACGCAGGCTTTTGGAGTCAGTACACAGGCTCACCACCTCCCATCCTTGGGGCTTTTAGCCCCAGTGTGGAATAAGGATAGCAGTACTGCAGAAATGGCAGGGATCTCCACCTAAGTAGGAGGGAAGCTGCAGCATTAGGTAATCACTACACAAGTGCTGCGTGGCAAGCTGAGTGGGAGATCAGTACATGAAAACTAGATGACAGCAAAAGGAGACCAAGTCCCTACAAGGTTAAACTACAAAGTTATTAAAAGTTCACACCAAAGAAATAAAATCTGAGTTAAATACAAACTAAAACATCCTAGGCGTCCCTGTCATATCTTAAAGGATACCCAGCACAACAGTTAGACAGGTCACTAGCTTTCTTTTCAGCTCTAAATTGGAACTGCTCTGTTTCTCTGTCCAGCTGAATGCATGTATGACATTTACATATTACACATCAATATAAAATGAGCAGGATTACAAAATAAATAGTTCCATCATTTGACAGCTGCCCATTCGAGTATCTTCCAATCAGCTCCAGGTAACTGAGAACTCACTAGAAGCCTGCAGATCAAAAAAGGCAATTGCCAGTTCAGCTGCATGTTTACATTAACATGTTATTTTAAACGACTGAGAAACTCCATCTGACAGTAGCAGGCACATGTTTGTGCTTTAAAATACTGCTGGCTTCCCTCAGACAATGCTTTCCCAATGCCTGCAGTATCCCCCAGTGCTCAGTACAAGGCATACCTAAAAAAAGGAGAAGTGTCATTCTGCAGCTATCTGATCCAGCAGTAAAGCTTTGGAACACCCCCACAGCAGAGAATTTGTCTGTCGTTGTCCCAGATGGAGACACAGCAGCACACTAAGGATTTCCCTTCCCTTGAACTCAGAAAAGGAAACAACAGCATACAATCCTACGTTCCTAGCTCTACGGATAGTAAGTGCTTGCAACCAGGAGTCCAGCCATGGGCTTGAGCACAGGAAGGAGCTCCACGATGGCCTGCATGCTCCTAGAAGGGACTGATGCAGCAGCCCTTCTCCTTCAGCTGAGAACTGAGCCTGTGCTGATATTCAAATCACGGCCAAACAGACCTGAATGATTGATCTCCAAGCACACATTTGTAAAGTAGGACCGGCCATTGTGAAGTCTCTGAAACAAAACCCAAAAGAAATGCAAAATGAGCCCGTGAAGGGAAGTCCACGTGGTCTTCCCAACTGCCCCGCACCTTTGTGCTGCCACGTGGCTCCACCAACGTGGCCCGAGGCCCAACCCCACACACACAGCTCGTGGGAGCTCTGCCCCGTGGGGCAATGTCCCATGTCTGAAAGGACAAGCTAAAGCCTGCATGGAGGTTGAGGAGTGGTAAAAATGTGCTGAAGAGTGGTAAAAATGGGCTCTGAGGGGGAAGAACCCGCCCTGAACTGAGGACGGCAGTAGGGAATGCTGTGCCTGAGATGGACATGGCCTCGCTAGTGCCAAATGAACACCTGTGAGGATGGAAATGAAGATTTCTCTAATGGCAATCCAACCCAATAATTAGTCTTTTGCACTCCATGTTTCAGCCGGGGGCTTTCCACAGTTGTGGGCAGACTCTCTTTCCCTCCCACAAAAAGGCCCAAACTACTCCTCCTCCTGCCTTGGAGGCTGCCCTGCACACTCAGTTCACCCTCTCTATAAACACACACGGGCTCATGACACAGTGCTGCAGGCAGTAAAACCAGCCTTCCCCTAAAACCTCTCTGGGCAGCCCCAGCCCGGGTGGCACAAGGGCACGTGGAGGAGCCCACCCTCTCCTTCAGCAGCTCCAGGTCCCACCAGCAGCAGGCGGGCAGAGCAGGTGAAGTGGAAGGCCTGAAGCTGATCCCCTGCCCAGGGATTTAACACAAACACGGCGCTGGCCTCCGGGGACAAACGCTGCTGCCAGCTCTGCCTGGCTCCGTGCTGCCCAGCCACAGCACCGAGCAGGCCTGCCTGGCCAGCACAGCCTTTCCACCCCAGGAATTTCACTGAAATACCTGTGGTTAACGCAAGCAAAAAAGTCCATGAAAGCAAAGGCTTGGGAGAATTCCGGAACAATTTCTTTTTTTTTTTTTTTTTAATTACTATTTTAAAAATATTTAGTGCTGCACAGAGCAGACAATCTATCAACTACTAACAGGTTCCATTTGGCTGGGTTTAGGAGCCTCATACCTTTTCTGTCTCTAAAGATGCCTGTGGGACTACAGACACTTTTTGTTATTGTAATAAATGCTGCTTGTTGAACCATGTTATTGAGGTAATAATATGCCAAAGTATTGCACACACATGCATGTATATACACCTACACATTGATATATACATATATACATATACAACTACAAGCTGTTTGAATAAATTCCTTACGGGGCTTCAGCTAAGGTGGAAAGATCTATAAAAAATAAAATTCTATAAAAGCTTCTGAAATTAACATAAGATACAGAATGTTGAGCAGAGGATAGATTTTATGATCCTCTGCACTTAAATTAATGATTTCAGAGTCTAAAACTGAAGGAAAAATACTGCTGAGATTAAACAGTGCAGCTGCTCCAAGATCATTTCAGAAAGCTACTCCTGCTCAGACTCAAGAAGAATTTGAAAAGCCTGCTAAATAATTCGTGTCCCCTTTCCTTCTTATACTATAAAACGAAAGAGGCTTTATGAGCACAGCATAACTCAGTAATGACATAGCATAACTGAGTTCCCCAGAATGTGGATTGCAGTCCCAATTCTGATGCCACCTTGCCCAGTGAGCCCAGAGATGTGACTCAGCCACTCCCTGCCTCAGGTTAGAAGTGGCAGGACTGTCTCTCACCCTCAGCAGGCACAGAACAAAGAATTTGCCTCTGCTAAATGGGCATCTGCACCTCTGACTGCTCATTTGAAGCTTTGCTCTCCCAGATTGGGTAGACCTGGGCCCAGTGTTTCAATCTCCTGAGGGACACAGCACTGCAAAGTATCCATCATCCAACTCCTCTGAGAACCTGATTTGGTACTATTTTAGAAGAAAAACTAAGCTGGACAAATATCAGTATCTCAATATTGCCCCTTGAAACACTATTCCAAACCACAGCATCAAAAGAGAGGGAACTTTGCAGCTGCAAGAAAGAAGAAACAGTATTTTTTTGTCTCTTAGAAATGGGAACTATGATCGTGTGGCTGAGGCACATGAAGCATACCACAGGCTGTAGAATTACAAAGCAGGAGCTTCCTGCTTGGACAGTAGGGACATAAATGTTTTGAAAACCAAAGGAAAAACACCAACAAAATATGAGTGGAAGAAGAGGAAGGATAAAAGTTTTAGAAAGTGGGACTGTCCCTGGAGCACATGTTCTGGGGCTGACTCTACCCCTGCTTGAGTTTGTTTTGGGTGGTTTTTCTGTAGATACAGGACACGAGCATCAGCTACCCTCGCTGATAGATTAGCCAGCACTAACACTGCCAAGAAACAAGCTGTACATCATCTTACTCTTAACAAAGAAACAAACATTAACGTACTGTTCAGGCTCTAAGATATATTACCAAAAGAGGATTACTGTATTATGTATGAAACCCCTCTAATCCCATATGTCTTCCAAAAAAGTCATAGGTTTGGTTTTGTTTATAATTTTTTAACTGTGGCTAATGTCATCTTGGGTTCATAAAAGGAGCCTGAAAACAGGAAATCCAAGGAAATTACTGTAAGGCTTTTCTCCTGTCAGAAAGTGAGAAGACCAGTGCTATTTCTGAGAAATAGCCATCAGAATGATTCACTGTATCTTCATCCCATCTCTCTAAACTCCATCCATCCAGCAGCACTGCTTGGTTACAACATTTTCATTGCAAGAAAGATGAAATCACAATCGGGTTCTTGCATTTCATGCGCACCAGTCCAAAGTGTTTACAATCTAAAATTCAGTCACTAAATGCTTCCTCAAACTTTTCTGCCTCTCTCTACTTGCACCCTGATCAGCTTGTTACAAACCCTGTTTCAAAAACCACAGCTTACGTAGCTTATCTGTTAGAAGTAATGAGTCACAAGCACTGCAGTTAGAACCTTCACGGGGCTGCCTGTTTGACCTCAGTTACATCTGAGGCTGCATCATTGCTCCCTAAAGCTTCCTTAAACACAAGAGAATACATTTCTTCAGTACGTCAAATACCCAGATATCCAAGGAAAACAGCAGTATTTTAAGGGCCTCTGTCATATAGGAGGTTTTGGCAGTGCTTACGTAAATAGGCTCGGAAAGATACGAATCAGAGTGGAGGCACTCAGGCTTCTCCCTAGCAGGGAAAACAATCTTTTCTGGCTCTCAGCAAGGAGATTGAACTGCAGGGCTGGGAAAGGCGGCCCGGAGACTCCATTCAAAAAGGTTCCATGGTTCTTGGATTGCAGGTTATCATCACATCTGAGCCTGGATATCCTCACTGGGTGAATATGCTAACCTGGAGGCTAATACTAACGTGAATAACTCTGACCTTCACTGAGGAAGAGCCACATGTGTGCACTTGGAGGATCAATTCAACAAAGAAGTTGTTAAGACAGGTTTGTTGACAATGAGTTACTTCTGAGTGTACTTAGTTACTCAGGAGACACTCTCAGCTAAGTATGCATGAAAATACACAACTACATGAGGGAATGGAACAGAATATGTTTGGATTTTTTTTTTTTTAAATGTCTCCCTAAAATTACTGTCACTGCAAACACAAGTGGTCATATCCATTTGGTGGAGAGAAAGGGATGGTAAGATGTCCTACTGCTGAACATAACTCCATTTGCTGTTACTTCTGGTCCTAAAACACAGCATCCCTTCTTCTACACGTTCCCCAAAAAGAACAATCCCAAAATTTAAGCAAAAGAACACTATCTAATTTTACCTGACAAAACAAGCCCAAAGAAGAAAGCGAGTGACTAGCGTACAACTAAAGATTAGCCCACCATTTTGGTAAACAGAAGTCAGAAGTGCTTCTGAAAGGTTTAATTTCCAAATATGATCAGCACTTCCTTCTCTCCACTCCAGCCAAAGATGGTGTCAGGCTTTCAAATGAGCAGAGTTAAATTCATACCCAGCACTGCAGAAATACCAGCTTTTAATTAACCCCTGGTAAATGGGGGATTCTCTTTAAAGGTGTCCAACACAAGAAGAATAAACGAAAGTTGGAATTCTCACTAATCTGAAAGAAGCAATTATAAAACAGGAATATAGTGCAAGCCAGCCCTCGGTACTTTATGATAATTCACAACGTGCCCACGATGTATTTAAAGAACTTCCCCTGAAATGAATAGAGGAGAGAACAGAAATAGTTTTAAATGACTGCAGGCCTCATACACGCCCTGTATTCATTGGTTCCTCGGCCCATCAATGAATACTTCACGCATAACTCTTTTGCACAATTTAGTCTATAATGGCCTTATTTTTCTTAGAGCGCTTTGGCAAGGATCAAGGTGAATTTATTTAGAGGTTTGGTGGAACTCTGCTGTCAGAGTCCAAGTGCAGAGCCAAGGCACACGGGGGTCAATGCCCTGTGCTCGTCACCTTGTACACACACACCTCCCCTCCCCATCAGCTGAGTGTTCACACCCACCCAAACCAGGACACAGACAATTAATGCCACTGCTGCTCTGATTTATCATCATTTCACCTACATTTTCCACTAACAGAGGGGGGAAAACAAGCCCTAAGTGTACAGAATAATGGAATTATCGGGAGTCCTACGTTTCAGAAAGGGGTGACATGCCAATAACATTTGGACAGCGAGACAAGAGGAGTATTATTTAAAAACCTTTATACTAGAGAAGATTCTGAACAGCTTGATCAGTTTTGAAGATGGTCCTGCTTGGAGATAGAATTTGAACTAGACAACCTACAAAAATCCCTGTTCAACTTACATTTTTTCTGAGACTATATGCACGTTTTATAACTCTTAATGCATCTCTAGTCCTCAGAAAAATCTAACAAACTTGATATTTCCTTTCCATTGTACATTAATACTTCCCACTGGGATGCCTCATTCTTCACAATAGAGCTGGTCAAGCAAGCACCTTTCTGGATACACATAAAGGATTATGCATCCACTCAAAATTTGAACTCTGGTGCCAATTAGACAATGTCTAACACTTACAAGATTTTTCTTTTCTATCTTTGTCTAGCAATAGCAGAAATCTCTTGGGTGTTGTTGCTTAAGATTAATCTCTTTTTTTTTAACTGAAATAGAACAATAGGATCCTGCCTATATATGAGTCAAATCCAGAAAATATGTTCCTTATGGGTTCAGATTTGCCTTGGCATGACCAAGAATTGAAGCCATACAAACACGCCACGAACAAAGATTCCAAACTGAATAGCCCTGAAGAGGCAAAGAAGGTTGTATCCTAATTTCTTTTGGTTTTTTGTTTTGGTCCACTACTCTGATTAAACTGAAATGAGCTGTCACTTTGTATTCTGATCAGACCAATAAGAGATTACCCTTCTAGGAAGAAGCAAAATCAGGGAAGGCAGCAAAAGGTTTATGACTGAGAGAGCCTCATTTAGGATCTCTGGATAGAAATTAAAAGGTGGCAAGGTGTTATGTTTTTACCATGCCTAGGAATTAAATTCACCCCTAGAAGAAGCTTTTACCAGCTCCCTTTATGTATTTTTGGGGCAGTGAGGCAGCTCGGTGTCTTCTCCCAAGGTTAACACAGCCATTAGAAACACCCCCATCAATTGTCCATCAACCAACCCCTGATCAAGAACAGGGTACCAGAAGCATCCATTTAAATCAGAGCAGCCCCAGTACAACAGCTGTATCTAATAGATCATCACAAGGCATACGTGTCTCATCCAGCTCCCAAAATGACTCAAGTACGTGAGAAATTGGCTGCTCACCATGCTCAGGTGTCTGCACTCAGTCACGTATGCAGTGAAATACACAAGCCTAGCAGCCACAAAGCATTTCAGTGCTCCATTTTATTAATTTTTTTAATCATTATTAATCTTAAAAAAACTTGATAGTGTTAGATATTGAGTATTTTGTTTCCAGACAGAATAGTCTGTGTGTGTGTGTGTGTATCTCCACTTTAGGAGGGATTCTAGAGAATTATCTAATTAAATAATAATTCATTAGGACAGTTTCTAAAAGGTCTTCTCCACAGTGCATCAACTAAGCAGGACACACAAGCACATTTGCTTTTGGAAACAAGCTATGTGACCTCAGCAGCAACAGCTCTAATGATTTTAGTGTTTTGCACCATCTGTGAGCTGAGTCCTAAAGTCGCAGGTCTGGAGTTCTTATCTTGATCTCACTTTAACCTGATCATCACTGCACAATCAGGGCTTTCAGTACTGTATTTTTCAATGAGCCTCTCAAATTCTTAGTGGTAGGCACGAAGCTTAACGAAGGTGAACCCCAACCATCTGACTGCTGAAAAGAAGTAACCCTGCCCCCGTGAGATTTATTAATTTCCAATCAATTACATGATTTCAGGACTTAACTGCTTGCAATCAACATTATGGCAGCTGTGGTTTGTCTGCCTTGTAAGCTGAGACTTGCCACATGAACAGGCACACTGAGGAACATTCATGGTTGTATTCAGTCATCTTTCCAAAAAGATGACCAAAAATGGGGCCCCAAAACAAAGGACTGAATTCCCAACAGAGCTCAACATGGGGATCGTGCGTTCCTTTGAAAATATACCCAGAATGAGACTTTCTATGTGCCAAGGATTTTTCTCAATCCCCTCATGGATAAGAGGTGTGCAAGAGTTGTGTTCCATACCCTTAACTTAATGAAGAATCATTTCTCTCAGAAAGTTGGGTTTTGTTTTGGGTTTTTTTGTTGTGGTTTTTTGCTTGTTTGGAGTTTTGGAGGGTTTTGTTGTTGTTGCTGTTTTGGTGGGGGGGTTTTGTTTGTTTGTGGTTTTTTGTTTTTACTCTTTAAAAAATCTCTGTTCCTACAGAGTTTTGAATAACTGTAGTGCATGCCAGACTAAAATATTTAAAATAAAACAGAGCCTTAACCAGGGAGAATTTTGCTACTAATTGTATTTGTCTGTAGGCTGAATTGCCCACTTCTCTTTGTCTTTACAACTTCTCAGGTAACCCTAAATACTTATAAACTTCCCCTAAGCTGCCTTGTGAGGGGAACCCAGCCTTGCCTGTTCTGAGCTGGCAGAAGGGATGGTGCTGCCTCTCCCCCACCAGCCCCTGACACAGAGCACCTTTCCAGAAGAGAGCAGCAGCCAGAGGAAGGAGGATTTGGGCAGCTCGCATGGGGTGAGATCTCAGCAAACACGGGGTCCTCAATTAACCACGGACACATCCAGCACTGTTTAGATGCTCTGTGGATCAGACTGAGCTAAGAACAAGAGCTGCAGGGGAGCCCCTGCAGAAATCTGGCCCTGGACCTCTCTTTAACAGGCCACTGAGCACAGACTTTTCTCTGACCACCCAGAGCAGCTCATCAAATCCCACTTCTGAAACATCCCTGTCAAATGCATTTTAATCCAATCACTCTTGCACATTTTAGGATGCTCTAATTTATGTTTTTAATCTACTACAATTCTTTTATAATTGTTTGTGCAGTGACGCCTGACAGGGAATGCTTTATAAATAAAATTGAATTTATGACTATTTATAACCTCTCCCTCTTGAAATTTCCCAGCAAATATATTTGGTCCCACAGTTCAGTCTTCCAGGGCTGGGGTTTCTCTGTACACATTCATACAAAAACACAATGTGCATGCATTAAAGACAGAGAGAAAGGGACAGAGAGATGTAGTGTGTACGTGTGTGTGACCTTTTCTTTCCTGGAGTAACTTAAGGGCATATTTAACATTCTGTTCACCGTGCTGACGGCAGACAGGAAAAACACAACAAAGGGGATGAAAAATGAAAAGTCCTTGCAGCTTCTCCATCTCAGGCTCCATCCTTCCTTTTGTGGGACAAAGGTTTTCAGGTTTTGTTTACTACCCCTGAGTAAGTTTCTCTTTGGTTGCTTGAGCAGACAGGACACGTGAAATGAGGCAGCTATAAGGACCTTTGACAACCAGCACATAAAACTCATTTTATTTCCTTAATGGAAGGCTAATTGGTAATTAAAAACATGACTGTGACCTGTGCAGTACGCAGAGAACAGAAATTGGTTTCATTTTAAACAGATAAAGCTCACAGGGCTGCAGCTCTGCAGAGTGGCAAGACTTTCTGGGCAAGGAGAAGTGAAAGAAGTGCTTTAGTTTTTAGCAGGTTTTGCTAATTCAGGTAAACCAAAAAAAACTCCAAAGGACTTTGCCAGTTCTCCAGTCCCTTGGTTGGCTCCCAAGAGCCACTCTGCTGACCCTCACTGTAGTTGTTACTGATGCTGAGACAGACCCAGGGACAAGAAGCTGGAAAATGGAATTTGGATTCTTGCCCGGCCTCCTCCAGTCCAACCAGGGCACAAATTTTCATTTCTTGTAAGAAAAGTGTGTGCTTCATCCTCCTAGGTGTGTGTATTGTAGGGGTAAAGGGACAAACCAGTGATCTTACTGGAGGCCACCTCCTTCCACCCAGTCAGGCTGGGCAGGACACTCCTCGGCCTCACGGGGCCCTCAGCAGTGCTGGGGTGGGGTCACGTCATAACAAAATATTTGGGTTAGCTTCAAACAGGCCGAACGCACGGATGTGGGAATGTTAAAACATTTTGCTTCAATAAAAATGTTTAAACATAAGGCTCTGCTATTTCTGCGCTGGAAGTCTCTGAGAATTTCCCTTTACAGACAGTAGAGAGGGGGAATATTGCAAATAGAAGGCTTCAAACTTATCCTCCTAATATTCAACCAAACCAAGTTGTGAAATGCTGGAATTTTGCAGACAGTGCCTAGAGTTCCACCAGCCTGACTGGCAAACCAGCAGGGAGGGAAATTGGACAGAAAAGAGAAACAGCTATGAAACGGGTTAATACATGCTGATGCATTTAAGTCATTAAAAACAAGGCAGAAGGATTTCTAATTAAGTTCAGACACTAATAAGGAATGAAGATTGCACCCATGCCATTTTTTGCAGTTCAAAAGTCTGTAAATAACTATAGTGAGCACTATCATGCCAGAAGAGAGGCATCCCATGTACCTGTATTTTCTTTTACTATGATAAACCCTTAAGACAAGAGTTATTCTCATGTAGATAAACCTAAAATAAAAACTAAGAAAAATATTAGCGTCTGGACAGTGAGAGGTCAAGAATCTTATTAATATCCTATAATGTCCTTTAATTAAACTCAGCTTGATTATCTTCTGGCTAGTTTGCAAAAAGCTGTATTCTTCCTATATTCCCTGGCTTCAAGGGTAGCTCTGTCTCCTGCAAGAATTGCAGGCTGTGGGATCTCTGAGTAAAGGGAAAATCAGATTTCAGCTGACCTGTCTGCAAAAAAAAAGAGACCTAAATCCCACCAATAAGCAGAATTCCCTTTTATCATTTAAGTCAAATTCTTATGACATCCGTCATGCAGCGGGGTCAATCCCAGTGAAAACACCTCCAAGAACTCAGCCAGATTTCCTCTGTGTCAGAGTACTGCTCAGGGCTGGCAAACACCCTGCCAAATGGCCTTGAATTTCAAAGGTTTTGTGCTCACTCGATGAAAATAAGACGTTACACTCTGTGTTTTCACTCCCTCTGTTCCCAAGGCTCCTTTTCTCTTCAGTCACCCTCAGGCTCGGAGCAAACAGGATTCGTATTGATCTGTCTGAAAATTATTTTTAATGCTATTAATGCCATAGGCTGCTGTCGTGGACGTCTCCCAGGTTTTAAATCCTGACTAGTTGTTCTGTAACACACCAAACCCATCACTGGCCCAGCTCCCAGCACAGAAATCAAAGGCAGCTGATGCTGTCCCTGAGCTGGGATGGGGCACAAGGGTTTCCTGGTGCTCAGCACAAGCTCCCCTCAGGCTGCACCGTGGCACATTTGCTGGCTCTCTGCCCCACATCCCCCTGCACTGCTCTCATTTCAGGTGCATAGGAAAGGACATTTCAGGTCGTGCACAGGGAAGGAGCTGGGGGAGGCTCCCAGATGCCCTTCCAAGACAATTATTCTCCTATCATATTATCTCCCAGGCAAACACGCAGTGATTACTTTAAACTGAAGACTGCCACGTTGAATGCAGAAATGTTAAATCAAAATACATATTTAATACAGCCAAATACCTTAAATGGATGGAATTGCAGGCAAAGCTTTTTTAAAACTGTATAATAAGTTTTGACTCAAAAGAAAAGGCAAAAATAGAAATTTGACAAACGCGATGAAATTTCTCCTGAAACAAAGGTCTGATTTTGGAAAAAGATTTTAAATTAAGTCTTTATAGGGATGTAACTTCCACCAACTTCCAGAAGGCCTACACAAGCAAGAACTGAGAAAAAACAGAAAACAGTAAACTTCGGCCTAGTAACACCAAAAATATTCTCTAGTAACACAAAATCAAATTGCAAACACTTGGGGGATTTTAGCATTTTCTTTTAGTTGTCTACAAAACGTGCTAAGGCAGTGCTCTGCTAATGTTCGAGTTCAATGGGGGAACTAATTAAAAACTATAATTAAATGGAATAAGCTGCTATTATTTACAAAACAGTGAAAAGGGTGTTAAAAGAACAAACAGGCATGGAAAAAATAATTTTGATATTGCTCCTTCGTTCTGTTTTGACTGTCTCTGGTACTGTTAGTAACACACAGATGGAAGGGGAACCAGTTCTGCAGGTAATAAGCATTGCTCAGTCCACAGTTTATCCAGATCCTTTGACAGACTGCAAGAACAAACACAGCAACCTAGAATTTGTTCACAGAATATTTTATGAATGAAAAAAGAGCCGATGATTAAATTTTCACCAACGCTTTTGTGTTTTGCTGAAGTCTTCTCATTTTAGTGAATTGGACTAAAGGGAAAGTTTCCAAAATACATTTTTCTCTCCTAAAAATTCCATCTTTATAGGATCCATAACAATTCATGAAGGTGTAGAGAAACATTCATAGGATAGCATGCAACAAGGACTTGACTTGAGCCCCTGAGCATGACTCCACAAGCTGCTTTCCACAACTTATATTCCAAACAACTCTGTCACTCACACGTCCTCTGTTTCACTCTCCTATGCTGTCTCACCCTGGTTTATTTCAAACCTAATTTGTTTTCACAAGGAGATTAAAAAAAAACCAGAAGCAATGAGGACTATGAAACCACTGGCCTATGGCAAATGCCATAAAATAAAATCAAATAATTAAGAGAAATTCTTTAACTTTAATTAGCTTCCTTTGTTCAATCATTCCCTTCATGAAAAGTTCAATTACCAAGAACCAGTGCTGTTAGATTCACTGCACTATATTATAGTTAGCTGGGCTGTTACCCAGGAACAGAACTGACAGTGAAATCTCTTGTACAGCTCGCCAGATATGAAACTAATCGGGCTGAATTATCCCACAAGTCTTTCTGGAGCTGCCGGAAAGGATGAGATTACCAGACTGAAAGGATAAGTTTGTCTCATCACGTAAGTGCTTCAGATCTTCAGAGAAGGCTGCAGGGGTTATATACTCCATCACATACTGAATATGACTCAATGTCAGGCCCCTTGCAAAGCAAAAATAAACAAACACCACGCTGGGATGTGTAAACAAAGACACGAGAAAAATTCCTTCTGCTCCACACAGCGGGGGTGAAAGCCTTGCTGAAATTCTGTGAATGAAAGGACACGTGGATGGACTGGGGGTGATCCAAGAGAGATCAACAGGGATCTCCTGACGTGTGTAAAAATCACCTGAGAGGAAAAGCTGGGGTGAGGCTGTTCAGCACAGAGAAGGTAAATCAAGACAAGGCTCTAGACTGCTGCAGAGAGGTGGGGAATAATTAATTTGGCTGCTTTCACTTTGGATACGGCAGGAAGTGATGGCTTTACACTGGCATAAAGAAGGTTCAGGGTGGGCATTGAGGAGACCTTTCCTTGGGATGCCAGTGTTGGTGAGAGGGCTATGGCAGAGCACACTGGCTGGGAAGTTACAGACTCTAAATCCCTAGAAGTTAAATACTCCTGTGGGGTAGCACGGCCTACCAGGGTGTCTTCTAGCCTTAATTTTGTATTCCTGAGGCTCTAATAGATGTCCATGGCCTCGAGATCCAGCCAGATTTGTCTCATCAGGGAGGCAGCTGCCTGTTGGGTTTGGACAGAAAGACTCCGGGGGACAGTCCTTCTCTATTCACGGGTGAAAAGCCTTTCAAA
The DNA here is from genome assembly GCA_013397175.1 of Platysteira castanea. Classification (NCBI taxonomy): domain Eukaryota; kingdom Metazoa; phylum Chordata; class Aves; order Passeriformes; genus Platysteira; species Platysteira castanea. Next base: position 416,186 of record VYXC01006596.1, read on the forward strand.
ATGTTTCTGACACCCATGCAGCTAAATCTGATCTAGGCAAGAAATCTATCAGTCATTTGGGATTTCAAGGAATGTCTCCATGTGTCATCGTTTGAAAGAGGAGCTCAATATCCCTCTTGGGGAAAACAGAATTCCAGCTTCTCCCCAGGGCTGATCAGCTCAGAAATGTCACTGCGATTGCACTGGGATGGAGGAAGTTTTTCTGTTCTTATGGGGCAGCTTCAGGGTTTTCCAAGATTACTCTGCAGAGTCCAAGTTAAGAGGAGGGGTTTTGGCCTCCCTGAGCAGGCTCTCAAGCACCATCATTCTGACTGATTCTCATCTAGGCCGGTGATGTTTATAACGGGAGTTTCTCCTCCTCGCTGGATCTGGTTCTGAAGGGCATTCAGGAACACGACCTTGTGAATGGTTAGTCTTCTTTTGATCTCTTTTGCCTTGGGTCCACAGAGCCCCTGCAGCAGAAATCTAGGAGCTTTGCTGAGCATATTTGTAATTAATCCTAGACTTAGAGAAACGTGGGGATTAGTGGATTGCTGAACTCCTTATGTCTCTGGAGCAATGCTGGAGTTTCCTTGTTACGAGCAGCAGAGAAAGAGTCAGAATTTGCTGAGAATTTGGCTTAGGCCACTGAACCTGCTGATTTCCACAGATCAGAGAAGTCTTCAAAGCAACAATACTACCAGCTTGAATACATAGAGTGTCCTTCATCCAAAGGTTGCAATAAGACTTCGCAGACAGTAATGAATGAATTAAAATATAAATCATACCACATGGGCAAAAGACAAACTGTCTCTATTTCACAACTGGGAAAACTGAGAAATACATAGGATGAAGGTATTTGAAGGTTTGAGGTCTTCCAATTTGTAAGTACCCATTTTAGGACAATGACAGCCTGATTTTATTTCTTTTTTTTTCTCAGAGACACCAAGTGGTTTGTTGACTAATTGGAGTGATGATGCCTCTAGGGATAGGAGCTTGGCACAGTAACTTGACTGATTTAACCAGCTAATAAGCTAATAGCAATTTACAGAAGACAAACCTCTGACAAGCATGAAAAGACCTTGTCTAAATGTTTAGAAATTTTTAATTCCTGGTGGATAAAAACTGAGGTGTTGCTGTCTCTGCCCCTCTTAGACTGCATCTCCTGCCTCACATTTCTGACATCTCTCTAACCTTTTGTCTCTTTTGTTGCTTCGTGTTGCACTCCACTTCTCTTTTTGTATCCAGGGATTTCCAGAGGTTCAGCTGAAAGTGCAGGTGTCTGGATCTCCATCTCCAGAACAAAAGCTGTTCAAAGCTGAGAGATAAGTTTGGAAATTGGACCTACCTGATTATCACCTCATAACAAAATCAGGACAGGGATGGTGGAGTCCTGAGGGGATGCTTTGCTATTCCACACCAGAGATACAGTGCACCTATCAGGCAGTGTTTGTGAGGTGCCAAAGAAACTTCTTCATCCAGAAGGATGGTTTTTGGCTCACTTTTGCAAGCTAATACGTGGTGCCCTAAGAACACATCTATTATTTGGTGACATTTGCTCTGTAACATCAAAATGACACCAGGCCCTCACAAATGCAACTGCAGTGCCGACGGGGGCCAGAAGCACCAAAATTCTCTCTCAGCAGGAAAACTGTCTGAACAAGAAGTTCTCAACAACAGTTCAGCAGCCTTTTGTTGCGACGTGCTCGCAGGGAGGATGTGATATACCACAGCACGATGGATTCATTGCACCGCAGCTGATATGAGCTTTCATTTGCTAAAAACTCAGTTTTAGCTGTTTGACTCACAGCTGATTGCTGACTGGGGTGCAGGGGCTGTCTTGCACAGTAGAGACAGACCACACTCACCAGAGAGGGAGTTGCAGTACTTATCTGCACAACAAAATTCTCCTGTTCTCTATAAAACCTGACTTGGACCAGTGGCCAGGGTCCCAAGGAAGTTGTTACACCCTGTGCATCAACCTGCTGCTCCTCCTACCTACTGCTGTACTTCTTTTTCTCTGCAGAACCAAAACTTCCCTCACAAAATTATGATTCAGTTCGAGTAAAACTATCTGACAGGATGGACTCTCCGGGACTGTGACAGAGTAATGCAGAAGGAATCTGCTCTTTAAAACACAGAACAAAAAACAGTTTTCTAAAAAGATGGTGCACCTAGCGAGCGCACAACAAGGCATCCATCTCTAGGTGTCTCTTGTAAAACAGGCACAGGACAGCTCACTGCCACGGCACTCCTCCTTAAAGGCAATCAGAAGAACCCATGCTGTGGGTAGATGGACGAAAATGGAGATTCGAGATCAAATTCCGAGCAGGTCACAAGTAAAAAGAGAGAATACTGGCTTTCTGTTGACAGTAAGCATTATTACCTCATGTAAACTCCTCACACTGCTTAGAAATCCTGGTGCTGGTGCTCCAGAGCGTTGCAGTGTGAGCAAGGAAGACCTCCCCTAGGAGGAGATTGTGTCTGTGAAAACACAATGAAAGACACTCTCACATCTGCTAGGTTCAGCAGAAAGGAGGGAAAAGAGAGAGTTTATTTACAATTGACATGTTTTATAAGATTCTCAATTCCACAAGGGATTGCAGGACATGTCACTTCCTCCTCAATCCCACTGGAGAAAAAAGATGCTCATCAAGCTTTCTCTTATCACAAAAGGAATGAAAAACAGAAAAGACGGTTAAATAAACATCAGCTATTGTTTAAGTAAACTGTGTGAATATTCTCTGACTCCAAGGTTAAAGCAGAATGCTTAGCAAAAAACAGGACAACAAGAGATCAGGGTTCTAATACCCAGAAAGGCTGGTGGAGCCCCAGAAGGAGGGATGTGGTGGTGTTCCAGCCCCAGCTGTGCCCACAATACCCTTCCCTTCACCAGGACTCCTACTCTGCACTCTCCCAAGAAGAGCTTTACAGCCCTCTAAATTAATTTTTATGGGTCTGCATTTTACCAGGCAGTAATTTCTGCAGAAATACTGCAGCTTTAGCAGTTATTCTTAACTGTTTAAGAATATGTTGGTGTTTAGGTTAAAAGGAGCCCAAGAATAACAGGTACTATGAATTTCTGATTTTCCCTCTGAAAATCAGGCCATTTAGGAGGAGAAAAAAAAGTGCTCTCATATATACAAGCCTATGAGCTTGATGTATTTCAGTGGATACATTTTTCTCTTATATCTACCCTCTGAGTTTTCCCACCTCCGAGCGAGACCTGAAGATGCACCACACATCATCTGTATTGCTCTGCAACCCAAAATCCCAAGTCTCCTTAGGAAACTTTCCTTTCAGAACAATTTAATATGATGTGATATTCACATCCCAACAGTTTTCTCCTCATGAATTCCAAGTGTCAGTCTCTCTGTTTTGACTAATTTCTTCTAGGTAAATAAGGCCTACCTCGATTAGAGAGATTCCCATGTCCTGCACTTTTTATTTGACTGCTGAGGCTTTCTTTACTTTGTACCATGAGCTCTTCTGTGGCTTTGCCTCATCTGAAATCTGTATCTCTGCTCAGCATGCCTGCATTCCTGTGGAGAGTTGCTTAATCCCTCTGTATACTCCCAAATCTGCCTGCAAGGAACACACAGAGCATTCCCAGATCTTTAAATGGAGGCAACACAAAAAATCTCCTTTCTTTTATTAATGGAAAAGAATTTCTGTACTATTTAAAAAAAAAAAAAAAAAAGAAAACAAAAATCAACCAAGCCCCCTCTTTTTTGGTATTATCCTTTTTTCCTGCTTTACTCAAGTGTAGCTGATGAGCTGCCATGACATATGAGTCACACAGGATCTGGGACACAGGATGCGTTCAGAGTTGCTTAATCATGTTCTAATATTTAACATGTACACTTGTTTACTAGGTAAGAGAGCAGTGCATGGTATTTACATTGTGCCGTGTTAGCTTGGGATGTTCAAACTAGAATGGGCAGAGAACGATAAACAAAAATGATACAGGCAAATAAAGAGGGAGGATGAAAAGATAAACCAAAGCAGGATGAGAAACAGACTTCTAGGGCATGGGAAGAAAGAATTCATATTCCTTTTTTTTTTTTTGTTAGGCCACTTGCAGGTCTTCTCTCAGTTTAAGCTCATGGTACTTTCCTTTTCATGGTGAATGTCTAGTTTTACCCTAAAAGCAGCCAACCTTTCCACACCTCAAATTTTCCCCAAAAATACCTAACTCCCAAATGCCCCTAAAACTCCTTCAGTGTATGAGGAAAGCCATCTGTGCACTAAATAATGACTTTTGCTGCCTGTTTTGAAGTGTTGACATCTGCCTCTAATCACCTAAGGAAAAGAAAAGGACATCCCGTATCCAAAAAATAATTTTTTTTCTCCTCTCCCTCTCTCATTACAGCATTTAGCTCTCAGCCAGCAGGTCAGACAGCTTTGAAAAAAGCACACAGAAAGAAGCCAAGCTGTCTCAAGGTGAAGCAGAGGATCACAGCACTGGGTCCAGTGGTGGACCATGAATGATGGTGAAAACAATTTAACCCAAGGATCCCCCTCTAAAGAATGAGTGCATTTTTTATGGGTAGAAACAACAACTAAAATAGATTTTTTGGCTGTGAAGCTCACCCAGGAATAACAAAGCTGGGAGACAAGATGGAAGAAGGGAACAGAAATAAGATGTGCTCAATATAAGCAAGGATATTTGAACTCAGAGTACTTAAGAAAGGTAGAGAATATGCAAAATAAAAAAAGAAAAACCTCTTTGGCCAGCTTCTCCTGGAGGCCCTTGACAGCTGAACGTGGTTTTGAGGGGCCTGAAGGCAGTTTGCCACAGGGACTGAGTCAAGGCAGCTTTGCAGGAGAGAGGACAATGGCAACACCAACAGGACAGATGCCTATTTTAGGGAGATGGTTTGCTGTCTCCAGGGACCCTCATTGTGGATACAAGACAACACGGAGCACTGCAGCAAGCACAGTCACAGAAACAGAGCTTAACTTGGAAACTGTTTTACAAATTAATTGCTTGTTACTTCGATTCTCCTTTGTTTTTCTTCCTCGCACTCGGTGGCTTTTGTCTCTTGTCCTCCTACCTGCGACTTCTCCCGTTTTCATCCCACTTCATCACCCCTATTTAGATACTCTTTTTTTTTTACTTCTGTCACACTCTCACAGAGTTCCCAAGCTCCTGATAAAACACTGCAAGCACCCTATAGTAATGATGTTTTTAATCCCTAGGCTAGCTTTTTTTTAAATGGAAGCTCACAGGAAAAACATGTTCCTTGGGTGTCAGTGGAAGCTGACAACGAGGCACGAGAAGTCCAAACAAGATGGGCCCAGGAAAGCATAAGGTGCAGAGCCAGGTCTGGCTTGGGGGAAAACAAATGGTCTGAGGATCATTGGTACCCTGTCTCTTACCTCAGCATTCAGGGACCCTGGTGCTGAGCTCACAGCTCACTCCTGCCTCCCTCCTCCTGACGGGCAGAGAAGGGATGGGATGAAATCGTGCTGCTCCTCCTCCAGGGTTAGGAACAGAGGATACACTGACAGCACACTGTTCCCAACTCTCGGGCCAGACCTCTGGAGGCAAGAGCTGCTAACCTGTATTATGGGCAAACCTGTATTTCTACCCTGTATTATGGACAAAATGACCCCCTAGCAATTCCCAGAAAACCCCAAAATCCCACAGCCACATTCCCTGTGCTTCTATTTAGTGCTGCAAAGGGCACGACAGTGAATCAGGGCCAGTGTTTTAAAAGCCACCCATCCCAATTCTGGGTTCCCTGTCTGTATCAAGGCATCTACCAACATTTCCTGAGCTGTTCAGCAGCTCTCACTGTCTCATGGAAAAAGACACAGAGCTGTCTTTTCCAAGTAAGCAAGGAACTTTGCACCTTGTACACAAAATTTTACAATTCATCGTCTTTGTGGCAGAGCTGTATCTTACTCTTTTCAATTCCCCCTCATGTCTAACTGCCAGGAGCTGCCCAAAATTGGTCCACTTGGTCTTCAGTCCAGTTGCTCACCTGCCTGCCCAGAAGCTCTGGGTGCTCTGGGCAATGCTGATCGATTCTGCAGGGACCCCTCATGTCTACTCCCTCTCCCTATGCTTCATTTCTGTTTTTCCTTTTTTTTTTTTACCCTTAGCCACTCAGCAGTTTTCTTATTAAGTCGGCTCTGAACAAAAACCCCCCTTCCAACAGCACAAACATGTCAGTGACATGGCAGAATAGCTAAAACCCAGAGCAATTAAGATATCACTTCAATTTATTGCCCAACTCAAGTTATCAAGGCCCAAACACTGCACACAGTTCTCTCTGAAAACAGAATCTGAAGGGCACAAAACTCATTCCTCAGCTCTACAGTGCTTGTTCAGGAATGTTACCACTTTATTACATCACAAGTGATCACAAAAACAGCGTCTTCAACACCAAAATACAAAAGAGCCTTATAAAAATTGTTTAGGTATAAGGGAGGAAAGACAACCAACAGATCTATGTTATCCACCAATCTGCTAAAGGGAAAAGGTTTAAGCATACTGATTTATACTATTGGAAAAGAATTAATCTGACTCATACAATTACTAAAGGACATTTGTCTCCATAACCCAGTAGGCAACTTCATTTTTCATCCTGTTGAACAGTATTTCCAACTTTTCTTTCTTTCCCTGGTTAACAAATAGCCTTTTCAGTCTTGTTGACTTCTGTTATTCAACTGAAAGAAAACAAACAAACAAAAAACTAAAGGCAAAAAATAACCCAAACATTAAATAACCAGAATATCTACAGGGAATATTTGCTGTATGGGGCAGATTATGAAGGAAAGACACTGAAATCCCCTTTAGCCTGATCCCTGCAGGGAAAGAGGAACTCTACTGCCTTGAAGCTGAAAGACAAGGCTCAGGTACAAGAGCGACGAGGGCAGTGGAAACACTGAAAAGATGCAGAAATTAAGGAATGCCAAGGTAGGCATTTTTATTTAATGCCAAAAATTAAGGCATGCTTTTGGAAATATAAATTCAACCTGCACAACGTGGGTCTACAAGAGCACTGGAGAGGATCTTTTTACAGGAACATGTAGTGACAGGACAAGGAGGCACGGCTTTAAACTGAAAGAGGGCGGGTTTAGGTTAGGTATTTGAAGAAATTCTTTTCTGTGTGGGTGGTGAGACACAGGTTGCCCAGGGAAACTGTGGGTGCCCTGTCCCTGGAAGTGTTCAAGCCCAGGCTGGATGGGGCTCTGAATAGCCTGGTCTAGTGGAAGGTTTCCCTGCCTATGGTGGGGGGTTGGAATGAGATGATCTTTAAGGTTCCTTATAACCAAACCATTCCATGATTCTACAACTTGAGGGTTTTTAAGCCAATGGAGTTCCTTTAAAAACACCTTTGTTTGGCTATGTCAAGCTTATCTGAATGGACTAATTCGCCTATATGGAATTACAGGAGTTTGCTGGTTTGTGTGGATGTCAGCAGCAGTGCCATGAAAAACTCAGCACTGACACCCAACAACCAGGGAGATAGGAGCTTTTAAATTCTTTTTTATCCAGCTGTAGTTCTCTAATTGGCCTCTTTAACAAAAACGTTCAGATCTTTTGTAACCTCAAGGATTTCTCAAGTTACTATAAAAAGGAGAGAGGGGAAATCTGGGTATTTCTTCTGTCCTGGACAATCAGGGAGCAAAGGCTCAGTGATGCTTCATGCGGGCCATTCAGCAGCACTGAATTTGGGCAACTCCTCTGCCCGCTGCAGAAAAAGGCCGAGTGCTGAGAGACAGGTGAGTATCTTCTCACGTGTGGTCTTCTCCAGGCAAAACAAGCACACTGCTTGGCTTCAAGCTGCAGATACTGGCAAGTTAATTATTGCCGGCAAGTTAATTATTGCTGCTGTTCTTATTATTTTCCACTCATCATCTCTCCTGTAACGATTCACTGGCTTCTTTGGAGAAAGAAATGTGTCTGCGGGTAATAATTTCACTGCTTTTCCTGCTCTGCCCACCCCTCCATTGCTCTTTTATATTGAATAATCATTTATGTGGTAGTTTAATTAGCTAATTATGAACGTGTTTGTGTACTTTAAGGAGGAAGAATCATTGTTTACTTGTTAGTAATTAAGTAGGTTCCATTTGATTTTGGTGTTGGGAAATTTACGAATATTATTTTTCTATGTGGCACTACCAAATATTAAAAATGTAATTATTTGCTTATATCTCAGTACGCTGAAAGGACAAGTAAATTTCCACGACTGTAGGCTGTGGGCTTCTGGTGGATTATCACTAGTCCAACCCATCTGGATATACTTATTAGGATGTAGAAAGAGCAGTTAAGAAAGGAGACCAGTTATGGACGGAAAGACCACTCTGGAGGCTGCATTCTGCATTTTGGAGGCTTTGCACAATACCTGATTCACCTGCCTGCCATCAAAGCCAGCACAAACGGCTTCCAGTTCCCTCCTCACCCTGTAAAGGTGTTGGCAAAAGGAAGCATCTCAGCGGGTCACCCATGGCCCTCGTGGTCTGCGTGTGTGTGAGAGCCCAGGCTCGTCTCGTGTGCCCGAGAAGGCTCTGCCTGGTGCTCCTGACACCAACAAACCAGACAGGCTGCCAGCAGCCTCCAGCAGGCCTGGGCGGAAGGAAAGAGCAGGAGCAGGGCAGGCAGACACACCGAGCCTCTCTCCCTTCCAGCAGGATCCCGAGAGAGCCAGGCAGGAGCGCGTCTGCTGCAGCTCTGCTCTGCCACGAGGGGCAACTGGTCAGATTTATGGAATCCCGGGATGATTTTAGAACATGCAGGCTATTGAAGCAGGTCTAAAGAAACCCACGCAAGCCTGGCCATGGTATGCCTTGAATATTGGTAATAATTTCCCAGGATCAGGTCCTACCGGTGGCACTCACCCTTCCCTTCCAGCGGGGGACAGGGTGGAAGGAGACGAATGGTGCAGAAACAATGCAGCGTGAAGGCTTTGGCCCTCTCATTTCACTCCATTCCCCAGCCTCTCAGTTTGAGAACCACACATTACTCAGGCACTCCAGCTTAACTGAGCATGGTTTTAACAGCTCCATTTGGCAGCTTCGGGGAAAGCTGGAAAGAGGTTTTAGTCTTCGATAATGCAAAATGAGGAGCAAAATGTGCAGTGCGTTGTCTCAGGGCGAGAGAAACAACACGTTCCTGCCAGTCTACTTTGTGTGACAGTGTCTAAAAAGGAGAGATGTTTGTAGGATATCCACACTTCAGTTCCCTCCCAGAGGCTGACTTCTATTTAAAAAAAAACCCCAGCACAGCTCCTTACAGTTTTCAGCAGCACTGCTTCTGGCATCATTAATGGATAAGAAGGATAAACAAACCAACCTGCCTTGTAACATGTCCCCTATTTTGTTCCTTTTCAAGCAAATTTTAGGGTTAATCATAATTCAGTCCTTCCACACTGCATTTTGAACTTTCTTGTATACTGCTCGTTGCTCTTTTCAAATGATTTTTTTCCTAAGAACTCTGAATCTGTTTCAAACCAGGACATACTAAAACTAACAGCACGTAAATACACAAATCCTGGATTTGCCTAAAAAGGGCCTAATAAGAAGAGCAGAACTGTTTATAGATGTTTTTCTTTGATTTATAATTTCTGAGGCTTCACTACACATTTTCAAACTTTACTACAAAAACTATGCAGGCTAGAATGTCAATGTTTTTAAAACTAAAGCTGAAAGCAATGTCACTGCAGAAGACTGGGCTATCACAAAATAATCACCTACTGTGAAACTCAAGGTAAACCCACGAGATTCAGCAAGATATGAAAGCGTGCAAGCAACATCCATCGTAGCACTCCAGAATCCATCCATGCCCAGTTCCTATTTACAAAGGTCCCAAGAATTAAATCCATCCTTCAATGGGAACTGAAGGTCATTGGAGATGGATCCAGCTGCAGCAGCAGGGGGGTGAGTCCTGGAGTCAAGGACCTGGGCTGGAGATAACCTGCCACCAGCTTCATCCTGCCTTCACCTCGAGGCCATTGTCAGAGCATTCCAGGGAATTTTGAGTGCCTTGGTGTCACGTGAGAAGAAAGTTGCTCTCAGGTATTCGTATCGCTGCAATTCACAGCTTCACAGTCTATTAATGACACGTGTGCAGTGAAATTAGAGGTATGAGCCTTAAGCCTCCATGCCCTCACACCATTTCCTCACTAGTATGATCTTTTTAAACCAGAGTGGAGTTAAGAATTAAAAGCAGAATCCAGTCCAGCATTTCACTCCTAATTAATATCTTGCCTATATGAACATTTTATTGCCTAAACACTTTTAAAATCTAGTTTATATGATTTTCATAGCCTAATTTTTAATTATCAATCATTGTTCTCCCCTCAGTCGTATGACCCATCTGAACTAACTAATTAACACTAAAGGCTTATACTTTTCCAAACACCTTGAGGTCACAGATCATCAAGATCTACAGCACTGTGGCAAGTGTGTGAAACACACGTGTACATCCAATAATCTGGAGTTATGCACACTCCAGGGCTGGCCAGGCTGCAGAGCCACAGACAACTGCTGCAAGCTTACAGCCAGAGCTTTGAGCTTTGTTCACAGCTGGGGCAAAACCCTCCAAAATTTCCGATTCCTTGGAATTGAATAATGACACTTGTTTTGAGCAGAGCCCCTGATGCAGGCTCGTTGCATTTTAAGTCAGCAATGCTACCTGTGTGTTTTAAAAAGATCACTTTGGAGCCAGAGAAAATGTTGTAAACACTCTCCCAGCAACATATGCATGTGATCAAGAGCCAAGAAGACTCTCAAGTCCCTTGATACAAAATTTGAAAAGCCCCACCTTCATTAGGAAAATGTCTTAGTATGCCTAATCAATTTAGCCACAGTGTCCCTCGTGTTTCAGCCCGGGTATTACAGTCATTATGACCCGAGATTTGCAGATAAAATCTGCACTTAAATTTGATTTTTTGCAGATATGAACTGGCAGCCAAGGATAGAAAAAAATACCACAATACCCCATTAACCATTGTTTTCCAGCCCCAAAACCACAAGAGAATGTGCTGCCGAGCACAGAGGCCCCACAAATGCTATATATAAAACTTAGATTTCTGTTCCTATTGTTGACAAAGTGTATGGGAGAATGAGGCAGAGCTAGGGGAGGTAAAATGCTTTCAGAGATGATCAGAGAAACAAAGAAGAGACTTAGTCCTTTTTTTCTCCCCTGGCCTTGAAAGAACCACCTTTTTCTCATTTGATGGTTAACACCACACAGAGACACGAACTTCTCACCTGGGCAGAAGCAAAGCTACCAATAGGACAGGCAGGAAAGTCAGAAAAATTATAACAGTGGCAGCTGAAGGAACAGGTCTGGGCTCTACAGCATGTTCTCCCCTGCAACACTTTTATTTTGCTCACATTTTACAATGGAGCTTCCACTGTTTGATTTCCAAGCCTCTTCTACAAGCCAGGCAGCTTCACAATTAGAATGTTTCCTAATACTTCAGTCACTGTTTTATTTGTTAAATACTAGGGGTTTTCACTCTTATCTCCTTTCTCCAAATCAGCTTCCAGACCCAAGGAGTTCTCTTTTAAGTCTTTTGGGAACATGCTGCAAAAGTGTTGCTTTTCTTTTGCACTAAGAAATCAACCCTTTTTTATTCAGGGCTTAGCAAAAAATGCTACTAAAATAGGATCAGGTTTAAACCAGGCCGGGAAAGGGAGTACAGATTCATCCCCAGAGTATGCAAATCAGAAATGAGATTGAAAAGTGAATCAGGCTCAGATAAAGTCACCTTGTTTCAAATTACACAATTACACATTCCCAGGGAAGCTCTCTGTGCTGCCCAAGCAGCGAGGCTGCAGATTGCATCTTCGCCCCAGGTTTATCGGCTGGTGTAAGGATGAAATCAGCAGCAGGGTAAGCGAGACCAAAACAAACACAAGTGGGTTTTGCGGCTGCAGCTGGAGGAAGCTGAGCACCCTCCAGCCACGGGGCTGCAATCAGGACAGGATGGAAGAGCAGCCTGGATCCAGCACACGAGGCTTAATCACCGAGCTCTAACTAAATCGCAGTGCGCCATGCCCCAGCCTTCTGGTTCCCCCATTATCCCTGATTTCCTCCCCAGGAAAGGACTGCATGCCTTCAGGCACAGCATTTGGAAGCAGCCAGGAAATACATTTAGACCCAAACAGTGCAAAGCACACCCGGACCTTGCTGTTTGTTTATATCTGGGCTGAACGCAAGGATGGATGTGCATTAGGCAATGCCCCGAGGACTGGGATTCTGCCCAGTGCACTTCCCTTCTCCCTCCCATTCCCAAGAGAACTAGAGTCCTCAGGTGTGGGGGCCTGCCCCCCCGCTCCCCCAGGGAGGGAGGGGAGCCTGGAGGGTGCATGGCAGAAAACGGGGTTTCCGGAGCCCCTGCGCTCAGGTCACGTGTTCTCGAGCTGTGTTTGTGATTGGATGTTTTGTGTGGCCCGCCCGGGGAGCGAGGGGGGTTTCCCCGGGGAGCGGGGTCAGTCTGGGCGAGTGGCCGACCATGCTGGTTGGGCCCCAGAAATAAAGACCTGATTAACACCTTATAAAACACCGTGTCCCTAATTCTTCCATGAGCCGAGGCTGCTCTCAGAGGCAATACCGGACCACAACACTCAGGGTCAAGGCTTGTTGTGCAGTCTGGACTAATGCTTACCCTAGAAAATATTCCTCTTTGCTAATGCACGCTTAGAACTTGTTGTTTTGGGCTATTCTAAGTGGAAAACACATGAAGCTGCAGATGAAGCCCGTTTCACGTGCAAGTTACGTGGTAATGTACAAATCCTTTCATGTACAGATGAAAACAGTGGTTTGCAGATAAGTGCATTGACCTTTTCCTTTTGAAACCTGCTCTTCAAAGACAGCAGGAATGTGGGTCTGGAGAAGACAAATGCCCTCTGAGGTGGGCAGTGGGAGCATTTCAACTTTTAATCAGTCTCAGGTACGCGTAACCTAACAGCTTGTACAAAAAAGACAAAAGACACTCAGACCACAAAAGATGCAGCTGTCAGTCATAGATTTATAGTAAATCCATTTAATCTGGGACCTTAAGGTTCCGGAATTGGAGAAAGTCACACAGCTAGCCACTGTGATTTGGAAATTGCTTCTCCTGGGTTGGAAGGACATTAAAAAGGAGTAAAGCTCAGTTATTTGGTTTGTGTTTAGCCTCTCCAAGATGGACTGTCCTGGACACCCAGTCACCAATTAGGTATCCACATTAACTGTCTCATCAGCTTCAGGAGGTGCTTTGGTGGCACCCACTGGCAAAAATTGTGTGTTGGGGGTTCTGGAGCTTCCAGACTGACCCTCGAGGGCTTTCAGAGCTGATGAGCTCCCTGCCCAAGGTGGCCTGGCTACAAGTACGTGTCTGCCCTCTCTAAAATCCCAGACGCACACTCACACCAACATTTCTTAATAGGCAGCTGAAAGGCAGGAAGATTATTTCTAATGCCCCATCTTATCACCACAGGTCCTGATGACATGAAGTGACCCATGTGGAGAGCGGCGTGCTCTTCCTTCAACCTTCACCCACGTCAGCAGGAGGAAGGACAAAATAACTGCATGCAAGGACAGCAAATTGCAATATGCAAAGTCTCTAACTTTAGACCAAAAAGGTAGAGCCCGGAGGGAGGGAGCTCAGGTGATCTGAACAAAGCAGCACAAAGCAGAGACAACCTGGACTTTCCTCTGGCTCATTGCTGATGCTATGAGTGCCAGCAATTTAATCCTGGGAAAGCTCCAAGGCAGGACTCACAGCAAGAGAGAGCAGAGCCCACCAGCTGCACTGGCAGGACACGCTGGCACGCTGCTCCCCTTCTGCTGTCCCAAGGTGGCTGGGTGGAGGCAGCCAATCTTGTTAGCAGAGGGAATTTTCTCAGTGCTCTTCAAACAGATCTAGGACATTTCGTGAGCCAAGTTGTTGGGAGTCCCTTTTGCCGGATCCAAAGCCAGAGCATGACCTTCTCCTTCGTGATTCACCTGAGACAGCTCAGCTGTGTCTGACATTGGAAGGTTCCAGATCAGCCTTGAGGTACTGGAGACCGAGCAGCTGCTTGATCAGAGTTAGGAGCACTTTGGAAAGCATCAGTCTCTTCCCCTCTTCCCCAAATCCTGAAATGATGGTACAGGGGCACAAGTGCCCTATGAAGCAGCACATAAACAAAACCAAGGTCCTTTTTTAACCACAGTTTCGAGATCATCTTATTGACCTGCTTCTTTTTTGTTCCCTCTGTCCTTCCCACGACATCACACACCATCACTGCAATATCCCTCTCCGTGGCTCCAGCCAGCTGGAGGAGCTACCCAATATCTCCCTACTTCATTGACTCCTTGCAAGCCACAGCTCACAGAAGTACGAGGACGGAACAGTCAAAGTTGCGGAGAAGGGGAAAACGGTGTAGAATCAAACAACCAGGAAAATTCACTTGTCAGAGCAGAATCAGCAGTAAGGACAATTTCTTTCTATCCTGGAGCTTAAGCAAATGGGGCAGCTATTAGCCAAATGAAACCCAGGGTGGCAGAGGCTCCTTCCATCAGTGGGAATTCAGCAGGGGTTAAAAGTTCAGCAGGACAGAACACTAATATGCACTAGATAAATCTCTTAGGATTGCAGTAATAGGAGCAATAATATAAAATTAGAGATACCAGCAGGTGAAAAACTTACTCAGAAAAACACAGGCCAGCAAAGAATAAGACAAAGGCATTCTGGTTCCTGGCTGAGGAGAGCTAACTGGGTCAGAGCCATCTAAAGATATTCTTTATGTGGCTCTCTTATCTGCCTTCACTTGGGAGAGAATTTGTGCAGCACTTGTAGTAATGGAAGACAAAGGTATGCTAAGAAATAGTTCTCTTTGCCCCAAAATTTATCATCATGATATAAGATTTTATTTTGCTTATCTAATTTATTTTTACAACGGTTTTCCTAGGTCAATAACATACTGATACTTGTCCTAAATAGAGATTTAAAGAACTAACATCAAGTGAGCTTCACTGACAGTTTTGTGACGATATTTATTGAAGAAAATTCAGGATTACAAAGTAAAACAAATCTCATTTTAGTCATTTGCAGGAGATAGACCTTGCAAAAAAAACGTGTCCCACTTGGGTGAAACAGAATGAAACGTTAAATGTAAGTATGAGTATTAGAGGAGGGAAGAAAATGAGTATTTACATTCTGCAACATGATTCAAAGAGAAATTTTGGTCGAGATGACAAAGGTTTGAACATATTCTAAAAACACAGGCCATGTAGGAAGGTATGAGAAAGTAAAACTTGCAGTATCTGAAATGACAAATCTAGGGATCATAACACTGACACTCTTCAAGGCCTCACTCTAGTCTCCATGATAGAAAGGGAAAGAGGAAAATGGTATGAGGCAAGGAAGTATTTGGGAGGATAAAAGATCTTCTCCATGATAAATGGAGGGCACAAGAAGCTGAAACAGGAAAAAATGAGCTGTGGGTCCCTCACAAAAGGGAGGAAACCCTGGAGCCCTGGCACAGAGAGACTAAGGGAACAACCTGGCTCCTGAGAGAAACCAGGGGTGCAAAGCTACAGACATGAGAGGCAAAGGTGCAGAAAGATGCACAGGGCCCGTGGCAGGAAGTGAGCGATGTCACAGGACATGGACAAGAAACACAGGGGGCTCAACAGGGCAGGAAAACACACAGATGCCTGAAACCCTCTAAGTGCAAATGCACTTACACACCTGCAAAGCACAAGCTGTGAAGCTGCACTGATGGTTACTCTGGTTTGTTCTGTTTGGCAACAAACTGGAACAGATCAAAACAGGAAGCCTAAAATTAAAGAGGAAGCAATAATCAGCAGGACAAGGATGGCACCTCACCAGGGAACACCAGGAGAACTTGAGGAGGGAGGTGACTCCAGACCAACCACCCAGAGGCCAGGACAGGGGTGCTACAATTTTTCTCTACTCTCTAGTACCCAAAGAGGAATATTGTAAGGCTGGCAACACACAGATGGAGAAGTTCCTTTATGAATAAAGAGAACTGCAATGATTCCCAGCAAAAGCGGCGGATATAAAAGGTGAGGAAATCCTTTGTAGCTCCCTGTGCACATCTTCAAAGGCCAAAGATATGCTGAGCTTTCTTACCAGAGAGTATATTCCGTTCTGGAGGGAGGTCAGCAGCTTAATGCAAACTAATTCAGACACAACACCCTTTCTTCATTCTATTATATACATTACTTTCCTTTTATTAGTGATCACAGTCCTGTGGCAAATAGAAGAGCAGCTTATACACATGGCTAGTCTTAAGAAATGTGTTTAATGTACTCTAAGTGCCTGTAACGAAATTTAGTGTCCAAGGGAAGAGACTGCACTTTGTGAGCAGACAATTCTCTGCAGACCACATGAAACACAAAACTAGGGTTTGCAGGCCATAGTCAGTCAGCTCTAATCTACAGAATGATGCAACAAAATTTTCAGCTGCACTAGTTTCTAAAGCATGGAGACTGCCAGAAAAACCTGGGTATCTTTTACAGAATTGTAAAATTAGTGGCTGTAGGGGATATAGTACATGTGATGTAGCACAAGCATTTGACAGAGCATCTCAGGAAACATTACTCCCAGAATTAATTTGCTTGGATCTCGATGGGAACAAAATCAACCACAGCCAGAGCAGCTGAATGACAGTAAACAAAATCAGGTTTTTGGCACTACATCAAGTTTGCACACTTAGCTTACTGGAATATTATATGGAAGCATGTTAGTCCACCTTTTACCTAAATGCTTCATCATGGAAAAATGAAGGGGTTGTTAACAAAGAATGGCATGGTTATAAACTAAAAAAAAAAAGAAAAAGAAAAAAAAAGAAAAAGTCAAGACAGGTTAAAAAATATCAGAAATCAGAAAGTTGGGAGGAAGTCAATTTAAAGGCTGGGATGACAACTAGAAACCATGAGACAGAAATGAGCTCTATACAGAGGCACTAGCCAGTGTCACAGACTGGCTGTGAGGGTTGTATCTCCTGCTGTGGGATGCAACCGTGCAAAAATGTCACTGCCAGGTTTCCCTCACAGCCTGCAAGAGTGTCACCGTCCCTCCAACACCCTTGAAAAAGAACTTCAGGGCTCCAGATGTGCAGAGTATCAGGGCCTGAAGGATTTTGGTGGCCCGTGACAGAACTGTGATTAAACATCTCTGCAGCTCCAGACAGGCACGTGAGAACAGCAAGTCTGTGTTCACACTGCAAGTGACAGGGTTCAGACAGGCCTCCCCGCCAAATTCTGCCCACCAGATTTGCTCTACGTGCACAATTTATTTGCACAGGTACATTAGGAGCCTCTGCGAGCTGTGAGTGCTGGCTGCCCAGAAACAGAGAAAAAATTCTGTTTTACAAGGTGTCCTATTCACATGGGAAATCCTGTAATAAACAGAATATCTGGGAATTCCCACACTGATTCAGGGCTCTTTTGGCCTTCTCACAATCCCGTGAATTAAAATGGTTTTGCAAGACTCTGTCCCCCTCTTTCTCTTTCTAGAACACTCAGGGATATTTCATTCACTTTGAGACATCTCATTAACTTAAACAAAAATGGAGCTAAAGCAGTAGCAGAAGAGAAACAAGAACCTCCAGGGGCTGATTTAAAAGAAGATGTTAAGAAAATGAAATATGCAGACCTTGGCTCGAAGACAACGAAGAAAAAGAATACAACCAGAAATGACAAATACTTGAAGGCTATAAACACCAAGAAAGGAGAGGAATTTTGGGTTGTGCAAGAAGCAGTAAATCTATGAGTAATGACATTAAATTATGAAAAGATAAACTTTCACTGAAACATCAGTTTGTCTTCACAAGTAGTTCTAGTATCATATCAAGCAGTCTTCCAACAGCAAGTTCAAAAGATCCATTGCTAAGGGTATTTAGGAGGATTTTGGACAAATAATTGAAAGTGCTCCATAAGGAAAATATTCCATATTAGGAGCCAGAAAAGTTTCATGATTTAGTAAGTTTTTTCCTTCCTCTGACTTCTCTGAATATCTATTTTGAAACAAGCCATTAGAGTAAGATTTTCTAGCTCACAAAGACAGCAAAAGCCAATTTGTCTTCTCTTGCTCAAGAGGTCCCACAAATTACACAAGTATTACACATTGCTTATTGAATACTGTTTGACATCACTGCATCTAAACTCAGTGTAACCCGTTTAAAGGGAAGGACTCAGGAAAAGAAAAATATGCAGACCTTGGCAAAGAGACAGAGAAGGAGAACTCAACAGACATCTCTCTTTTATATCTGAAAGATACAAACCACGAGGAATCAGGTACGAAAACACACTCCAGAAATGGTTGTTTGAATGACTCCCTCAGAGTCCAGAACCAGGCAATGGTGAAGCCAAGAACTGATTCCAGGGGTATCTCGAAGATGGGCAACTCTGGATTCCCCTCTTAAACCAATGGGACGTATACCTGTTTAGGTCATGACTAAAAGCTCATTTCCTCCTAAAAAAAATGCACTTTAGGTAAATGTAAACTAATCTAAGAGGTACCAAAAAGCCTGCCAGCAATCACAGGAAATGAAAGATTTTCAGCTCAAACCAGTCACGTGGTGGAACGGACACATTCAGCTGTATTAATGGAATGTGACAACAGAAGTACAAACATTTTTATATTAAAACAACTAACACTTTTCACAGATCGTAGAGTATTCTGAGTTGGAAGGGACCCACAAAGATCTTTCAAATAAATGGGACTTCTAGCCTGAAGGGTCAAAAGTAAAAGAATTGCACCTGTTGCACATGGCCAGGTTTGAATCTACAAATCACGTTCTCATTCAGGCATTGAAATATTTCTGTGATTTTTATATGTGCTGGAGAACTGAAGAGAGACTTTTTTGACCTTAAATGAGGTAATTATTTTTTAGTTCTGAAAAACAGACTCAGTGCAACCAAAAAGCCCTTCCCAAACTTTAGTCTTATAGAGAAGAAATAGCAATGCTTGTTTGTTCGTGTAGCTGAACACCAACCATGACCCTTTCTACTAAAGGCTGTCGTGTCATTGTTGGCAACGGCTGCAGATAATCCAGGCAGCTAGGCTTAGAGGTCTTCTTTAAAAGCCTAATGATCAATCAAGTCTGGGTTTGCAGCATTAATACTGTCAGGGGTTCACAAACAGCCTGATGAGAACGGCCCAATCCCTCGGAAATTAATTCAAGGCCTTCTAAAGGGATGAAGCGATTGCATCACCAGTGGAAAAGGAAAGCATTGGCTGAAAGTCACTGCTCACTGATGGAACTGAAGGGCAGCAGCTGGATCCCACTGCAGCCCTGTGCAGCTGCCTGCAGCTCTCGTGCAGGGGGTTAAACCTCTGCTGAGAGACTGGAGCTATGGCAGCTTGGGGCAGAGAGAATTTACTGCAGGACCCCAAGAAAACGGGGTGCAGGGTATGATGCTTTAAAACATCCTGAAAACAGAGGCCAAACAAGATTAAGGGAATAAAAACAGATATTTATTGGAAGGGCCTTCAAAGGTACACCTTGGGAGTCAAAAGCCTTGAAGGGGCTCCACCCGAGATGGACCCTGGGTCATGCGTTCTTCACACTTTGATAAGCTTGGTCCATTGGCATATCAGGGTTAATTCTTCAATTATAACTTCAGTTAATGCTGTAATTACCCCAAGTTTGCTCCTCCTCTCTAAAGCTTTAGTTTACACATTTTGGTGCCTGGGAAACCAAGGTGTCCTTGAAGAGCAAACCTAGAGAGGTTTGTTTTGTCTGACCAGCACAGAGAGAACAGCAGCTCACAGGCCACAGGAAACTGCAGAGTTACACACCAGGCAGTGCAGGATTGGAAAAACATAAAAGTTAAACCCTAAGGCATCAAGTAGACTGGATCCAGCTGTAATCTCATCTAGGAAACAAAGCTTAGTGGTTCCATCTCTAACAGCAAAGAGATGCTGTGCTCGTACTGCTGGTAGATACCTGGCACAGCGTGTGACTGCCTGCCCACAGCACGGCACATGCAGCACCACAGGATGAGGCTTTCTGGGAGGTCAGAACACCAGCAAGGGGACGGTGCCACTCCCTCACACCTGGGAGATAGGAACATTGCCATCTCATGGGCAGTCAGGGCTCCCTGGCTCCCCCAAACTGGTCTGAGGCCAAGGTTTCAGGGAATATGTGGATGCACTGGCTAAACCCCGCTGCAGTTTCCCCAGAGCCCATCTCTCTGCTTTCAGAACTGAGATCTCCCAGGGAAAAAAGCTCTGCGTTTGAAGGTTTTCTGGTCTCTGCAAAACCTGCCTTTTCCTTCAGTTTAGGACTTACAGTGAAGCCAAAAGGATGGGGAGAGAAGGGAGAAGCATCGCTTACAGCTATTGCATCAAACAAAGAGGAAAAGAAGCGCTGAGGTGCTGGAGTCAGTAACACACCAGAACCCACGGCTGGCGATGGTTTGTGCCACACAGCTTGACAGCTGCTGCTCTCTTATCTTGTGCTCATGCCCAGTTTCCCCACCACAGCATGTGCGGTCATACACATCCTTTACAAGGCCGTGGGACCAGGCAGGGACCTGCTGAGCCTGTTGGAGAGACACCACTGCTTTTATGCTCCAAATGCACAGCCACAGGAACCTCCTTCCAGTGCAGACCTGCCTGGGAGAGCCAAACCCCAGTTCAGCTTGGGGCTGCCCGGCTGGATGCACCCCAGGGCCACTGCAGGCAGCAGGATGGGGAATGCACACACAAGAGAAGGGCAGGGGTGGCCGTGGCTCTGAGATGAGCCTGTGTGTAGAGCACAGCCCCTTTCACCCTGGGCATGGCACTGAAATGAAACAAGAAGCTAGAGGCTCTGGCTGAGAGGCAGGGAAGATGGAAGTGATGGTTTTTGTCACTCTCTGGAAGGACACCAGGAAATTACTGGGCAGGTCTGCAGCCCACGGTCCTGACTGCACTCACCAGGCACCCCCGTGTCCCAGCTTGCTTTTCCCTCTCTCCTCCCCACCAAGGCAGCCAGGCGGGGCAAAAGTGCGAAGTATCGCCAAGCACAGCAGCCTTTTTAATGAAAAAGCTGAAAGAGACTCAAGCCTCGGCCAAAACGTGAATCACCAGAAAACTACACTTGCAGAGATCCCCTTAAAAGGAAATGTAAATAATCATCCCAAGCCCCCAGCACATTCGGATACCCTCGTGCTCATGTGCAGGCCAGCTGTACTGGGATGTGTGGGTATTGTGCACAAACGTGCCCGTGCCTGAAAAGCAGTAAGAGGAAAAAAAAAAATCAGAGAATACAAGAATAATTTTGGACAGGAGAGCTGGAGCAGGAAACCTACAATAACACAATATTCAAACAGGATCTACCACTCTCAAAAAAAGTGTGCAAAAGTTAAAGATCATACCCACCAGGTTTCTTTGTAAGTGCACTGTGCTACTAAAAGCAGCAGTATTTGAGCTGTCCTGTCCCCCAGCACTCCCCTCTTGCCTTGGGGAAAGCCTGCACTGAGCCCAGCAGCACTGAGATGCAGGGGGTGACAGCACTGTGCTCACACAGAGCCTGAGCACACACACACACGGCCAGATCCTGACCACTTTCCTCAAAAAAAGATCCCCATAAAAGGAGACCTGAGGCTTTCCCTGTGGGGCTCAGGCCGTGGGTGGCTGTGCAGGCACTGCACACACGGCCACTCTCCCAGTTCGACATTTTAACCCATTCCTTGGGGAGGTGGATTTGGAACTGCTTTGCTGTCTGGGTGCCCAGAGGTGCGGAGATGGGGCAGGGAAGGGGCAGCTGCTGAGGGTGGCTCAGAAGAAGGGTTGGGCTCCTGGCTGCTCAAGGACCAGGCTGCCCTGACCTCTCTGGTGGGGCTGACCTTTGCCTCTCACAGCCCGCACCCTTGGCCAGCGAGGTGCTCGGAGCAGCCCCGGCACCCCAGCCTCGGAGTGGCACCCTGAGCAAAAGGCAGACAGAAGGAAGGGGTATGTTGTCCTGTTTTTTGCTAAACTTTCTGTTTTAACCTCGGAGTCAAAGAATTTTCACACAGTTTCATGTAAATAATAGCCAATGTTTACTTAACGGTATTTTCTGTTTTTCATTCCTTTTGTGATAAGAGAAAGTTTGATGAGCATCTTTTTTCTCCAGTGGGATTGAGGAGGAAGTGACATGTCCTCCAATCCCTTGTGGAGTTGGGAATTCTATAAAGCATAATAAGTGTAAATAAAGTTTCTCTTTTCCCTCCTTTCTGCTGAACCTGGCAGGTGTGAGAGTGTCCTTTATTGTGCTTTCACCGGCACGGGGGTACAGAGATGCAGCTGCTCCCATCCAAACAACTATTACTGGAAGATGGTTTCATTAATGAATTACCCCGATTGCAGCTTAGCTAGTGGGCATGTGGGCAGGCCAAGTCGTCGGCTAAAGCTGAAGGGATTTTCTTTTGTTCTGCAGTTTAGCTCTTTGGGAGGTGTCAGTCAGCAGTTTGTAGCCACACACAGGCACACAGAGCTCGCTATGCAGCCCACAGGCTTCATTGCAGCACACAAACTGAAGGCACCTCCCATACTCCAAAATGCCTTTTTGATGGAACATGGAGAACAACCACATTAACAGAGCTGGCGAAGGGGGAGGGCTTGAAGAGGAGGTGACACTGATAGGAAGTGAAAAGAAGAGAAATTCACAAAAAGAATGAAGGAAAAACAAGGAGGGAAGGAGGGAAATAAAGAATTCAAAGCATACCGCCAAATGCAGAGGTACTAAAAACTGCTAAACTAAATGTGTTTTAAGGACAAGTTTCAGTTTTTTGAACAGAGAAAACATCTTGAAAACATGAGACATTTTGAAAAACTGGAAAAATTTTCTGAGGCAGCTGTGCTGGGCTGGAAGCTCTGCCATGGACCCTAGTGAAGAGCCATGCTCTCTTGGGGGCCAGGCAGGATACTCTGGTATCTAAAAGGGCATGTGCCCAAGCTTAAGCAGGTGAATTGCACTCTAAATGTGGCAGACCACAAGGCAGAGCCAGATACCCAATGAGAAGAGGAGAGAACCAGGATCACAAGGAACAGAGTCAAATTTTCTCATTCTCCAGCAATCTCATCAGATAAAAGAACCCTGAACTGTTTGAAAATTTGTAGCCACTACTGTCCAAACTGGGACAACCCATCAAAGAGTGGTCAGACTGATCAGAGTTACTAAAACCAAGCAGAGACACATTTGGATCAGGCCTCTTCTTGAACCTCTGTGACCTCTTTAGTATCCATGACACCCTGCATGAAGGAGCTCCACAGATGTCTCCTAGGACATGTTAAAAGCCAAGTTCTCATGACTGCTCTGAACCTGCCCTGTTTGCTAGTTTCATGTAATCCTTGGCCTGTCAGAATTCACGCATAGGAAAAGCTGGTAGACAGCAGTTTCCCTATATTCCCACCTTGTGCCAGCTGTAAAAACAAAGCACAACCACTCCATGCAGAAGCTCTGGTGTTTAGCCTATTTGTGATATTTGTGCTTCCCTGAACGAGCAAGCTGGCTTTTATTTTCCTTCTGTACAGTTGTTACTGTACACGGTTAACAAGACAGAGGGTAGTCAGATAATCACACTTGATGAAGCAAGCGGGGGGAAGGCAATCTAAACGTAATTTCTTACATCTTCCCCCTCCTCAGTGGGCTGATCCTTCCTTGTTAGCTGCAAACCTCACTGAGCAGCTTCACGCAGACTTTTATGTCCTTCACTAATGCAGCCCTCCATTCAAAATGGCTTTTTCAGGCTTGCTGTAATGCAATACATTGTCTGTGGCATGTGGATACTCCTGTCCCCAGCAGCCATCCTGAGCAGAGGATGAGGGAACAGCTGCTCCTGGCACTGCCAGGCACAGGAGATCTTCCTCAGTCCCAGCATTCGCACCTGCCTCTTTCCTGCTGTGGGAGAAAGGTTCTTTTACATGTCTTGAGTAGAAGGGAAAAGTGTGATTTATCCTTAAATAAACCTGCCCTCTGCACTCACTGATTCATTTGCTGTCTGGACATTGCTGGAGGAAATACAAAGGGCAACCTTCATATCTATCAGCACATCAACACACATATCCCCAGCTCTGCACAGCAGCACTGCTCCCTAAGTCAGCATGGATTGCACTTTGGGGTGAAAATCACACCAGGCTTCTGTCTTTTCTGCACATCCCCTCTCAGAGAACCACAGAGAAGGAACAAAGAATCTCCTGTGGAAACAGAAGTGGAGGGGACTAAGATGGGACATGCAAACATGAAGTGGGAAGAACTGATTGATCAAGCAAGGAGAGGAAAAATAATGGAGAAATGAAGAAAAGGAGATGAGTGGAGAGAACTGAGAGGACGGCTGCTCATGTGATGCAGCACAGTGAGCATTTTTAATTGGGTCAGCTCCACAAGAAGGCAAATGACAGTCTGTTTTTACTGTGTATTTTTGAACTTATGTAACCTTAGCACGCTCCAGTATTACAATACATTTTATTGCTAATCATTTCCATCTGCAAAACCATCCCTTTCTGAAACAAACTGTATGGAGCATACTGGACCTGAAGCTACAGTCGCTGATTTTGTAACTGAATCTGGATTTCCTTGGGATTGGGAAAGCTGATTGCTGGGGTTTTTGCACTACTAAAAGAAATCCACAATTTTAAAGCACTTCAAAAACATCCTTCAAGAGTTCTATGCCTATATTCAAAATTTGAAAAATTATAGTAGGAAATAATTTTTACTGCTTTTAAACCAAGGCTGGGTGTGAAGATGCAATGACATAAATAGCCCAAGAGTTATAAAAGAGGACAAAAGTGTATTGTTATGCGTGCACAAACACATATGTGCAGAAAGGACAAGCCTCCCCAGAAGACACTGATATAGCTTTAGTCAGCTACGACTAGTAGTATAAACAAAACAATAATACAGACATGAAACACTCTGTGGGAGAGCTTTTAAAATCATTGCATATGCATGCAACTTTTAAAAAAAAATCCATGTGGGCATAAAGTTTAGGTTTTGACTGCACAGAAGCCAAGAAATGTGGCTGTGGCAAGATGTGGCTTATTGGCTTTTCATAAAGCTGCTGACCTTGTACAAATCAATAGAAAAACCCAAGGTATTTGTTGAAGGTATGAGTGATGAAGAGAAGTACCTGAAGATATACTTTTACCACTGGAGCCCTTAACCTACAACTGCTCACGTTTGAGCCTTTTGTTCGGGCTAAAATAGCACGCTCAGTTCCACAGACATTATTTTTAGGGACCTGTACACTCCAAATGGACTTATGGCTGCTCACTCGAAGTAATCCTCCTTTGAAATAGCCGTGACAAGAAGAAAAAATGAACCTGCCCCACGTGGCACGGGTTCAAACACCAACCTATAGACACAAGAAGAGTAAAGATGGAAAGGATTCTCCTCATTCTCAGCCAGTGTTCCTGCACAGCTCTTGGACAATGTTTGCTCCTCTATATGGCACCTGAGCCATGAGCATTATTCTGGTAGGAAACCATGCGAGAGCTCTCCCTGGACAGGTGCACCAGCCTAAGTGGCACCTGTCCCTTTCCTGATGGGTGACAAATGGCTAGATGCTCTCTTTCAGAGTGCAAATGCACAAAGCCAAACTTCTCCAGAAGTACAGGAAACAACACAAACACACACAACGTATTTTCCACTCAGTTCCCTGCGGGATCCATGAAATCAACTACCAAAAGCACAGTTCAGCTGTGATTGAAGGCAGCTGGTTACCCAAACTACAGATTCCCTCCTTTTGCACCAAAATGAGAAGCCAGGTGCTGGCTGCAGCCATGAGCAGGGCCTGCACCTGAGAAAAGCATTCCCTGACGTGGGAATAGGCTGCTGCTGTGCGTGGCAGGAGACAAGCAGCTCCTTGGGTGGGGAAGGAGCCTGCAACCTCCAGCTGTCCTAAAACTGAGCCTCAGGGCTGGCAGCTTTGCTGGTTAGGCTGCCTCCAGCCGTGGTTCATGGAAATCTGCCTAATTAAGGGCCAAAACAGACCAAGCTTGTTCTAATCTACCTACCAGAGCAGGTAGAAAACAGAAAGGGAAGTGAAGTATCCCTGGCCTGATTACAGCGTCCCCAAGCACTCAGAAATCTCATTTGACATTAACAAAGCTGTAGGTCACCACGCCTTCAGTGACAGCAGCTGGTTGCAGAGAGGCTCACTCTGTACCTCAGGCTGGCTGGACTAGCAAAGAACTGTGGAAAAACAGCTGCCTGAAAGTGAAATGTAGTAAAAATAATAATAGTAGTATTAATAATGAGAAATACCCAATGACTCTGAATTATGTAGTTTAGTTAAAAGACAAGAGAGAAGGACATTTATTTGCATTCCTCTGTATCATAAGCACTAGCAATAAAACTGTTAATCAAAGTCTAATTGTGCCTCAGAACAATACATCAGCCTGAACCAAGAGCAGCCCAGCTTGGCTCCCAGATCACATTTACAGAAGAGCCACACACATTTCTCCACTTACAAATCAGAAGAGCTTATCTTGAGCTGGGAATGTATAGAACACCCACAGTGCAACTGTTAATCATTTTTAGATGTAGACACTACCCAAAGTAAGTATTTTAAAACTAGTCAGTGGTGGGGAAAATGAGGTGCATGGGATTATCAGTTACTAATGGAGGGCTGAAACCAAGAGTAAGAACTGGATTTGGCTCTTGGATGAGCCCTCTCATCAAGCAGCCAAGGCATAGTTTGTCTCTGCTTTGTTCTTGCCTGCACACTCCTGCTCCAGGACTTGCTTCTCCTCAGGACCTGGGGAGGTGTAGAGCCCACTGCTCTGGCTGACACCTAAGGATAATTAACACCGAGGACAACAGAGAAAGATTTTCAACACAACCCCCTAAGCAGAAGCAAAAAGATCCAGAAATGTGGAGTAAGGTTTCACAGAGATAGAAGATGTAAACTCAGCTTAGAGATGATGCTGCCTTCAGGAGGTATCTAAAGATCACATTTCCCACCAGCCTCCAGAAAATCCCAATTTCGCACTGTCGATAAACGCTCTCCGTTCATGTGTGCAGGAATTGTCACTTGTTTACACCTACCCAGTATCTGGAGAGACAGTTGCAGCCTCTTCATGGGCAAATGTACACTTGAGTGCACTTGTGCACTGCTCTGCAGACGTGTTCATCCACTGACGTTCTGCACAGTTTGGGCAATGACTGCAAATCTGACTTTAAGGATGCAGTGCCAAAAGCAGAAACAAATTTGGATGGAAAGGTCCAGATTTATACACGCTCTTATTTTATGTCCTGGCTTGTCTATATTTGGGGGGGGGTAGTTATATATCAAGGGGAATTAACTGATAACTGGAGCCAAAATTCCTCATGTACACATTTTCCAACCTGAATTTGATTTTGATTTATGCCCACTATAAAATTAATATTTACGACCGTACCTGATTGTTCTCTTCATGAATCAAAAAGGCATAATGGAGCAAGTAACGTGAAAAGGGTTAATAAGGAACCCTGACACAAGCTCTGTAAGTAGCACACCCATTTCAACTCGTTTGCTCTCATGTGGTAATAAAAATGTTTTAATTCCAGCCCCCTGAGATTCAGCACGTATAGTACCTCCTGGTAGTTCCATCAAGACACCCACACTCCTCTCAAGCACGGATGTCCCAGTGTCTGAGTGAGTGTCTCTAAGCACCACACACAGCACCAGCAGAGAAGCAAAAACCTTAAGCAGGCAGACAGAAACCAGGACAAAAATTCATCCTTCAACTCACAGCTTCCTGAGGATTTGAATAAACATAAGCTTAACCTGCAGGGGTTACCATTTCCAAGCAGGAGAGCTCTGCCTGCTCTTAGAAAGGGCTACAAGCCTACCAGGAACAACTGGAGGGCTTCTGGTTGCAGTGACTGACCTGAGGGTCAGGGCATGAGGTTCACTGACGTTTCTTAGAGCACACAGAATTGTTCAGTGAAGTGAGTGCTAGGGGAAGAAGCACTCCTGGAGACAGAGCCTCGCTGGGCTGCAGCCACAGCCAGAGCTCTGAGCCGAGGCACAGCCTCACCTCAGCGGGGAGGGAGGATTCTCTGCCCGAGCTGTTGAGCCAGAAGCTGCGGGAGCACTGCAGGGCATCGCTGGCTCCTGGCATCAGGGAGGCTCGTCCCTTCCCTGTGTGCCACAGAGAAACCTCTGCATAAATCCTCCCGAGAAACCACCAAGTCTGTCAGGGAGCTTTAGGCTGGAATTTATGTTTTATGATGAAGAGATCTGCACACAAATCATCAAGTTCCAAAAAAGGGGCAAGGTCCAACACCATCCCTTGCATTTAAACTCTGGGAAAGCCAGGTACTGACATCTGTAGTATTTCATCTTTAACAGCATTACTGAATCCTGCTTTCATATCTGTGGTTTGTTTATCCAATAATTCTACCTTTTCTCCAACAGGGAGCTTTTAAACTTGGCACATCTTTGTCCCTCCCTGCACCTTCAGTGAATCAGAGTTAAATCCCACAGTGAAGTGTAAACTCCCACACCGTGACCCACCAGCCCAGTGCATAGAAAGTATTATTTCTCCATCAGCAGAAGTTGCATGTATCCAGTTAAGGAATTCCAGGGTGCACTGTGCACCTCCCTGTAACAAGATGAATTCTGCTGCCCAGTTCTATAGCAGCAAATCAAGGGCAGATTATTAACAAGATTAAACAGGAGAGATATCAGGACAATCTGAATGAGGGCTAAAACATCGTGTTGCTAAGTCTGCCAGAGAGTCTTATATTAGAGCTATCTAGGAGGAGAAGAATGCTTTTAAGGAAGAATTTATCATTAGCAGGGGTCTCAAGAAATCTCAGAGAAATTAATCTAATCCATGAATCAGCATGAATACACTGGAACCCTGGATCTTTGCATGACAGTTTGGGTGACCTTTGTAGACATCTGCAGGCATCTGGGTGTGATGTCTTAGCGCTTTCACGATATTTCAAGTCTTCTATTCTTGTATATTTAACCCCCATCCTCAAAATTGCCATTTTTTCTTTTATTGGTAGTAGTCTGCCATCAACCTTTTATTTCTATTTGAGCCCTTTTTCAAATTTACACCCATTTATCAAATTAAAGAGGGAAACCTGCTTCTTTATCTCATCCTTAAAAGATTTGAGACAAATAAACCAGCAGAAGACTAATAGACCAATCAGCCTTTTCTAAAACCAAGGTAATTAGTATGACATGTAAAACAAAATAAGAGCAGAAGAATTACACTCCTGCAGAGTCTCTCCTGAGGCAAGAGAAGACCCAAGACTTGTTCTTAGGGACAATGACAAAGTGACAGTGACACACTGCTCCACCATTTGCCCCTGGAAATGCAGAACAAGTATCAGAGGGCAAAGAAATCACACATTTGAGGGAGTTGTTTCAGTTCAGGGGCAGCATCTGCTCAGAATATTCCCAGAGAAGGTCTCATGTTCTCTAGGTAGGTGAACATGTTTTACCTTCAGCCTTGACAACTTCATGAGCTTCTAAATGCTATTATTTGCACTGGGTTGGTCGTTTGAGAGCTGCAGCAGAAGCAGAAGAAAGTACCCACTTAGGCACATCCTCAATAGATGCAAGGAACCCCAGAGCTCTCAAATATTCCCCCAGAAAAATGAAACAAATCCTTTTCTCTTCACAGCAGGTAAAATCTTTCATCCCAATCCCATCTTTTTGTTTTATAACATCAGCACAGCTGTTGAAAACAGTATAAACTTTTCATAATGAAGAATCAAAATATTCGGTTCCAAAAATCTGGAAAGAACATGGTGGGATATTCTGCCTCTGTTCTTCCCGTGTTTTTGCTGAAAGGACTTTTGGAGGAGGGAAATACTTCCAGAAAATGTCTAACCCATCCCAGCAGTTGTGTCAGTCACTAGCACTGGTCTGCCTCTGCACAGCTGGGTTAAGATGCCCGGTGAGAGGCTGCAACCCTTGGGTTTGAGATGGTCACACTGGTAGCTGGAGATTAACTGCTGTTGATTAACCAGAGCATGACATTAAATTATCAGATTTGGTGTGAGATGGAAACACTGTAAGAGCTGTTTGAACTCTAACCTTTCCTTCTTTTTATCTAGTTAGCTCGGGGTTCGCAGAACTACAGACCAAATTTCACAGGGATATTGAATACTTTGTCTTTTGTATTCAGTGTTGCATGGCAGAAGTTATCCTTGAAAGGTGCACCAAGTATTAGATTGCTCAGCAAACAAATAAAACAAATTTCTGTATATGAAAACAGCATGAACTTTGAATTTGGAGGAGGATCTGTTTAAATATCAAAATAAATCACCAATCTCGTTTGTTATTTACTGTGCTTGTCCTAATCATATAATGCCAATGCATCCATAAATTGCCTTGTCACAAAGCGACTGCTGAAAGTGATGAAAGCTGTCATTTAATCAAAAAGCCCAAATTAATCAGAAGGAAAGGAAAGCAGGCCCAGCACTGCCATTAAGGCTTTTTCCTGCTCCACCAGGAATGACAGACGTGACAGAGGTGACTGAGGGAGTGCAAAGTTAACAGGCAAAAATGACAAAAATAGGGAAAACCTCCCAGGCCTCAGTGCAAAAGCAGGTACCCTGGGTGGCCCAGCACCTTCTCCAACACACCTCAGGCTACCCTGCAGTTTTAAGTTAATTTGATCTTTGCCTCCTTTGTTCTCATGGTGCCAATGAAAATTTTGCTAAGAAACTACTGCATCCCACCACAGGGGGACACACAATCCTCGGAGCGGACACACAATCTCCCTGTCAAGTTCATAGATCCTTTCACAAACACAAACTGCTTTAGGTGAGCAGCACAACAGAGGTGACGTTGTTCCTTCAGAAACACTTCCCTCCGTGGAGCTGCTGACAGGCCCCAGGCCCGGGTTTGCACAGCAGAATGACTCATCCCTTCTGATTAGAGGAACCGAATAAACACGGGCTTGATCAACACTCAAAGTTGTAACACTTCAAATTCTTTTAACAGCTCCGACACACGGGACTACGTTATTTTGTCTTGTAAGGGAATGCGTTCCCACCAGTGCCAAGGCAGATTTGGTATAAGATCTCTTCACCTGGGGCCAGCCAGGAATAACATCACACCACGGGGATGTCATTGCTGTCTCTACACAAATCACAGTACATACTAGGGAGAGAAAAGATCTGTCTAACCAAAAGGGCATAATAGCTCAAGAACCAGTTCATGCCTGTGATCTCAAACAGGAACTAGAGAAAGATTTCTAACTAGAAAAGAGTGGAGATCCTGGAACAGCCTCTCAAGTAAGAGAGCTGTTGTAAGATGGGGTTTGACCAGCCTACAAAAGGAATTACTCTGTGGTTTGACTGCAGGACTAGGAGACTTGTCTTCAGTGATTATTCCCACATTTTGCTTTAAGTCTTTCTTTCCCCGGAATAACAACCAATACAGACAGAAACGCTCCAGCAACAAGGTCAGCTACTCCCTATGCAAAAGCCAAAAAAGAGCTACAGAAAAATCTAAACCTAAGTACTTGACCTCCACAAAGCCTTGAAGACTTTGGTAACATAAGCCAGCTGCGTGCGTGCACAATTTCTTTCTGATGCCAGCTACAAGTCCCTTCAGCCACAGGGAGCTGGCATTTATACTTTTATGCAAACCAGACTAATCACTACTTTTATTCAAATACAAGTCCAATCGTCTAACCTATTTGCCCATTGCAAGACAGGCTGAATTGCATGTTGCGCAGAAAAGTATCTTACTTTAGCATGCTACATTCCCTTCCTTTCAACTAAGCCAGGACATCCAACTCGGGCCTGACACCAAACCATGTATTTTTTCGTTCAGACTGCCAGTGCTGATGCTGCCACGTGATACCATGTTACAGGCAGCCAGCCTGTGTTTCAGGGCCCAGACAATGGGCTAAGGCTTAACCAAAGCAGAAAGGATTCCAAACCAAACCCTCACTGCTCAGCCTTTTTGGGATACCCTGGAAAATAAATCTCACACAAGCAAGGACGCCTTCAGTGGGTCATAAAAATAATTGAGGACGCCCCAACATTTCTGTTTTCCACAGCACTTTTCAGCCTACATTTGATCTCCCCAGCTGCTAATCCTCTTCTGATTTGTTCACAGCTTTAAACCAGAAGTTCCCTTTTCTGCAATTGCCTTACAATTCCTCCTTCCCAGAGCCCAGGCTCACGTGCTCCCCTCCATTTCTCCTCACGGTGCAGACTCCACCCTACTCCTGTCAGCATTTCTCAGTGATGGCACACGAAGAGCACTCCTTTCTCTTCTCATACGTGTCGAATTTGCACTTTGCTGTGTGGGTCCCACTGGTACAGAGAGAATCTGTTTGCTATCCTCTGCTTTCTGATGGTGTCACCAGTAACAAACAACCCGGCATCTGCTACGTGCCTGTTGCTAGCAAAGGTTTTTAGAGCTCAGAGATTTCTCCATAGAGTATTCCAGATTAACAACACTCCTCCGGTTCCATTGATAAGTGATGGATGGTCAAATCGTTTGGTTTATTTGCTCTTGGAGATGTCCCACTAATATCGTTTACAATGCCCATTCCACATCTACAGGCTAGGGCTTGTTCACATCACAAAACCTGGCAAAATAGAAACGCTCTGCCTGCAAAGACTGCTGCAACTTTCCAGCTTCAGTTGTGCCACAGCTCTGCCACATCTGTTAAGAAACTCATATTGCTGAAGAGAAAAAGGGCATTTTCATTCCATTTTGGTTGTTATGTTACTCACTTTAAGGTTTTTTGACAGACCAGGCCCCTGACAACTCCCTGAAACTGTAGCACACATGAACTCAGAGCTCCTCCAAAAGAATTCCTGCAACTTCTATCACGTTTTGTAACGAGGCTAAAAGGATCCTCTTGATTACATGGAATTTATTGCAAATTGTCACTCAGTGTCACTAAATCCAGGAGAATATCCTGCTGCTAGAATGGTCTTGACAGGAGAAGATCATTTCTGGTAGCCAAGTTACATTCCTGAACCACCCAACCCACCCTGCTGAGGAGCAATAACAAGGTGAGTCATGACTCTCTCCTTAGGTATTCAAAGCTACCACCTTCCAAACCCCCTTCTCCCTTTATGAGAGAAAGGGTGAAAAAAACCCAGCCTGTAAAACCAATCTTCCACCTAGATAATGGGTAATCTGATTTACTGAATTTATTCCTCCCTCCTCAGAAAGATAAAGATGTTACTAATGACTCCACAGCCTCTGGTAATACCAACTGTCTAACTGTAAACTTCCCTTGTGGATGAGAAATAACTTACAAATATAAAGGGATTTGAATTTATTTCTGCAGCACATTTGTCAAAAATAGCTGCAAACATTTGGGGGGGCCCTTTTTTCCCCCATTTGCAATAAGCCAGCTATACCAGACAACAAGAATTCAAATGTCTTTGATGAGCTCTCTTGCTCTGACAAGCAACTGAGAGAGCCAAGGAGGATGGAAGAGGAGATTATATGTTATGGTCAGCTGGATTAAATCATCTAAGTACTGAAAACAGTCAAGGCCAGTCTGAGGAAACTCTCAATGCAGCTCTAGAACAAGCAGTGTGGTAAAATGGGAGGTACAGGGAGAGTTTCTGGCTGCAGGTCACCATTAATAAATATTAATTTTTATCAGCCAAAGTGTCAGTGGGCACTTTTTCTGTCACTTGTGCCATCTGCATTCAAAGCACATGAGTGCACGGGACAAATAAATCCCCAAAATAAGCAATCAGAATAGACTGCAAATCCTTTTCCAGACAGACACAATTACATGTGGCTCTCTCTTCTCCCAAACCTACAAGAAGGACTTTTCCACATTGAGCAACCAGGTAGGGCAGGTACAAAGATTCAAGCAGCCGTTAAATTATTGACATTAATTTATTAAAGACAGCTGGGACTTCGACAGTTGATGTAATGCACAAACACACCTAGCTCTGAAAACGTGCCCTGAGGTAGATAAATTTGGTGACATACGTGAAAATTGCTTTTCAGTCAAGGAGCAAATATATTTTTACTAATAATTGTTGACAGAAATCAGAGTCTCTGCCAAAATATTTACACTCAATTTGATTACAATAATGATCAGAGAGCATTGTTTAATTTACTGTGTTCATTCAGTTTTGGCAACAGCAACACAAATATGAAATAATTGTCTCTCTCCAGATCTTTCATATGTATTTAGTACATGTTAAATTATAGATTTATGTGTGTTCATAATTGTGTGTATTTTTATATATATAAATACCTGTGTATTTTGTTAAACATTTTCATTTAGTAAAACCAGATTCATCCCCAGTGTTTCGGATGTAAAGCAGCAGGGGTAAGTTAGATGTTCTGCACCCTCATTAAATTAGGACTAATCAGATCTGCACTTGGTCCACATTTTTTGCTACTGCCTTGAGAAACGACACGTTCTAACCATATATGAATTTTTAATTCCACAATATTACTATGTAGATCTATTTCAAGATAATACTGTGCAGAGTAACAGAGGTTATTGTAAACCAGCCTTTTGCATCTACCCCTCTTCCTCCTCAATCTGTCCAAAAACCTCACATCTCCCTCTGGAAAACACGGAGTGGGTGCTGTTGAGGTAGGGAGCCCATGACCATGCCAGAACACCTGGCTGGTGGCCACCACCCCTCTGAAAATGTCCTACACAGACCACAGCCAACTTTGTGAAGGAGCTTAACAAACCAAGAATTCAGGCTAAATTTGCTGCATTGCACTGAATCTCTCTTTGTAAATAACCCAAATACCAGAAATAGACTTTGACTGAGTGCAGCCTGGTTGCTCTGAATGTGATGATGCAAGTGGCAGGATTCACCTGCCTGCTCAGAAGACGGAGGGAGGACACGGCTGTGCTGCTGCCCATGCTGGCTCTCACAACACACCTGGTGAAACAGTGGCCAGGCATTAATATCAAACATTCCCCAATACCAGAGGTTAACACTGATCTGTCTCTCTTCTGCAAAACGCTGTTAAACCAAGACATCCAACAGCCTTTGGGCCAGTGTGTACTTCTGTTATAAATGCATATTATAATATTGGCTTTTCGCAAATAATTGACTGCTGTATAATGTTAAAGTAGCTTTGCTATAAAGATACAGGGTTTTTCTTTTTTGTGACAATAACTAATGCCTTTATTTCTGTAGTAAAATAGCTGATATAGTTATGCTTGTGGTAAGTGAACTGTCTGCTTGGTTGGATAACATCCAGTGACCGTGAGATGAAGACTCCTGCTGCTGACCTGCAGCTAACAGCAAAAACCTCTGTGAACATCACGGACCAAGGCCCAAGCTGGAGGTGATGATAAAAACTGACCAAAACCACAGCCAAGAAATGCACGTGCTCTAAAAAGGCCGACCCCAGGAGGGGCCATGCTAAACACTTCCTAGAAAATGTAAACCAGTTTGGGGGAAAAGTTTGAATATGTATAATTGTTTATGAATGTGCATTAACAGTACAGGTATGTAAAGGGTGTCTCTGAAATAGCAGGTGTGCTCTTGGCTTGGAGCCAAGGGTACCCAGTGCTGTAACTTTTGCTTTATAGTTTCTGTCCCTTATTGTCCTTTTATTAAACTTTTAAATTCTCACAGGAGAGTGAACCTCGTTTCTCACACTTCGGAGGGGGAAAAGGAGTTGGTGGGTGGGAGAATTGAATAAACTGTCAGGAAAGAGGAGCTCCAGTAGTGGAGGAGCTTTACTTGGAGCTCTCATGGTGGCCTGAGCACTGCTGCAGACATACTCCAAAGCGCTGTGGGGTTTTCCATCCTTATCATATGGTGGCTGCCAAAACACCTACCTGGCTCCAAATGATTTGGTCACTAATGGAAGCTCTGGCATTGCTCCATCTCCACAGCAGAGTAATCTTTTAAAGAGAATTTCTCACCTTGGGGGGCATTTTCTGCTCTGTTTACAGCAACAGCCTGTTGAGAGATCCTTAGCTTGGGGCCTTCATTTCTCATTAAGATTCTCAGCTTCATGGAGAAAGGTTTGAGCAGCAAAAGCTTCAGGCTCTGTGCGTGTCAGAATGGTTTCATGGCACGTTAAATTCAAACACAGCCATAAACTGAAACTTCTCTTAGAGCAACTGGAGTTTCTATTAACTGCAGCAATTACCAAAAAGTGTCTGTAAACGTTTCAGTGTCTGGCTCGGTTCTTTTTTTCTGGCTGGAAGGCGAGTATAGGGTGATAGAATAAAGGACCTTGCGGCTTCAGTAGCTTGCAGCAAAGGGGTTTTTTACAGTTACAAATAAAATAGAAGGAAGGAATACGTAGTGTTAAGAAATAATAGCAGCACTTTACTGTGCCTCGTATCTGCATCATCCAGAACAGTTTTGAGACACTAATTAATTAAACATTTCAGCAGCCTGGAAGATGTGTGAGAATTATTTTCATTTATGGATGGTTAAACATAGGCTCAGGGAGGTTAGATGTCTTTTCCCAGAGCACAAAGCCAGTTGCAAACCTGGGACCTGGTGTTTTCAGTGCCAGACTCTTGCCACTAAAATCATCTCATGCCTCTTGGAAATAAAAATGTGATGAAATGACTTCTGGACATGCTAAGCTGTGTGATCCCCTCGGCAATGCAGGAATCTGTCACAAGTAGCACTGTTGATGGACATGCAACTGCAGCAGGTCCTCCTCTACCTATTTTCCTAAATCATCTGCCGCGTGACTCAGAATTAGTATCTTCCCCAAGAAGATATAATGCACTTCTACTGGATTATTTCATGCATCTTCTCTAAACATACGGGCTTCCTTTTACTCTGCCTTCACCTATTCAGCGTCCCAAAGACTTCCATAGCTCCTTTAATATTTATAAAGGCTTAAAGCCTCGTTCTGCTGTTGTGCCTGCCCCTCCATGAAGATCCTCAATGTATATGGCATCTCACGTGAAGTTGCAGGGAGACCTAAATGGAACAACTGGCAAGGACTAGACAGGAGAAATGGTACGTGACTCCAGCTTTCTTATATAACAAGTATGTCAAGGTTATCAGTGAAGGCACAGAAAGGAAGAGAAGCTGGTGGGACAGTAGGAACCTCAATGACATCCACATGCAAAAAATGCAGAACAGCAAACACTGACTTGGAAGCCTGGTGTGTCTTGTTGTTACGTGACACTGACGCTGGGATTTTGTCTTAATTTTATAAGATCAGTGCGAATGCACGACAGCTGATGAGAAAATGCAGGCTAAACTCCCTAAGCCAGACTTGTCTGGCATGGGTGAGGGAACAAGAAGCTGGAATCTCTAGCCAGGAGCTCTAACTATGCTACGGAAAGGGGGACTTCACAGCAGCTGCTTTCGCCTCTTCCTCTCCACCCTTTTTTCTCTACAAGCTTTGACCTTTATTGTTACTCCTTAGCACCCCCATCTCTTCCTCCTACTCCCAGGATCCTCCAAAACACAGATTTAGACTCTTATCTATATGATTATCAATCCTAGCTTCAGGCTTAACGCCTAGCAGAATCTACCCACGTCAAGATTATTAATTCTGCAGTTTGTGATCCATGGGATGCTTCAGCACACAAGAGCAATCCATGCCAGTGTGTTCCTCCCAGTCAAGGAAAATGGGCACTCTTTAAACCTTGATGCCTCTCTTGAAGAGATGGCCAAAAGAAGCTTTCCACAAACTGTGTGCAGAATGCTGGGGTGTGAATAGTGGTAAACATGCACACAAGGAGACAAAGAGGTCACAAACTGGGCCTTTATCTTACATGTCACAGAGATTGAGAGACACAAGAAACTAAGACTCTTGAGCAGACCTGGCCTGAGTTCAGTGCTCAGAGGTCTCATGGAGCTAAGAAACCTGCTGAGAAAGGAGGAGGCTGGATAGTTTGTGCAGAAGGAGACCAGATAAACACAGTGAAGAATCCATGGATATTAAGAGAATCTCTGCGCTTCAGTTATGCACCACTCAAAATCCCCTGTGAATTTGCACATATATCATAAGTACAGCTACAGAAAAGGGCAAAAATAAGCAAAAGGCAGAAAATGCCAGGGTTGAAGGTCGGGGATAAGTGGCCGGTGCTGATCCTGAAGAGACAAGGCAAAGGAATTGCACACTGAGAGGGGGATCAGTTGACAGTGAACTTCTACCTGCTAAGAATTGCAGAATTTACAACTTCAATTAGTTCTGTATCAAGAAAGGGAGGCTCTAAGTGATGGGATCAACACACAGCAGCCTTAAACAAAACGTGGGCATCGTACCCTGGTAGGAAAATACAAGACTTGAATACCCATGGTTTGGTGGGCTAAAGAAGTTTTATATTTTCTAGACAGAGCACTTTGGAAAACTCAAGTCAGTCCTCGCCCTGGCAGATGTTACTTGAGAAGTATATGATTTTGGAGAGCCTAACAAAAGTAGCTGTGGTATTTGCTGTTAGATAGCTGAGTTCATTTAGAAAAGCTCTTTCTGCAATAAACACTTGCACATCTTTCTGATACTTATTTACTTTGCAGAACACAAGATCTTCTTTTGGATCTCCCATAGGAATCCTTCAGAACATTAATATAATAGCGCACCACTTCAGTCCACAGCCTGGTAAGCACTCACAAAACACACATGAAAATCTCATGAGAAGGGAGAAAGAGGAGTGAAAAGGACCTTGAATGCGTGTGCTGCAGTTATGGCAAGCATAATTCGCAATTTAGGGGTCAGGTTTGTTTCTGAAGGAGTTGCTATCTGTGCTAAAAGGGTGGCTGATCTACAACTATAAATACAAATATAAAAAGGCTACAGTAATTATCTTCTTGTCTAGCAACTTGTTCTTTTTTCCCAGATTATGTAATTGAATAGAAAAAGTCTGGAAGCTTCTTCCCATGACACTTTTTTCCCCCCACTAAATCCTGTATTATGCTTTGATGCAGGCTTTCAGCTCCCAGGCCAGTCAGTGGCAGGCAACATCTGTGGCTGTGCAGAAATGCAATTTTCTATCCCAGAAGAACTAAGAAAAAAGTCCATTCAGGTCGCTTAAACGATTAAATATTAAACTTTTTAGTTTTGAGAAGTTTTTAATGATAATTAGCTTAGCTTTCTAAAGGAAAGGTCATCTTGAAATGAAAAATAACTATTTTTAAATCTAAAAAAGGTCAAATTAGATGTATTGCAAATTTGGAAAACTTCTGCTTCCCCAAAAATATTTGTCTTGAAAAGTTAATCAAAACTAACTTGTGACATGAACTGGTTCAGTTTTGATGAATCCACTTGCTTTAAAAATATCATTTTCATGGAAATGTTAATGACTAGCTCTGTGGCATTCCTAGTAGTACAGTACATGCTGTGATGTCTCAGAGCTGGAGTCACCAGTTTCACTGGGCTATACCTTTTTGACAGAAAAAAATGTGTTGGGGAAAAAAACGTCTGTGCTAAATTGGCCTCTCCCAGTAAACTGAGAGGGTACATTCATCGAAACCAGCTGCAAAACCCCCTTAAAAGTTCTCAGTGAGTGAGATGTTTGGTTGCATCTGTATTTATTTGATTGTTGTCCTGTTTTTTGCTAAGCCTTCTGTTATAACCTTGGAGTCAAAGAATTTTCACACAGTTTCATGTAAATAATGGCCAATGCTTATTTAACTGTCTTTTCTGTTTTTCACTCCTTTTGTGATAACAGAAAGTTTGATGAGCATCCTTTTTCTCCAGTGGGATTGAGGAGGAAGTGACATGTCCTCCAATCCCTTGTGGAGTTGAAAACCCTATAAACTATGAGAAATGTAAATAAAGTCTCTCTTTTTCCCTCTTTCTGATCCTTCTAACACGTGTGAGTTTCCTTTATTGTGCCTTTACCGGCACAATCTGATTACTTAAAACTGATCTTGAAACAGTCGTGGAGTTGGACTAACACGGTGGAGCAAATCCCCAAAGCAAGAATAAGGGAATCTTGAACCACAACCATCTCTACCATTAAACAGCATCAAGAAAACGCTTAAATTTAATTAAAACATCAATAAGGGAGCCTTATGTTTTGCAGTGAACGATGCCAGTGCTGAGGTACAGATCATACTGAGAAAGGCAAAGCATTTTATCTCTACAAACATTCAAGAGGAGGCAACCAACCTTCAGCCTCTTGATTTTGCCATGGAGCAATTCCTGCTCCATCTGTCATGAGAAAACAGTCCCAGCCCCTCAAGAATGAGACGCTGCCCTTTAGTAATTTTGGTGCAAATAATCCAACTTAAGTAGTTGATAATGCAGGTGTAAAGCTGAAGAGCTAAGTTAATTCTCTTCAGTGCACTGCTCCTGTGATCCTGCCAGCCAGTTTTTAATTTGAAAGAAACTTTTTTTTAATATGGTGAGGAACTCATAGAAAATGGAGAGTGGAGGACAGGAGAGTGGCCTGGAATCCTGTTCTGAGTGGTATCCTGACTGCAAGGTGGAAGGTATAGGGTACAAACATGGTGTGAAATTGCACACTGAGGCCGAAAGGCTGAGAGAACTCCAGTGCAAAGCCAGAGGTGTTGCTTTTTGGTGGCACAGAGATCTCAGATGTATGACAGGAGAGGCAGCTTTCCTCTTCTGAGCATTTTTCAACATTCAATTAACTGTGTTTTCTGGAGGTGCACAAGACAATCTGTCACTGCAAACGGTGCTGATTATTCTTCTTCTCTTAAATTGCCTCTTAACGTGATCACCCTTACCATGATCACTCCCAAGGCTAAGAGCCTTCTCCATTTAGGACAAAACATGGACAAAAACTGACAAAGAGATAGGAACTCTTCTTTAAGTCTTCCCTAAAAGGCTGAGGAGTCTAAACAAAGGGGTCCTGATTATTAGTTCAGGACAGCTTATCCTCGCTGCTGCATGGACAAATTGCACTGCGTGCCAGAGCACGCTGAAGACACAATAATTTATCAGCCAGAAAGCAGAAAATTGCACGGTGCATTGTGACTTCCCAGACCACATTTCTTGCCTTCAGGTCCTCCATTTCTGTCCTGAAGAGGCATCGAAGTGCAGGGTAAAGCCAAAGTGGACTTGAGGAGGGAACAAAGAAAGGCATGAGGCGGAAAAGTACCAAACTCTGAGCACCAAACTTAAAAGCCTGAATTAGGTATTCAGTCAAGGGGCTCTGCTGGACTGTAACTCACAGCAAGAGCTGAGGTGGCCTGTGAATCCACATTCCCAACACAAACATCCCATGACTTCCCATCAACTGTTCCAAGAGCTGACAGAGACTGACCTCTGAACTTGGGCTCCTGAGAAAGGGAGGTGCTGAGAATGAATACTCTCCTGTGTGTAAAATCTGGGACATCACAGGAAAAGTCTGGTGGCACTACTTACAGGGAAAAGATTAAAAGTATTGCTTTTTCCACTCTTAACAACTTAGAATAGGAAGGCAGCACAACAGGGAAGTCAAATGAGTGGATCTCAAGGGAGTACACTTCAGCAATCCCAGAGGATTGTCAGGAAAGGTCTCCAGAGGACTGGTCTGAGGAAAACAGACATTAAGGAGAGATGGAAGCTCTTTAATGAGATAATTCTTATGGCCTTATGTGCCAGCTGTTTCACGATAAAGAAAAGTGACACAGTAACTTTGACTAGACCAGGAGCTCTTCACTGACCTGAAGCATGGAGGAGGAAGCAAACCAGCGGTGAGAATCAAGTCAGATTATCTTAAAAATGTTCAAAAGCCCAACAAGATTACATTAAAATACAGTGTTACTCACTAAGAGTGTTCAGGGTACCAAGTTGGATGTAACCAGCAAGAAACATGAAGAAATCATTCAGTAAAGGCATGAACAATAAAGGAAGGCTCAAGAGTATTCTGCCGTGAAGCTGAGCATGAAAGTCATTGATGTGTGAGGTCAAAAAGGTCAAGTTGTTAATGCTCTTTTGTGTGTTGATCATCACAAAAAGACAAGCTTTCATCAGGTGGTATCAGCTTTGATTCCAGTCGCAAAAGAGCAAGAGCTGAGTCTTTGAACAGAAAAAACCTCCCCCAATTAACGAGTATTAGTTAAATTCAGTTGTTTCCAAATTGCCTAGATCTAATGAGCTCCATTCCAGACAAAACCTAAAGGTTTGACTGATGAGATCTAGAGCTTTTAGAAGTTATTTTGATAACTCACCAAGACAGGTAAACGTGATGTCTAATACCTTACCCATTCTCTATTTTTTAATTTCTTAAAAGACATTAAAGGAGAATTAAGTGAATTAGAAACAGCCAGTTTAACTTTAATTCCTGGAACAGATGATGAGATGCTTGTAACTATATGGAAGGTAATTATTAACATCCAGCAGAGACTGGTTGTGGAAAAAAAATCATCTCACACCAATCTAATTTCTTTTTAGGATCTGGTAACAGAGAGAGAAAAGACAAGAGATGTACAACTCGACTTCAGTAGTTTATGTAATGTGTTCATATGTGCTGCAAATGTAGAAAAACTAGACTTAGATGAAAAAAAGTTCAGACTGGTAGGAAGAGTGTTCTAGAAATTATTTCACAACATACAAACAATAATCACAACCGATACTGAAATACTGATATACATAAGAAAAGTTAACGTGCAAAATTATCTTTCCATTCCATTGAACAACTGGAAGGCCTCAGGGGTGGGTGCTCATTTCTGGATACCACACAAGGACTGGTTAAAGCAAGTCCAAAGGGAGCAATGGAAACTGTGGGAGGACTCAAAACCACCATCCACAGAGGCCTACCCGTGGCACGGGCACTGGTGATAAATCCTAAGCACCTTCCACGTCAAAAGCCTCCAAGTAGTAACTTCCAATAAAGACAGAGAAAAGTGTAACTGTCCCTACTTATTTCAACTTTTAAGATCAGTTCCAGCTTATCTACTCTGGAAAATTCATCTTTTGTGTTACATGTGCTTCGACCAATCAGCCCAAAATGATTGGACGCTGGCATGGCGCTATACGATTTTACAATAAATATATGTAAAAGTGTGTATATATAAAAAGACATATAAATATATGCATATATATATACACACACAAAAACCAATGTAGTATGTCCTCAGAACAAGCCTATATATTTATATTTCTTAGAACTGTCTTCGTTTATGCTGAACTACAGAGGGTCAGCCCAGAAAAGCTAGTTCAGATAAAATAATGACCTCACATGCAGCAGCCTGGCATGGGTGCTGGCACATGCCATTGACAGGAACATCTCCAATCCCTGGAAACCCATTCCTATCCCTGCACAGTTGTAAGTCACTGTTTAGCCCTAACTAACATCACATCAGTGTTCAGTCTGTGAACTCAGAGCCTGGGGAGAGCTCCACATCCTACAAGCTGGACTTTTTACCCTGCTCTCTTCACCAGCTCCTTCGTTACCTATTCTCCATATCCCAATCACATTTCCAATTAGTTATATCCAGTAAGATTTGTACTCTTAAATTCCCTATTAACAGTTATTTTAAAAAATTACTCCACACTTAAAGACTTGTGGTTCTTTGTTAATTACAGCTGGGAGGTAGTGAAGAGTTTTAAGATCTGCTCCAGGTTGAAAGCTGACAGTGCCTGCGCTTTCACACAGCCTGTAGCCCACAGGAGGATTCCTGCCCTGGACAATTCCACAGAAACAGTGTCTGCTCTGTGATGGGCTTCTCTTGTATGAGAGAGATAATTTTAAAGGATTGTGACTGTGTTTAAAGATGCTAAGACCTGCCCTTGGAGCTATGTTCTGGCAATCTACACTTCAGACTGTGGCTGGACTTCTCATAATGCCCAGTTCTCTCCCCTGCCACACAGTCATCAGCTTGATGGAATCACAGGATGTCCCAAATCAGAAGGGATCCATGAGGATCGTCAAGGCCAACTCCTGGCCCTGCACAGCATCATCCCCAAGAATCCCATTGTGCCTTAGAGCATTGTTTTAACCAGCCTAGGTGCTGCAACCACTGCCCTGGGGAGCCTCTTCCAGTGCCCAACCACCCTGGGTGAAGAACCTTTTCCTGACATCCAAGCTAAACGTCCCCTGACAGAGTTTCAGGCCATTCTGTCGAGTTCTATCACTGGTCACAAGGGAGAAGAGATCAGTGCCTGCCCCTCCTCTTCCCCTTGTGAGGATGTTAAGGATCACAGTGAGGTCTCCCCTCAGTCTCCTCCAGGCTGAACAGACCAAGTGCCCTCAGCCTCTCCTCACACAGCTTCCCCTCAAGGCCCTTCACCATCTTTGTGCCCTCCTTTGGACACTGTCTGATAGTCCAGTGTCTTTCTTACACTGTGGCACCCCAAACTGCACACAATATCCGAGGTGAGGCCACCATAGCCCAGAGCAGAGAGGGACAATCCCTTCCCATGCCCAGCTGATGCTGGGCCTGATGCCCCCAGGGCACTCTTGGCCCTCCTGGCTGCCAGGGCACTGCTTACTCATGTCCAGCCTGCCATCACCCAGCAGCCCCAGATCCCTGCAGCCTCTCATCCCCCAGATGCAAAACCTTCCCTTTCACGCCCTCAGCTCATGCTAGAGCTAAACCCCTCCCTGCTTGCAGGCATGACAGCTCAGCTGCTTTCCTGCTGTGCTTGCTCCAGCCCAGCTCCTTGCCCCCTCTCCGCCCGCACCCCCGTCACCGCCGCAGCAGCTGCAGGGCTGTGCCACCCCTGATTATTCCCAGCAGTGCCAAGCTGGAGGCACTGCTGTCACGGAGGATGGCAGCAGAGTGCAGAGCATGACAGCAGCAGCAGCAGGTGGGCAGAGCAGAAAAGGCCAGATTACTGTCTGTGTGATTACTGTCATTTATCTCAAGTCAGGCAGAAGGCAGAACATGCTCTGCCTTTGCTCGTTCCTTCCCTCTGTTGCTACAGAGCAGTTCCTGAAAACGCTGCGCAGGGATGTTATGCACTTGTTAAGCTTTGTTTTATGCACTGAAAGCCACTGCTGTCAGAGCAAGTAATTGCCCCTTACAGCAGTCACAGGTTTTCCTCAAACACATGTGCTACGGGAAAATAAACAAGGAGGCGTCCAATGTCAGAACCAACTTGAAAAGCTGGTGGATTTTTTACAAATTCAACGTGTGTGTTTTCCTGTTTTGCAGCTTATTGG
Organism: Platysteira castanea; assembly: GCA_013397175.1. Lineage (NCBI taxonomy): Eukaryota > Metazoa > Chordata > Aves > Passeriformes > Platysteira > Platysteira castanea. Next base: position 461,056 of record VYXC01006596.1, read on the forward strand.
CCAGAGCAACATTTGAAATGTAAACAGGAACTTCATCCTTCCAGCTCTGCCTTCTCGAGGCAGCAGGAGGGTGATGCTGTCAGGGCAGCTGCCTGCTGGGAGAGCTGCAGGAAAGCTGCTCGACTCCAGCACAGAACAGCCAGAGCATAGGTGAGAGAGGAAGCACTCCCCTCTGATGCTGGGGTCGATCTAAAACACACTCTTGCATCTGGCTCCCATCTTTGCTAATTCTTCTCTCTTTTCTCCCTGATATTTAACAGAGTAATTCTGTGTCATGGCTAAGTGTTTTCGATTCTGGCTGTCAAATTTCTAAATGAAATCCATATCTTTAAAAGCATACAGACTTATGTATCAATTCTTCATACAAAAAATGTCATTTCTCAATCTTAAAACAGACTTGCTAAATTTAGCCAGAAATCTTAACACCATCACAAATACAGCCTTCCCTGCAACACGTACTTTCCTCCTCCAAAACTGGATCCAAACTTTGCTCCTTGGCCTCATCATTAAGTTAAGAACAGATGATAAAATAAGACTCAACCAAAGCCCGTGTCCATATGAAATGCAATCCTATTTTGAGGGCTGAAAATATTCCATATGCCTTGATTTTCATTCCATTGGTCCTGAACTAGAAACAAAATTGAGAAAAGATTTGATTTTGGAGGGAAAGTTTTTCCTTTCCACGTTAAGGGAGCAGGAAACTCCATAGCCCAAATGAGGTTTAACAAAAGCCTCCTGCATAAATCTATGGGCCTCCTGCAGGTTTTTTCATCACCTGCTCAGACAGGGGAGAGGAAATATAACAAAAGGCTCATGGGTCGAGATAAGGACAGGGAGAGATCATTCAATTACCGTCACGGGCAAAGCAGCCTCGACTTGGGGAAATTAGTTTAATTTACTACCAATCAAATTAGAGTAGGATAATGAGAAATAAAACCAGATCTTAAAAACACCTTCCCCCCCACCCCTGCTTTCTTCCAGGCTTAACATCACTCCTGATTTCCTCTACCTCCTCCCCACCAGCAACACAGGGGGATGGGGAATGGGGGATGCAGTCAGTGGCTCCTGCCACTCCTTTTTCCTAGGGGACGGAATTCCTCACTTCCTTCTGCTGCTCCGGCATGGAGTCCCTCCCACAGAAGACAGTCCTCCCTGAACTTCTCCCACATCCTTCCCCACAGAGGGGCTGCAGGTCTTCATGAGCTGCTCCAACATGAGTTCTGTGCTTCAGGAGCAGGCTGCTCCAACGTGGGTCACCAGCGGGATCACAGTTCCTGTGAGCAAACCTGCTCCAGGTGGGCTCCTCTCTCCACGGGCTTCCCATGGGGTCACAGCCTCCTTCAGGCATCCCCTTGCTCTGGTGTGGGGTCCCCAATGGGCTGCAGGTGGATTTCTGCTCCACTGGGGACCTCCAAGGGCTGCAGGGGCACAGCTGCCTCACCATGGCCTGCAGGAGCATTTCTGCTCTGGCACCTGGAGCATTCTCCTCCCCCTCCTTCATCCTTGACCCCGGTGTTGGCAGAATTGTTCCTGCCACATATTTTCCCTTCTTTTGCCAGCTACAGTTGCTGTTGCCCAGCAATGTTTTTTCTCCCCCCCTATTAAAATTTGTTATCCCTGGGGTGCTACCCCTGTTGCTGATGGGCTCAGGCTTTGAGGGCTGTGGGTCAGTCCTGGAGCTGGGCTGGGATCAGCTCTGTTGGGCATGGGGAAGCTTCTGGCAGCTTCTCACAGAAGCCACCCCTGAAGTCCCTCTGCTGCCACGACCTTTCCATGCAAAGCCTACACAGGCATCAGCCTGAATGCAAGACAATTCATGTGAAAAATGTAGGGGCATTTTAAATGTATTGTGATGCTCACTCGTCTGTCAGCTCACTGAAGGTTTTCAGGGCTGCCAGTTTCGTGTAAGCACAGTCCACTCGTCACTGAAAGCAAAACTTATTTGCTCCCGCTCTTTGTAGTATGTTCTGCTTTAAAAACAGGCAGTTGGAGAGATCCGTATTGGAATATTAAGGAGGCTCCTGGCAGACCAAACGTTCCGAAATCACTGTGAACATGGGTTACACATTGGCTATTTTTAGTCAGCAGCATAACTAGAGAGGCTTCACCTCACGCCATACACCCACTGCTAAACAACTATCTCCTGGTTACACGTGCCCCTCTGCCCCCAGAGCACACAAAATCCCAGATAAGATCAGCATAAAGGGTTTTCCATCTGTCCTGGAAGCAGAAGATAGTGCCTTAATTCCTGCTTCCATTGCCATCTCCCTAACCAGCCTACTGCCTCCAGCCATCACAATTTCAAGGAAAACAAGTAGTGAATGTACAGAGGACCACTTCAAGCAGCTCTGAGCATTAGGTTGCCAGAGTTACACTTCATTTTTTTTGCAGCTCCAGGAACTCTTTGGTGATTTCCAGCAACAGGGCCTGAACACCACCAGTGTGATTTCATAAGACAAGCCCAAAGCATGAGGAGAGGTGGGTCTTTACTGGGGCCTCTGATCTGTAAAAACAGCTCCTGACCATGTCAATGCAGCAGAGAGACACAGCAAAGCCTGGGAAATGTGAGTGAAGACAGGGAGAGAGAGGGAGGTCAGGAGTGCTGACCCTGCTGGCTCCTGCATTCTGCTTTGCCAGGCAGCCCTTCTGCCAGAAGGCCAAGGAGGCAGCTTTTCCCTCCAGCCCCACACGTCACAGCTACAGAGGGCAAATTTTAATGAGAAGAACTGTGCCTGAAGATGTGGCCTCCACAGCTTCAACAGGGATGAGCCAACATGAGGGGAAAAAAAAAAAATCCCACATGAGCACATGCCACAGCCTGTACAGATGGGTCAGAAAGCTAAAGGAGACCCCTTGCTTCACCTGGACAAGTTGCCCAACATTTACACGATGAGCAGTTTGAGAAGGTGTGGACTTGAAGCATGATTTCCTAGTGCCCAGTTGGTGCCTACCGTCTCTCTCTTTCATTCCTGAAGACCATGACAAGCTTCCCTGAGCTGGGCTGTCCTGCTCCTCTTGCTGCACGCAGGCAGCAGGAGAGGACCTCGATGGCGCTGTGTGGCAGACGCGGTGCCCCCAGAGAGGAGGCACTGAAGGTCTGGAGACACAGCTTCTCACCAGGGCACCTTACAGCTGGGTCCTGGCCAGAGCCAAAGCCCAGTCCCTGGAAGAGCTCAAGGCCTACGGGGTTGAGGTTCTATGGGGGTTCAGGTTCTACAGGGCTTTGAGGAACCTGATCTAGCTGAGGTTATCCCTGCCCATGGCAAGAAGATTGAACTAGGCGGCCTTCAAAATGTCCCTTCTACCCAAACGATTCTGTGGGAGCTGCCTGACTAAACACCCCGAGTGCAGGGGACCCACGGCACCCCTCATCTCACAGTAGTGTCGCCCTGGTTTTTCTTAGCCTTCTGATAATTTACATATTTGGAGCCAGATTTTCACACACTTTCACGTAAACAATAGCCAATGTTTACTTAACTGTATTTTCTGGTTTTCATTCCTTTTGTGATAAGAGAAAGTTTGATGAGCATCCTTTTTCTCCAGTGGGATTGAGGAGGAAGTGCCATGTCCTCCAATCCCTTGTGAAATTGAAAACCCTATAAAGTATGAGAAACGTAAATGAAGTCTCTCTTTTTCCCTCTTTCTGCTGAACCTAGCAGGCATGAGAGTTTCCTTTATTGTGTCCTTACCGGCACATGGCAGGGTTCGCAAAGAGCCACCCAGAAGAACCAGCTGCAAAGGGGTCCCAAAAAGCCCACGGAGCTGTGGCTTTCCAGTTTCACAGGCTGCTCTCCAGGAGGGAAAGAAAGAAGGAGCTTTCCCACCTGCTGCAGAGCCCCCAGGAGCACCCTGGCTGTCCGTGCACCCACCAGGCAGTGCCGCTTCCCCCTGCCCCTTACTGCCTGCTCCTGCCATTAGCCTGATTAGCAATAATTAACAGACTTGCCCAGTTTAAAGCAGGGGAAATAATCCCCGAACTAACCCAAAAAACCCAGCACCTCTCTGGTAATGTATCTGCCTCCTCCTTGACATATTAACTCCAGATACCACACACACACTGCTGCTCTCAGTCTGCATAAGATAAAAGGTGCGACAAGCCGACCTGAGGTTGCCATGGAGACCAAAAATCTTTCCCAGTGCCATGGTAACTGACTCCGGGATGTGCTATGAAAAGCTGACTGCACACCCTAGTTGAGCCGTTTCGTATTTTTAAACCAATTAACCGAGAGTTCAGTTAAATTAGTTGCTGTTTAAAGAAAGGCACTGTCAAAATCTAAGGCATATTAGTTGGTGTCTTTTTTTCCTTAGCCAAATAGAAGAAAACAAAACCTTAGGGATATTACCAAGCTTGATTTGATTGTTTCTGAAAATTAAGAGCCTTATCTTTCCACCTAAGAAATTCCATCTTTATATATTTACACTGAATAAGAAGAAAAGGATTGAGCAGCCCTAAACCAGCCTCCCCTTCCATGCTGTACTCCTTGCATGTCCCAGGCTCTGACATCACTGGAAGTTTTGAATGGACAAGAAATAAGCTTCTAGAGGAGAGTAAATAAGGTTTCAGTGATATATTTGAGATAAACAAAACTGTGATGGCAGCTGGACATGGTACTGCAAGCATCAGCCATGTGCAGACCCAGCTCAGTGAGAATGGAAACTCTCAATCAGCCTTGGCTTCTCTGTGCTTGTTTCCCCACTTCAGTGAGCCATGATTTTCCCCTCTCTTCACAACATCCTGTGATACCAGTGGACTAAAATCCCCCAGAATTCATCACTAGGCATTTCAAATCTGGTTGTTTTTTTTTTTTTCCCTGTTTTGGGCACATGCATCACAAACACACTCCTTACTGTGACACTTGATATCCAGAGCTTTCAGCACATGAGGCTGCTACTGATAAACCAAGAGTTTCAAAGATGCTGCTCCATCCTCTGCCAGCAAACTTGCAGCATGTAGGTGCTGTTGCTTCAGGCTAGTGAGCAAGGAATATAACACGGCTTAATCTTTGCCACACGAGTAGGGAAGAGTGGAAGTGCACAGGCACAGGGGACGTAATAAATCTAAAATAATGCCCTCTCCAGGGTAATGCTGAAAAGGCTGAGCAGCACCTGGGGAATACCTGCCAGTGCTACGTGCCTTGTTTGCAACGCTGTCCTCATGAGCTGAGGAGGAGAGAGCTCACAAAGACAGCCACGTTCCCATGGTTCCTCCAGGGCCTCCCGGAAAAGTCTGCTAATTCAGAAATCTGGTTAGAATCCAGCTCGTGTATTTTGGGGGTCGGAAATCTGGCCCTCGAAAGTGAGAAGAGTTGAAAAGAAATTAAGAACGTGTTCGTTTCAGGGATGTAGGTGGCAGAGCTCTCCTACTGAAATCGTGTAAAAGGCTGTCCTCGTTTGACCCAGTTGTAGATGGGTACCTGTGCTGTGGCCTGAGAACTGGGCAGGTCCTGTGGCAATCACAGCACTCCGGGTAAGGAGAGGTGAAGCCAACCTTGCCTCACTTTTGGGTTTGCCTTTTACCCATTTGCCTGCATTTCAATCTCGTTTTTATCTCAGCAGAAGCTTCAGCAAGAAATGTCGCTGGAGCTCAGCAGTCAGTGCTGCACAGCCACCCCGGGCTCGCAGCACACGTCCTGAGAGAGGCCAGGAAAAAGGGCACTGACTCTGCAAGTTTTGATAGGGGCACTGCCAATAAACAGCTGGTAATAACTAAGAACCCTTTCTTTGAGTTTAGAGTCAGCAAACTCAGGTTTCTATAAAAGGCAGCTACTGCATCAGGAGATGTACTGGGTAGGTCTAAAAAAAACCCAAAACACGGAAAACCAACTCTACGGTCTTTGTTCAGAAGACAATTCCTCTCTCATTTTTAGTTATTCTTCAATTAAAAAAAAAAAAATCCATTGCATTAAATAGAAATGTTATTTTGACAGAACTCCTGTGAGGCACGTTCCTGCAGTATCACAAAAAGCCACGCAAAGAGGAAAAGGGATCATTTACACCACAAAAATACGAGGCAGATACTACAGTAAACATGTTGCAATCTCCATGGAAATACACCCCGGAAGTTTTTGACAGGTATTTACCCAGCAAGTCGGGAGTCTCAGCAAAAGATATACAAAGTAGCAGTCAGAATCCATATGTCTCCTTCCCTCAAAAGAGGGAACACTGGCTAGGAAATAAATATTATGGATATTGAATAAAAAAAACTAGGTGAGTAAAGAGTGCCAAGGAAGCAGATCAGAGATGTTTTGATGGCAACTACTGGGAAACACAGCGTTGGCTGATCAGCAGCAGGAATCCATCTTTGAGTTTTTCAAGAGATGCTAAAAATACCCACAAGTATAGGATGCCAAACCAGCCAGCTAGTTGAGAAGAAGCAAGAACAAAACAGGGAAAAATCCCAACATGTTACAAAGGCGATTTACAAAGAAGCCAGCAGAAAAAGCAAACTGAGAACCCACCTCACCTCCATCTCCTGCCCATATTCTCTTCTGCCTCATATTTGCTGCACAAACTATTTAGAAAAGATTTTCTAAACACTTCACTGCAAGTAAAATCATGGATTGGGCATTTGGTGCTAGAACAGATTCTTCAAAGAGGTTCCACGTTGCAAAGACAAACGCTCTAAACATTGGATTTAACCACAATGCCTCAATACACTTCAACGTAGTCTCATCTCAGTGATTTGTACTCTGCTACTCCAGGGACAGCTTTGAGTGGTTTATCCTCTGGTATGTGTAACTACATGCTCCGTTCTGTAAGAAAAGTAAATTGTCAGCCTGGGTGGCTTTGCTTTTATCTGCCTAGGACGCTGGAGAAGTTTGTCTTAAACCAGACGATTAATAAGAGATTTAAGCACACGTCAGATTGAAACACTGGCTGGGAGGGTGGATCTGTGCTTCACTGATGAACCTACAGAAACCAAGTCTTAGTTTGTACCCTAGGTTTTATTTCTTGAGATTCAGAATTAAATAACAGACGGAGATGGATGAAGTGTGCCTGTCTCTGAGAATAGCTACCCATTCTTCTTTATCACGCTGTAAAGTCAAACATACTCTTTTGAAAATATTCTGCGTCCTGAATTGCTGTGGTTACATGGGGAAATAGCTCTTTGTCTACTGTGAATATTCTAGAAGTAGAAGCTTCCCAGATGCAAGAGAAATGACAAACAAGGTTAATAACAATAAAGAATTCACAGCTCCATTTCCTCCTTTCCTGAATAAATGCAATGCTAATTGTAGGTAAGCTGGATGAAAACGGTGCTCGCTACACAAAAATTTCATTTTCAAGAGTGGCCATTTTAGCATAGGCGTATAATTCCACAACCAAAAAGAGATTATCTGCACTTTTGTTCTCATCTAAAGCAAATCTCAAAACTTTCCAGCTAGTTTTTAATCAGCCAGGAACCCCACGTTTATTCTGCTTGCAAGTTTCTGCACTTCCATACTGATCTTCAAAATATCACGAAAAATCCTGCTGTCAAAACACTCTAAACTCCTTGCAAAGAGGTAATTTCCCAAGTTATTACTGGGAAGTGTGCTCCCCGGAGATTTCAAAATACAAAAATACACCCAGGAGAAGTCTGCCACCATTCACACCCAAAATCCTACCCTGGAGCTCAGTCAGGTACAGCTAAGGGCAGAACTTCACTCGGAGTGCTTCATCAAATTAACTGACTTCATTGCTCTTTTCTTCCCAGCCTCCCTGACATTTTACCTGTTTACACTAAATGCATGTTAAGAGCTGTATCAACAGCAAAAGGGCAGCTGGCAGACCCTGTGCTATGCATTAGCAATCCCTAGCATCACTTTGAGCAAGCAAATAAGCAGCACCAGCCAAAAGAAAAGAAATGACAGAGGTTGTGCGTTGGGGTTGGACTTTTTTCCCCTCCACCCCTTCATATTGTGGTAGAAAAATCAAAGGAATGCTTTGCAAGCTGATGTCCTGCAAGAGGGAAGAAAACTTTCTTAAAAGCCTCTTTGGTAGAAAAAACAGCATCTTCAGGTACATTACCATGGGAAAATCATCATCCTGAGCTGCTCCCTCCAGAGCCAGGCAGAAATTAGTCATGGGCGAAGCTCGGATACCTTGGAGGTCCAGATGGGCACATTTGCAATGTCTGATACTTATCATAATCCCTTGAGTCTGCAGAAGAGTCTTTGTTGCGGTTTCTCGATGCTTCTGCACAAAGTGCAGAGATAGGGAAAAATATGAAAAATTAAGGCCAAAAAGTGGCCAAACATTTCTGAGTTACAAAGAGAGCTCCATTTGAGGTTTGTGGGAGGACTGTAGCTGGCTGTTATTTTATCTAAATTGGCTTATGTATCCCTAAACAGCTTTCATGGCGGGACTGTTCGGAATTCTTCTAATCCTTTAAGCTCCAAGCACTATCTTAAAAATATTCTAACCTGTTATCTCAAAACCCTTAGGTACCATTTTTTTATTACAGCAAAACAAAGAAGAAATGCATAGATTTTTGTGTGCTAGCAGAGATTTCAATGATTTGGGGGGAAAAAAAGGGGGAAATGGTCAAAACCAATCATTAGTGTAGTGAAATAATGTCTTAGAGCAGTGAATCAGGGGAAAGAATCACTACTGTATGCAATGCACTACAATATCTGATTATGAGAAAAATCAGAAATAGCCAGAAAAATAATTCTACAGCTCAGTACGGAAGGACACAAAAGTGAATATTAACCATAATTACTGCACTGTCCACATACTAAATTTCACTCACTGGACTATATTCCAAACATCCTGCAAGCAAAACAGGCTTCATAGAAATATACAACATGGACATGTTTCTCCATGGCTCGTCAAAATTGTGCCAGTGCTCACAGATCTGCAAAATCAACTAAAAGATTATGCCAAATATGAGTGGATAACTATTGCTTCAGAAAGATACTTAAGTGATGGGGAGAAAAAAGTCTCTAACCCTGATAGATCAGTCTCCTAGGCAGAAATGTTGATGTTTATGTTCCTAGGGGAATTCTGTACTATGAAGAGAAATTTCAAACCAGAGCTGGAGCAATGATGTGTATGAGCAGGGGAATAAAAGCAACGGGGAACCGAAGCAAAGAAGAGATAAAAGAGACCATTCCAGGCCCAATCACCTTCTCCTAAGAAAGTTTCTGATAAAAAAACTTCCCATGATCTATTTTTTGTTCCAGTGCTGCTGAAAACAAGGCATGATTGCATTTTTGTGTTTCTAAAGACAATCCCTCTATGAATTCACAGTGAAAGAGGAACTAGTTGTATGTGGGGCCACAAAGAGTTTACATAAACAATATTTAATTCGCTGCATTAACTAGTCCACTATTAAATATATTTGCTCATCTATTTTGGTATCTTCTTTGCAATCTTCACTTATTTCTTCTAAAAGACCTGCTGAGTTTATCTGAATACAATCTGTCCTTGAAAAGCGTTGTATTACTTTAAACAAACAAACAAAACAAAACCCAAAACAAACCAAGACTTTCAATGTTTCTTTATCTAAAACTGACAATTTTACATGGAAAGGTCAGCATTCTGAAGATAAGAAATCATATGAAACACAGATAATGTAATCTGCATCATTCTACTGCTAAGTCTGGCTGTGTAGAGTGAAGAGTTTCAGGTACATCCCAAATCCTTGCAGTTTGTCACTATGATGGAATAAAGTAAAAAAATTCTCCCTTTAGAATCTAAAATTTACTTTTTGAAGCAACAGATCAAACAATGGCACAAATTTTAGAAGAGAAAAATTTTTAAAAAAATGCAGAAAGTACTTTAAAACTTAAGAGTAACTTTGGAGAATTATTCGCTTTTACCATACTATGGTTGTTCCATTTCTGATACTTTGAAAACCAAACAAGAAAACTCAAACCTGTGTCGTAGAGTTTTGCTGCTACTGGACATTTTTTCTCAAATGGTGACAGATCTGCTTCATTCAGAATATACGTTTTGTAAGTCAGATGATAAAAATATTACAAGACAGGAGAAAAAAAGTAGGCCGCAATACTGCTGAAGGATTTTAAATAAAATGGTGTGGGTTTTCCTCACATAGATTCAACATCAGCAGCTCAAAATTAGTGTAAAATGGACAACAAATGTAGCTCTATTTCGCTGGCAAAATGAAGATAAACATCTTGATATTAAATGCCTTTACTGAGAAAAGAATGACCAGCCTTTGTTTCCAAGCACCAGAAGTTTATGAAAAACAGCAGGAGAAAAAAAATATCAAAGAGCCTGTGACACCAAGCCAGGATGAGTTCATGTGTAACAAAACTTGAAAGAGCTTTTAGCTCCTTGGGTACTTAACAGTCCAGTGGCCCGGCATCGTGGGTGTTTTTCACGTCACCAAAGCAATCCGCAATTTATTAAAGTGTTCAAAAAATTCAGGTTCCAGAAGAGGTATGAAAAAAACATGCAAATCAGATGTTTTGACATCAGCTCTAACAAATAGCAGGGACCGAGCTTGACTCCAAGACAGGCTGAAAGAAAACCCTGAGCCCAGGATATTTTGATTAAGGGTTGCTAATGCAGTGTTTCCTTAGAGGACACAGCTGCTCTGCACAGAACAATTAAAAACAGTTTTGTCTCTTCGCTACACGTGGAGAATTTAAGCTCCATAAGATTATCTAAGAGTAACTAAGGACAAAATTGGGTTCAGGCAGTTTTTATTCAGCTGTCTATACCCAAAAGGCATATCCAATTATAAGTTTGCATCCATTCCTACTTTTGTTGTACAGGAAATTAAAAAAAAAAAACAAACCAAAAAACAAACCAAACAAGCAAACAAAAAAACCCCAAACCCAACACACAACAAAAATCTTTATTGTATTTTAAGTATGTGAAAACAGATGCCCCAGACAGTCGAGAAATGGCCAACTCATGTATTGTTCAGGAAAATTTAATTATAAACAAGCAAAGACCTATTTAAGCCACATGTTTTGATTTTAAAAATACGGTAAAAGAGCAGATATATTCCTCTTGTTACCTTCTTGCTTCAGGCCTCTGCATCTATGGTAACACGATTACCATCTCAGGACTAGAATTGATCAGACTTTTCATAATTACATTCAGCCCTAACAAATCAAGTGCCTTGTTGTGTGTTTGGTGGGGGGTTTTTTTTTGTCTGTTTGAATTTTATAGAGTTACTGCCTCAATCTCCACGCCACCATAAAATGGTTTTTTTAAGAATTGCTACTAAATGGCTTCTTTTTCTTTTTCTAGTCCTCTTTACTCCGAATCCAATCAGCTAGAAAATCCTGTATAAAGCGGGGTCAGCTATGGTTTACTCTCCATGTCTTTCCCCGTGTCTCCTTTGATCAGTTACATTTTATTGAGAAGCACGTTCCTGGCATGAGAGAAACGGAGCACAATGGAACAGCGAGGGGGGTTTGAAGCCTTCCCTTATCACTGGGCCTTCTGCAGCTGCTACATTAATTTTGCTGACTTGCAAACTCGCAGAAAGGCCAAGAAAAAGTGATTTTGTGTTATCTTCCAGTTCTCATTAGCTATTTAGTGGCTTTTATTTTGCACGATCAGGCACTCGTGTCATCCATGTAATTCCCTTTTATAAAGGGATGTCCCTGGTTGGCTCTCCCAGACCAGGAGCCTGCAGTGCCCAGCCTAATTAACAGGTAGAATAAAGAGAGCCATTTAAAAAAAAATCAAAAAACAAATAGAAAAAAGATGGTCTCCTTCAGTTCTAAGGACATAGAGACAACCACAAAGCTGTGCTAAGAATGAAAGAGAATTTAATCCGTAATGTGCAAAAATAAGAAAAAGAGCTAATTTATACCAGGTGGCAACCTCAGAACAGGAGAAGGCAAACAAAGGAAGACAACTGCCTTCGTTGCCTAGAGCGAGTGGGAGCCAAGGCAAGAACAGCTTGGGAAGGTCCAGGTTTTAGACTCCCTGTGAATCGCTGAGGTGCAGATCGAGTGGAAGCAAATTTGCGTGTATCACTCTCACTGAGCATTCCTCAACAAAAAACACACCTTATTTTCTTGTGCTGGCAGATCAGTTCATATGGCAGCTCATATCCCTCACAAATAAGTTCACCACGTTGAGCAGAAACTACAAAATCCCACAAAAGAAAGAGGAATTCTTGGCTGTCGTAACGGCCTGCACTGTCTGGAGCACACTGCCTATAAACCGAGAGGACAGATAACAAAATCTGTCCATTGGAAATCACTGGAACTTCCCCAACACCCAGGGCACACAGGACTTGCCAGGTTTCTAGAACAGAGAAAACAGATTTTCGGCTCCCTTGGCCAAATTTTCAAAGCTATTGAGAAGACTAAAAGGGCTAATAGAGCCAAGTGAGATTTTCAGACACAACTAACCAAGTCAGGCATCCATCTCCCCAGCCCTAACCTGCTTATGCACTTCAGAAAATCTCATTAGGCACAGATCTGCATCTTCAGATACCTGTCTGCCTTCATACTCTGGTTTCTTTCCTCTACAATTCAACCTTTTTACCTGCTTTGTGCCTGCTCTCTTTACATCTAGGTTCTCAAAAGATGCAGTCAGCTTTTGACCTTGGAAAAGGGATCCTGGAAAGGTTTTTTATGGAGTGTTTTTTAAAGGAGGGACCAAGCACAGAGTAATATCTCTCCAAAGAATAGTCTGAACAGCATTTTTTTTTTTTCTGTTTAACCAGTAGAGCCACAGAATATAAGGAGTTTGGTTTCATTACATAACAACCCATCATTGTTCCCTAATACATTATCTCATCAGGAGGCCTCGTTTCAGAGAGGCTACATAGACACACATTTCTTAATAGCAGAGCTAAGTGGCAGCACGATCTAGTGGATTAATTATATAACTGGCAACTAGGCTTTCCTAGTTGCAATACAATTTTAAATTTGCATCTTCAAATCAAATTTTTAGACAACTAACAGCGTTCACTTTAAGAGATCTGTATGCAGCTTACTTGTTGAAAAAAATTATCATTTATTTCTTTAGGAGCTTTTGAAATCGTGCTTATCCTCACTACAATCAGAAGCTTTTGGGACACCAAATTAATTTCAAAAGCCCACAGTAAAGATCTCACATTTTAGATATTGAAGATAAGCCAAAATAGATGAATTAGACATTTGATACAATTATTCTCATTAGTAAGGAAAAACAAAAGAAGGAAAAACAAAAGAAGTTAAAACTAAGCAGAACCTTAGATTTATTACCAAGTTTTGCCTCCAAATGAGTCTAAAACCACCCAAATAAAGGACATCAATCAAAGTGGTAGCCCACTGCTGACTGGAGTAGAAGCAGTGCTATTCTGAGAGACCCTTGGGTAGAGCTGCTTCTGCTCTACCTGGAGAAGCTTTTCATTTTTTGTTATGAAATATCCTACAAAACCATGCATTTAACACACACTTTTACATCTTCTCCATATGGTACCAATCCTTCTATAAATGTAGACCATGTGGCTATCAGGATTTATGAACAATGTGTGCAAGTCAGACCACTGAAGTAGATTCTAAAATAAAGCATGGTAGATATGAATTCTTTCCCAGACTCTCTCTTCTTCTGAGATTTTTATTCAAGAGCAGCTAAGAGTCAGTGCAGAGGAATTTTACTCTTCTGGAATCAGAGCACCTTATCAAATTACCCTGAGTGGTTTTGCTATACAATTATTTTAATGCTCTAGACATTGCTTCATGCTGGGATTTATGAAGGCTCACAACAAAATTTCACTTTTTAAACAATGCTGTGATTTACCTTTGTACAGTGGAAACGGAAGAAAACAGAGGATTGTCCCACTCTGATTTTCTCATCACCAGTGGCAGAGCCAACCTCAGTAACAAGAGCCAATCCAGTTTTGAGGGCTGAAACCTTTCATCCTGCTCCTTTCACCACATGCTTCTTATTTATTTGTTGGTTCTATTTACTCCCTCTCTGTGAGGGTTGCATATATCAAGGTGGAATATGCTTCCTTCATATCTCCTTATTGCCTGCAGCTTCCAACTTCTCTCCAGATTAGTGACTGAATAGTGATTGTATTGATCAACACACATTGTCCTTGACAACAGGAATTGTCCTGTTTGGTCAAATCTATGAAACAGACTGATAACAACTATTCAGGATCAAGGTAGCTGCTGCCAGCCAACAACAAAGCCTCTGCTTTCCTTAACCCATAACCAAACCCTTTATATTCATGAGGAAGATCATCTTGGCCCTTAGCCCGCTCATAAATTAAGCCTGAAGCAGATTTTGAATCCGACAGGAAAAGATTGTTTCCATTCCACCTGATCCTAATCCCATTTGCATTGACTTTTCCCTGGTGCTGATTCTGCTAGCTTTACCAGGAGTGTTCCTAATCTTCATCGTTGTAGATAAAAATAAGAACCTTATATTTCAGGTTTAAAGTCTGAAGATCTTTTTCCATCTTGGAAAATTTGCAATTCACTCTAATTCTATGTATGTTAGTGAAAATCTGGAGTAACTCCAGCTGGAGACTATAACTTTTTGGCAAGCAGATAGCGAGAGAAATTTAGCAACAGTTTCTTTTGCTCATGTAGCAGACTGCAGCTCCAGTAAAGAAAATAGTATTAATGGTCAAAACTGTAAATTCTAAAATCTTTCATCTCTTTTTTCATCATGGAAAAGAAATCACATGGAAAAGAAATTAATTTTATCGTGATAAACCTTATGGAAAGGGGATGGTTTTGAATTTAAAGACTAACTTGACATCAGTCAAGGGATATTGAAACTTCCAGAAGATGCTTTTGCCAAATCAGCTTAGTTAAACTCTAAAGAATAGTAGCACAGCATATTTAAGAGGAAAAGTGCAATATATTTTCGCAATAATTTTCATTATCACAAATCATATAATTCTGTTAGAACTTGCTGCTAATTTTTGCACAATGGAGGGGAAAGAAATGCTAAAAATGTTGGCTTAAATTGAAAGCCAGGCCTCCCACAGAATCATTTTAGATAGCTAAGATTATGCACAGTATGAGTTACAGGGTTAGTAATGTAATTTGAATAAAACTTAACAATTATCTCTGCTCTACAGATTGTCACAAAGTAACGCTTGATGGACAGAAGAGAAGAGATGGAAGCGATAATATTTAATAGCAAGGAATCCTCTGCTTGTCTAATATTTGAAAATAATCTATTAGGTCATCTTTTCCTTAGCAGATGTATTGGTTCCTGCTATTATCGCTATTCAAATGTCTTCCTTTGGGATGGAAAAGAGTTCTGTCCAGGAATTCAGCACAAAATTCAGGATTCGGGCTGCCTTCTGCTGAAGGAGCAGGCAGTAGTCATGCACTAGAGCTGACAAGACCAAAGGATCCAAAAGGATCCAACTAATGGGGTCCCAAGGGACAAGAACTGAGCCCTAACAAGAAGTCCTCCATCCATTTCTTGAGTTGCAGTCCCTGCTTCTTTTTTTTTTAATTATTTTGAAATTATTTTTCCAGGCCTGGTCTGAACATTTTCATTCTCTTTTTTGCCCCTCATGTGTGTTCTCCTTTCCTGGTTTTGGCTTGTTTGGTTGTTTTGGGGATTTTTTCTTGCATGCCTGTGGATCTGGGGAATCTTTCCCCCCGTTGCCCTCACCCAGGTGCCGTAGCATCACTACAGTGATGCCTCATTTCTCTGCTAAAAGGGCAGGATCAGCATTGGTGCACAGATTTACAAACAGGTACAGTTTAGGAGAGAAACTGCATTAATCGATATCAAATAGATTCCACAAAAGAACTTTCAAACACTATTTCTTGTAATTTTCCTAGCTTCAATGACTGTTTTTGGTTAAGCCTGGCTTTGATATGGGAATTGTTGTGATTTAAGTAGCTTTGGCTTGAGACTGAATGACAGATAAAAAGGAGAAGATCAATCAGGAAGTCACATGCATGCAATCATTTTGAAATTGTCCAAGTAATTAAATGTCAAACAAAACAAGGGCTGGCCTTAGTATAAAAGCTGCAGGGAACTTTTAGTATTTCTTTTATCCATTTCATTGGAATGTGAAGTCAGATGACATTTGTGGTAAGATGACAGATTGGTTGACCACGGACTTGAAGAAACGAGCATTCAATGACGCAAACTTGATTTCCTTTCATTAATCACTGCATGTCACATGCTGATCAGTCATCAAAAATTGGCGTCCACTGCTCAAAGACTCAAACCACTGCCATTTTTAAAGGCACTTTTCATGAAACCAGTGTGTGCCAGCACCTGCTTGTATTGCAATGCACAGAAGTTCCACTTCTGGGGAGAGTACAGACACCCATCAGTAACTGCTGTACAGACTCCTCTGCTACCCTCGGCACACTCAGCAACTCCTTTGTGGAAATGCTGGCTCTGATCAGTCACCTTGACAAAGCCAAGGCTTTCTAGAACTTCTGCTGAAGGAGAAGAGACGACTGAAATTCAGGTGAGTGGTATCCAGTGAAGCCTGGACACAGGTTCCGTGTTGTTGGGTGGGAAAATGCTAAACCTGGGTGAATTTTGTCATACATCTTAATACCTCCAGCAGTGAAAAAATGATGTACTCATCAGTGTTTACAGGACCACGTCCTTTTTCAGGCAGCCTTTCAGTTTGGACATTCCTGCAGTGTCCACTGCAGAGCCAAAAATGCTGCTGGAAAGAGCAGCCGGGTGGCCACGAGGCAGAAAAGGAGGTGGCTCTTGAAGACACACTACGAACAGGCAGCTCCAAGAATGCAGGTGGCTCAGACAGGTTTTCTTGCCAGTAAGAGGCTTTAACTTTTGGTCAGCCCTAAAATAGTCAGACAGTTGGATTAGATTATTATTGTAGGTCCCTTCTATTCTGCTCCAACCTCCTGGCCTCATGGAAGGTATTTCAAAAGAATCCATGTACCTCTTCAAGTTCTAGGAGAGCTTAACAGATAATACAAATATTTCAGACATCGAACTAAAGGCTACATAAAAGACCATCTGCTTTCATTTTTGAAAATCTAACTGGAAATATTTTACTCCTGTTTCATTTACAGGCCGCTACATCTAAAAAGCTCCATGAGTTAGCTGTCCAAATCACTTCTTGGGACTTCTTTGAACCAAAACTGAAGGGTACTCCGAGCTTACTAAGAAATAAGTTTCTCAACTCACTCAGGTTAGAAGCCCATGGAGGTCTTTTAAGCTGCTCCCTAAATATCCACGTTAGAAAATTCATTTTATTTGCATCTCACTCTGAAAATGAATTTCTGGATTCCTAGAGATTCATGTGCTTTCTTACCCCCAGAGCAGATAAATTGAATCTTTATCTTATGTCTCCCTGCTGCAGTTGACCAAAAGGCAACCAGCCAAAACTGCTTGTGTACCCATCTGTTCTAATTAGGCCTAAGATCACCAGTGTCTGTCCCTCTGAACACTGCCTTGCATTTTAGTCTCCCACAATTTAGCTTTTACACCGATGACCTTTGAGTAAAAATATCCTTCTTTCATTCCTGAACTGCTGAGCTGCCAAAGCACTGTTATTCCATTACTAAGCATTCCAGTCTGCATTTGTACCTTGCATTTAACTTGATCCCCAGCTCAGAACCCATGAAATTTTGTAGCTGGTTGGACATTTTTGCCTTCCACTGGGAAATTCTGCACAGGCTGGGGCTGAATATCAATGTGTGACACTCATCCTTTTACAGTCTACTCTTACATACCTCGATTACATGTTATGTGCAGCTCTAGAGCTGCTAAAAATTTGCCACTGTCATGAAGGGAGTCAAAAGTATCAGCATTTGTAAACAAAAATCCAAATGTGCTGCAGAAAGAAACTTCAGGACCACATACACTCCTGTCTCTGTGATTTTAATGCAATCTTAAATTTGCAGAGAAACCATTTCAGAAGATAAATTTAAATTATTATGAAATTCTCCTCTCTGACCCACACACTCCTTTCTGTAAGCTCCTTACATATTACATTTTTTACTGTGGGAATAGCTATGTCACAGCGAGAGGATTGTCTGTCCTAGAAACACATTAACTAACCAATAGACAGGGGACATGAAAAGAATAAAAATGGTGACAAGCTACCCATTTTCATATACAAATAGATTGTGTAGTAAGTAACAATTTTGGGACAAGAGTTTCCTGGGAAAAGAATCCAACACGAAGGGTAAAAGGATTTCTATTTATATATTATGCTTCCATTTGTATTGTTCACTAAGTATGAAACCTCTTTTTTAAATCTATGTCTCCTGGTGTCTTGAAGAAGAACAGACTATTCCTGCCTGTCTGACTCATGTATCTCTGGGCAGTCAGACCTTCTGACTCACTGGATAGTCAAAAATCTCAGATTAACAATAGTGCGTGGCTGCTAAAAATAGGAGCCAGAGACCCTGGAACTGAACGTGGGCAGGAATAAACACATTTCCTCTGAATACCTGCAATGGGTGAAACACGAACAACAGTGTTTGCATTCTGCTCCTCCCCTTGCATTGCTTTCAGTTTTGTTGGAAAACCAGGTCTGAAGCTGCCTCTGCTACAGTTTCCAGACATCAGTAGGGGAGATCTCAGCAATGACCACGTGTGCACCTGGAAATAACCTGATTATGTTCAAGAAGGAATGCCCAAACATCACTGCCATGGAGTCATACCCCACCCCACCACCCAAACCTCAGCATCTTTCACGGGTCACAGAACACACACTCCAATGCCCAAACACATTAGAAGTGTCTTTGGTTACTTTCTTTTTCCCTTGCTTTTGGTTTGTGCTAGCAAGTTAGCTGTTCTTGAATTAATCGGGGCAGATTTTGTAAAGATACGCCAAAAAAGATGATCTGTCTAAAATTCTGCGTGTGTTGCTGCTAACTCCTTAAAGTGGTGTGATCGCTGTGGTATAAAGTATAAAAGTAAACTAAACACCGTAATCTGGTATTTAGTCCCCCAGAATTTCCAGGAAAACGTGTCACAAAAGGCACGGAGGTTATTCACATTGCCTTTTTATCCTGAGTCTGGTGTTGATGCTGAGACTGACAGCTCACTCGTCCATCAGCATGATGAATTTGTGTTAGTGTTTCAGTTACAGTCATTTAAACCAACAAAATTAATCAGCCTGCCTGTATGACAAAATTTCACGAAATTGAAACTCCAGCTGTCTTCTGAGTTGATATGATGAAGGAATTCTGATTGTACACAGAATTGGGGCATGTGATCAGCAGGAACTCCTGAAGTTAAACTTTTGATCTCCTGCATCAGCACATTTTCTTGCATGGCAACTTCAATATCCTTGACACTGAATTCTCTTCTTGTAAAATGGCCCACATGGGTTACCTAGAAACCAGGATTATCAACGCCAAACAGCATCTGACTGCTCAACTTTCTGGTTGGGAAGGTTAGAGAATTGCTAACTTCAAAGAAAAATTAAGTATAAGAACTTCCAAAAAATCCTATCAAACAGCCAACTTTGGAAAGCAAAATTTTAGGCTTGAAAAAGATCTTAAAAACTGTCAGAACTGAACAGACAGCAGTGCTTTAATCGGGTTCTAGATTTTGAGATGCAACTTAAAGGCAAAAAAGCCAAACAAAATAAAGAACTAAAGCAAGAAAACAACCCAAATGTTAAAAAAACAAACAAACAAANAAAAAAAAAAAAAACCCCTGAAAAAAAAAAAAAAAAAACCAAACCAAAAACCCAACCCAATGTGTAGAGAAGAAAACAGGTCTCTAAATACTTGAAAACTTTTTCTTACCCTAAGCACTTTCACTTGTGTTCACAACTGCTTCTAGTGGGCAACATTTTTTAAAAATAATTATTCCACATTGTTTCAAGGAGTACTTTTTGGTTGTAATTAGAGATAATGCTTTATCTGGCAACCCATTTCTGTTGGTCCCTGGAGCAGCATTTTAAAAGAGGCTGGGCTGGAGTGAAACAGAAGGATGTGGTCATGCACAGACGGTAAAGCTGCAAAAGAGGTATTGAAGAAAAAGTGGGGAAAAAAACCACATAGAACTTTGAAAAATGAAATAAGATTAGCAAGGATTAAGGTGATTCAATGCCAGAAAATGGGTTTGCAACCCAAGTTGTCCAGACTTTGACTTCTTTCTTAACTCCTGTCAAGCCTAGGCAACAGTGCTTTGTAAAAGAGTGGTAAAAACTCGATGTGGCTGCCAAAAATTATCCAAGATTGACTAACAGACTGAAATGTCTTCTATTCAATGCACCACTGAACTAGCTCTTGGGAGATGTGACAGCCCCGTGGGCATGGGATCTTTGACAGGAGCAGAAGCTGTTGTATTTATGTCACAAGTAACAAAAATGAGGTGCTCATTCTTAAGCTGTTGGTCTACCCTCGGCAAGAAGGTCACGTTCATTAAGAGCATTCAGAGTTGATTATAACATCAGCTTTCCATCACTTTTAGATGGAATTTAGGTTGAAACTATAATCCTTCTGAATGAACCCACAGTTTTCTCAGAGAGTCAAGGAATTAAATGCAGGGATTAAAGCTTGCTTATTCTGGCACAGTCTTTGTTAACACCTGAGAGCACATGCTCACAAGCTTTGAAGTCTCCATGCCATGGTAATGAAATGACCTTGAAATATTTCTTTTTTCTTCTCTTCCCTTCCTTTCCCTCCAGTTTTTGTTTTCTGAGTGTGCTCTGAAATTACAACCATGAAAACACTTGTAGAAATTACTAGGTGCTGTCAAATTTATTGATTTGCCATTGGTTGAAAGAAGCGATAGGATGAAATGAGAGAAGTGGGGGCAGAGGTCCACAGAGGATCCTTTCTTGGTGATGCACAGACAAGGTGAATGCTGGGACCAGCAAGAGGCACCATCATTCTCTAACATGGCTTGTACTGGTTTTGAAAGAAGAAATTTGAGCTACTTCCTGTCATCATCTATGTCTGCATCCTGCGTCAAGATCTAACCTGTTAAGAAGGGTTTGCCTAAACAAGTATATTTTGGATTTTTTTTTACATTACTATAAACAAATAAACTGAATTCTCATGCTCTTGCAATTCCCACCACAGCATTATCCATGTAGTAGCCACCATCGTTGCCAAATGACCTTCCTGGCAATCTAACCAAGAGACAGCATTATTAGGCCAGTAATGATAATTTCTTCCTGATTTATGCCAGGGCAGCTTTTACTGTTGCATACCTCATCCTCTCAAAAGCATACATTGAGTGTGAAAATCTCAAGCAGAGCAGTAGTACTAAGCATACTTCAGAACAGATTATTCAAGTGTATTTTAATCTTTCAGGCAACGTTTCTTTTAAAAAGTCACTTAAGAATGAAGTCTTCGCTGTATTTACCACTGTATTAGAGTGCAGTTCCAAGTAATGACATAATCAGACTGTTGAGCAGATTTTCCAGAAAACCTCTTTGCCACAGAATCAAACCAGACATAATTATGCCAAGCACACTCTTAGCAATAAAGATTCAAATATGTATCTATGAAATGATGAACCTCTTCTAGACAGGATTCAAATGCAGCTCGCGATGTTAGTGCTTGGAGAGCTGTGACTTGGTCCTGCATAAAATACAGGCAGCTCATCGCTGCACACCACAACTTCCACACTCAATGATTAAGACTTTCCTACGTCCCAAGCCAATTAAAACACCTCCTGCTATCTTCACTGGGACCACAGTTTTAGAGCACTGAAGCGATAATCATTTTTCTGCCATCTCACATCATTAGCTCTTTTCTGCTTGGGAGAAAAAACCCATGAATTTTGCACTGAAGACAGCACTGATCCCATCACCAGTACGTGTCACACTTCAGCGAGTCCTTCCACTGGGGACAAGCCCCGGGCGGCTTCCACACCTGCTCCAACTCCTTCTCAGCACATCTATTACAAACTTTGACCCATCATTATCTCAGGCAAAGCCCCAGCTGCAATTAATTACTGGATTTTCCCATATCCCTGTGCACACAGGAACACACACACAGAGCAAGCCCAGCCAGGCAGAGCAGCGATGCTGTGCTTGTTCTGTTTCTCCCAGCTATCAACGCAGCAGAACATTGACAAAAACTTACTAAAAGTCCGCATATATTTGAGAAAAACCCCAACAAAAAGCATCCTGCACTAAAACAGAGAGCTTGTTCTTAAACTTTGATTCAGCTAGGACTAAATGTTTTCCTTCCTCTGCCTAGGATAAGTTCCAAAACAGGATTTACTAGGGCCTGAGTTTATTTAAATATCTTGCACAGATGCTAAGCAAAAATACCTTATGATAGGTATGCATAAAAGGGGGAAAAAAACCAACTCAATCATTTTTATCCACGTCAGCTTTTTTAGAGAGTATTTTTTCCTCTAGAGAGGAAAATTTCATCCGTAGCTCTATACAAAATCTCTCCTTGTTTCTCTGTGATATTTTGTATATCAATACATATAAAAACCCCATGAATTCGTTATACTGACTACAGCAATGTTCTACCAATGCATCTAAGAAGAGACCACAGATTGCACACACTTTGGTGGAAACACGGGATAGGCTTGGGAAAAGAAAAAAGTTTTAAAAAATCAAGAGACCTCTTAAACAGAGAAAAGAAAGAATGGAGGAAAAAAGGTAAAACATGCTTTTAAATCTCATCTAAAAATACAATATACAGGCCTAAATAATAATGATGGATCCAAAGACCTCAGGTGCTGAAAAAACCCCTCAAAAATCTGATCTTGGGCATAAAAGGAGAGGTTTTGGATCTTAGTTGCCAGATACTGGGAGAGTTAGTGGGAGATAGTGAGCCCTATATTCAGGAATATCTCTATGAAGGAAAAGGAAAGAAAACTTCTGCACGGCTGGGGCTGGTGATGTCATTTCTCTTTTATGAAGACATTTGGCCTAAACTCCAAATCTCTGACAACAGCAGAAGCTGCAATGACACACCTCGTGTAAAACACGAGTTGTACGTGGTTAACCACGAGATGAGAGTAAGTCAATTCTCAACATCAATTATTTTTGCCGTGGTAGAATCTGACAACCAAACATTGATGTTTGGTGCTAAGAACTGGCAGCTCTACCAAGAATCCTGACCACTCCTAAATTCCTCTGAGAACTTAGCAGAATTGTTAACACATCACCTGAACACACGGCAAAGCACAACACATAATTAGCTAGCAGCATTAACTAGGGGGGTAAAGAGGGTGTTGTGGGTTTTGTTTTTCTACTCAGAAAATTGCATTTCTTCTGTTGTACACACATTAAAAGCCAGTAAGAGATGAGCCATTACTGTAAACCCCAAGTGCAAATGATGCAAAGGCACGGTCTCTTCCTAAGGGTCTGGGCAGAAGGTCTCACTCAGGCATTGCTCCACTAAATAAACTGACTGGTTCCTGGTTCACCCTTGCACTTTTACAGATGTTTCCATTTGTGTCCAAGTTTCAGAATTCACAGCCTTCCTCTATTTCTGAGGCTAAAAGGGAGATTTGTTCACGGTCCACTTTCAAAACTTCCTGTGTTTTGCCATGCTCTGGCTTACACAACTGCCTTTTTAGCAAAATGTCTGCAGGGGAGAACATTTTATAATTATTCTTTGTCCACAGGGCTGAGCTTGTGTTTCTGCCCTTCTTATAAATTACAAGAGGAGAAAAATAGAATACTTTCCTCTGTCTGCAAAAACATTTTGAGCAGCTATTAAAAAATTACTCCAGCTTAAAACACCAATGGCCACTTAGCTTAATTTTTGACAGCAAAGCCCATCATATTTTTTGATCCATTAAGAGTGAGTGATAAAGATTAACCTAAACTGAAATCTGAACATCCGATCTGCTCTGCCCACTTTGCTTTACATTGCTCCAGCAGCAGCACTGTGGGATCACAGAGTCAGAAGGCCAGGAAGAACCTTCAGAAGCCATTTATTACAATGATTTTCATCTTCTGAAAAGCACAACTCCCTTTTGGGTTATATATCTTCATGCAACAATTATGTGAATAGGGGCCAGAAGCACCAAGGTCAAATGCTGTTAGATACAACCACTGCTAACACTTTAAGGTTCTTTGAATTCAAGAGAGGCATGACCCAGACTTTGAAAATCACTAGTTTATTTCATCTCTTTAGCCATAATTTACTCCTTCTCCATGTTCCAAGGGAGAATCAAATATACTTACATCATTTTTAACAGATGTTTGCTCAGTCTTTTGGAAAACTTCCAATGAGTAAGACTCCACAGCCTTCTTTGGCAATGTATTTCAAAGTGTCACCATCCTTATTGTTCAAATCTCTGTCCTAATATCTAGTCTGTACTTCCTGTCTCTAGACTAAACATTCCTAAGCTGCAAGTCATGCTTTGATCCTTCTTTCTCTGCAGCTGGGGCACACCTCCCTTCACGTGTACTACCCGGGATGGCCTCAGTGCTTCATCTAAAGCCTTACCAATGCTCGGTAGGATTGGAGGGTTCTGTCCTCTCTTCTGCATCCTGTTTTCCTGCTGGCACATCCAAAGATTGCATCTACTCTCCTTAAAATAGCCTGAGGGGCTGTACAGCTCTGTGCTGGTTTCCTAAGATCAGCTTTCCTTGCCTTTCCTGTCAGAGATGCATCTTGCTTTTGCCTCAACAATTCCTGGATGCCACAAGAGCCGTTTGGGGCCCCAGCCCTCAGGAGTGTAATTTGCTCCTGCTGTGAGCTTCTTAGGCTGGGACTAGAGCAGTTCTCAGCCTACCCCACAGCAGAGCCATGTTCTCTAAGAGCACCGAGAGCAAGCACAGCCCAGAAGGCAGTGGAAGACTGAATATTGAATGGGCACCAAAAATCCAGCAGGTTTCTAGATACATTAACTCCTGCCCTGGTTTTGGCTGGGATAGTTCATTGTCTCCCTAGTAGCTGGTGCAGCTCTGTGGTTTGGATTCAGGATGAGAACAGCACTGATAACACCCTGATGTTTTAGTTGTTGCTTACCCTGAGTCAAGAGGTTTTCAGCGTCCCAGCTCTGCCAGAGAGGAGAGGCACCAGAATCTGAGGGAGAGTGTGGGCAGGGCAGCTGACCCGAACTGGCCAGAGGGATATTCCACAGCACAGCACTTCATGTTCCAAACATAAACTGAGGGGAGCTGGCTGGGAGCTGCTGATCACTGCGGGCACAGGCTGGGCACCCATCAGTGGGTGGTGAGCAATTGCATTGTGCATCACTCACCTGTCTTGGGGTTTATGCCTCTCTCTCTTTCCTATTATTATAATATTTAACTTTATTTCAATTATTAAACTGCTCTTATTTCAACCCACGGGTTTTTACCTTTTTTTGGATTCTCTTCCCCATCCCACCGCTCGGGGAGGGGGGAAGTGAGCAAACAGCTGCGTGGTACTTAGCTGGTGGCTGGGATTAAACCATGACAATCTCTAACGTATTTCTATAGCTGCGAGGCAAATAAAATGGTAAATCACACAGCTGTGGGTGCGTTGAATTCTTATATCCACAGAAGGCACATGGATACGGGCTACAGAGCTGCCAGAATAATGATTGTGTAACTTCCCAGGACTAATGCTGCAAGCCTTGTTAACGTGTTCTCTGCACTTTGTGCTTCTACATTTTCTTTTGGGAAATTAAACACAAAAATCCAGGATGCTACAACCTTACTATTTGATATTAAACATTCTTTTGCTAGGAAATACAGACATTAATCATTTCAAGGGAATTTGAGCTAGACCACATGTCTTTTTTTGGGTAAGTGGTAAGCTAGTGAAAGATGCAAGGTAGTACCTGGGCTGTGCAATGCAGGAAGCTTGATGTTATAATTGAAAACTTCTACATTTCCTCACCTGCTGTATTCCATTATGGAATCTTAACAAGAGATTTGGCCGGATACAGATATTCTTCTTTTTTCCCTGTCCTTGCTCCCTGACATCTGTCTCTCCTCACTTCTTTCCCTTTATTTTTTTCCAGAAGGTGGAACAAACAGTGTTTTCCTGGCTTGTCCTGAACCACACAGCCACTTGCTCAGCTGAGGCAGGCAGCTTTCTCTTGACTTCTGTGAAAAGTTGCTGTTGCTTTGCTTATCACACCTTTAATTTAGAGTAATGAAGCACTTTGAATATGTGATTATGGACCTATAAAATCAGACCTTCCAAAGCTTTAAATACCTGCTGGAGCCCTCTTATATTCTTAATGTCTCTCATCACATTAAGAGGTTCAGCTGCAGTTCCCATCAAAGAATGGAAATATTTCAATAGCAAGCCTTTGGGATGGCTGCTGTCAGAGCCTGGAACAATTTTCATACAGCGCACACAACCAGCCAAATGACCACATGGTCATTTTTCAGTTTCTGATAGAAATAAGGAGCTGCACGGTAAGAAAACTTTCCCATGGGAGTTTGGTGAGCTGTGTGAGGCATCAAGAGCAGCCACAAAGTGCAAGCAACAGTGGCAATCCAAGCTGTGCATTCCATAGGCAAACATAACAATTGTACAGTCCCTTCTTGAGTTGTCCAGCCCTGTTCCTGTTCCTGGATTTCACAGACAGTAAAAGTAGGTGCCTGAAAAAAAGGTGTCCTTTGGGAGCTAATTCACAGGTGCCTATGGAGATGGAAGAACTCCAAGATAGCCAACAGGTACAGAAATGAAGCATAAAAAGAAACACCTTTCTGTAGTGTACATGAAATCCAGAGCAAATCTGGCAGTTACACACTTGATTCCTGTCTCTCAGAAATGATACTCTGCAATTCTGCTTTTAAGTCTCTGATAATTTTTTATTCCTGAGAAGAAGAAAGCCTCCTTCTTCTCCTGTATAATCCAAGGGAGTATGCCAGAACTGATTCCATTAACTGAGATTGGGGCAAAATTTATTTCTTACCAAAAGCTTTCTGAGACCTGTATGAATAACGAGTGTTACATGAAGGACCCAAAAATGAAAACAGTTACTATTCGGGAGGAAAGGTTTGGGCTTCTCTCTAACATATTCATCAGTAGAGGAGATCCTTCCAAGACTTCAATAAAGAAATCGAAGCCCTAAATCTCACGCTTACTCCATGACCTTTGCTGGGGAGAACGAGCAATGATCAATAGCAGTAGTTTTGCTCCACTTGAGCAGAAGCAGTCTGGGAAATTGCTCTTTCACTTCCAGAGTCCTCACGAAATGCAATCTTTCCTCCCCGTTAGCCACTGAGGTGCTGGGAGAGCCAGTGAGAGAACAAACCCCGTGGTGCTGGCAGTCTGTGAGCCAGCCCACAGCTCCAAGGCTCCTTTCCATCACACGTAAACAGCTCCATCCCTCAGCTTGCTCAGTGCCTCTGTGAAAACAGCGTGTGGAGGCACAGCGCCTACCTACAGCTCCACAACCTACACACCACTGAGTAACAGTGGTGACAAGCAGCTTTCTTCTCTCTTCTCAGAGATGTTTGTCCTCAGATTTTCTAACTGGGGTTTATCTAGCCCCATCTGCATTCCTTAAGGCATCGCCCAAATAGCCACCGTAGAGAGAAAGCCCAACTGTGTGCGTGTCTGGAGAGGAACAGGATCAGAGAGGAGAATATCACCCAAGTTCCCGCAGATGCTGCCATGGTTAGCTCAGATTTATGCAGCTGGAAGCACAGATCAGAGGCCCTTCCCTGCAATACTCAGCTTCCTAGCACAGTCCTCTGCCTGATACAGAGCTGAGGGCTCCTGTTCAGGAAAATGAGTTTTCCTGGGATTATTTTTGGTCAAAGTAGAACGACCATTTTCCATTGTCCCAGCCTTCCTACAACACCCAATTTTCACTGACACAGCTCATGATGTCACAACTTTCAGAGCAGCTAAGTCAAGATTACACTTACAAGAGCAATAGCTGTTCATAGTTTCAGAACAAAATTCAGTGCTTTTTTTTCCCTGCTGAGCTTTTCCTTGACAAATTTTTACCCACACACAAGCACAAAAAATAATGAACAAATAACAACAAAACCCTGTGACTAAAACAAGCAATTCCTTTCTCCAAACTGGAAAGGAATTGACCCAGATCATTAATTATTAAATATTTCTGAGATATACAGATAGAACAGCTACATAGACTATACAAACACTTCGATGGATGGTATCCAAATTCCACAGCCACAGATGAGAGTACAAAAATCATGAAGTAATATGTGAGAGTCCCACTGCAGTAGTCCCAGAGGAAAGACAGACCCTTTCATCCTGGAGAAATCAGTTTATAGGTCAGATTAGCGGCTAGAAAGGGATTACTTTTAGGGACCTTATGAAAAAACAAAGTTGTAAGCAGAGTCAGTGGTTGAGATTTATGCCTCCCTCGTGGTAGGGATCAGCAGAGCCTCTGTAGTGCCCTTCATCAGAGAGTGTAAGCTAGAAAAAGTGGACCCAGGGAGATTTGCTGTTATTAAAATATTTCGGGAATGTGCAATTCCATAGGCTCAGGCTGCAGTCATTTTCAAACTCAACCATGCTGCAGATGAGCTGCCAGCTACCGAAGCTTCCAAATAATGACTCAACTCATTAAAAGAAAATCAATCACTGTCAAAACCTCTGAGTAAGAGCTCAAAGAGTTGAAGACATCCCTCCCTTCCTTGTGGCTTTAACAAGAACTGGAACTGGTTCATGGCAAATGAGGGTTTGCTTGCTTAAGCACAGCTTAAACTCCGAGGTAGGAGGGGGAGGTGGAAGTCAGTGTATACTACTTTGGCTTTTCCCAATGAGAATCACTCTGATTTGGGACTACTCTGGGGGAAAGTGTTTTATTTACGACAGGTCCATGGTTATTATATAAACCCTTCTGCTTTTCCGAGTGGGTCTTGTGAGAGGATTTTAATAATAGTGACCCAAGAGGGATAGGTTAGAGTGCTGTTAATACCTCAGAACACGAACATCTTTCATGTAGCAATGGATGCTGTGGATGTCTTTCTCTGTGAAGTGCCAGCCGGGTAACAACTTCAGGAGACCAGAAAAGAAACACATCACTGTTCTGCAACACAAACTTCTGAAACCCCCCTGACTAATTTTCTCAGCTGTTTTTATCTTTCATAGCTGAAACTATTTACAGACTAAAGTAATTTTACATAAATATTTGATGCTAGACTTCATTATGAATCTGGGTTTAGTAACAGCGACTAAGACAGAACATTTCACAGACAGCATTTTCCAATACAAAATCATTTAGGCATCTGCCTGCTGCAAGAATAAATGTCTCAACCAACTTGTCAGAGCCTGTCAGGCCTATAATTATGTTTTACAGCGTTAAAAGAACCTACTTTTGGTTGTGTGGGTATGAATTGCAAAAATAACAATACCGAATTACTAAGGCTACCAGCAGAACAGCCTCAGTGGGAATGTGCACAGTGTTCACTGGCCAAGGGCTCCTTATCTGTTGTCTCCCTCTGACGTGTGCAGGGCCCTGGCAAACCTTACACCTCTCCTGGGCCATCCAGCTGCACAGGGTTTCCATTGCAAAGCTGACACAAACCTCCTCTGATGCCTTCCCCAGCTACCTAGAAACAGGCACTAGACAGGAGTAAGGGAATAAAGGCAGGGATTTATTTGAAGGCCTTCAAGGTACACCCTGGGGAGCCAGAGGCTGCTTCCCTAAAATGGACCCCAAGGTGGACGACAGGTCACGAGTTCTTCACAGTTATAGGTTTGGTCCATTTGCATATCAGCATAAATTCACCAATTCAAACTTTAGCTCTCTTCAATTTCTCCACCTCTTTCATGGTCCTAGTTTACACCTTTTGGGCCTAGGACAGCCCGAGTGTCCTTGAACAGCAAGCTCAGAGCAGCTTTGTTGTGTCTGTCTGGCCTAAGAGAGCAGCTAACGAGCTACAAGAGACTCCAGAGTTACACACTGGGCAGTACAGGATTTGAAAAATATAGAAGTTAAAACCTAAGGCATCACCCCTGCTGCCGACTCCAGTGTCTCAGCACACCCTGAGAGCCTCCAGCCTGCCCTGCTGGCACTGCCACATCCTCAGGCCTTGTGTTAGGTCAGCTGCTTGGTGGGGATCCTTCAAAGGACACAGCTGGCACGGGCAGCGTAGGATGTGGCAGTGCTCCCTGTATATGGCAGCACAGCTGCCACATGTGCTCGGCTGATTATTTGAAATCCTCACTGCAGTTTCAGCCTCACTTCCCAGCCCAAACTCTTTGGTAATGTGGCTTTTGGGCTGTTGTGGAGCTCTCAGACTCATCTGCACCCCAGACAGCTGCACACATTTAAATAGCACACAAGCATCTTCCTTACAGCCTATTTCTAACAAGGCGTAGGGTTACGAGTTTCTGTATTTGCTGACTTCAAAGAACAGGGGGCCAGTATCCTTCTAAACAATGTTAATTTTAAACTGAAATAACATTTTCAGCTCGCAAACCCAAAACAACTTCTGATGACCAAACTTTAAGATTATACCTATGCCCAACCTGAATTTCTCACTCGTGGGAGGCAAAGAGGAAGTGCTGAAAGAATTAATAGTTTTACTGCTTGTAATTAGCGTGGCAGTGATATTATAGATATTACCTATAAATGATACAGTAAATGCTAATTATATGGATAACAAATCTACTTAGAAACAAATTTAAATTGTAACTCGCTAAAACAAATTGAATTTTGATTTTTTTTTAATGTTAGAAGATTAAATAACCATCATTTTCAGTTAAAAAAAAATGAATGTCAAGCTATGCTATTAAAATGTCTATTAGCTTGTCTGCTATTTAAGCCCTTTAGGAAAACTAACCTGCAGCTGGAAAGAAACCCACCACCAAACCCAAAACACATTCAAGACTTTTGCTGTCACATTAACATTAGGTGACATAGGAAGATTATTTTCTACAATGCCTTCTTTAAAAAGAAAATGCAGAAAACTATGTTAGGCAGCAGACAGCGTGGAGTTCTGCCAAAACCCCCACAATGCTATAAAATAAGCAAAGAAAACCCTCAGGAAGTTGTTCCAGAGAAAACTCCTCACTCTTATCTTTGTCTGCAAGTGGTCATTCACCTGGAGCCTGGGTGCTCCTGCACAGAATTCAGTGGAAAAACTCAGCAACTGACTTCAGTCAAAGTGGAATTAGGCTGCTAACATTCAAGACCTGAGAGCCATCATTTTCTTTCAAGAGACAATTATCACTCAAGACTGGGTCCACATGGTCTTGTTTTGTTACGATTCTGCACTTAGGGAAGCTGTCTGTTTTGTTATAGGGTGCTTATAAAGAGACAAAAAATGGTGTCACAGGTTAGATAATGTGTAAGTCAGAACTATAATCTCTATCTTGCACCAAGAGAAAAATCTGTAAAAGTAGCAGCACAAAATACACATAAGAAAAAGATTTTATTTTCTTGAGAGTTCTGTTACTCTTTGCTGTGGTGGCTGGGTTTTAGTCTTGGCACATAATCAAAACACTGTCGTGGCTACATTACTCACAATTTCATTTTTGTTGTTGCATCACCAACACAAACTTTTATAGCCTCACATACAGCTGAATAAAATACCCCTTCACTATTTCTGAAAAGCCCTAATAACTAACAAGAAACCAAACCAGTTTTAAGAAACTACAGCAGGAGCTACGAGCCCATGACCAGCTTGAGGAGAACCATGCTTGGATGGGGAAGGAAGCCTTTGTCCTTGTAGCAGCAGCTGAAGAGGGTAATTTGATCGAGTGGTCTGATTGTTGGATCAATCCATACCTTGGGAACTGAGTCAAAGGTCGTTTTTAGGGAAGCAGCCCCCCCTTACCCTCACTCACCTCTGCTCCATCCACAGTCTCTCCCCATGGCATCTAATCCATCCTTCCAAGGCTCTTCCTACCTGCATCAAGCACACGAATCACCAAACACATCCCTTCCCACAGCACTGCAGAGCTCTGTCACTCCTGCCAGCGCTGGGGACACTGGGAATGCTTGGTGACACCATGAGATGCCATTTCCCCCAGTGGCACCTTCCAGGCTGCAGCAGGAATGGCAACAGGAGTAGCAGACAGCACGCTCAGGCAGGCAGAGGGGTGCTGAAGGGCTCAGATAACATATTCTGCTCCAGTAGCCATTCCCTGTCTCCTCTGAGTGAAATTTGGATGGAAGTGTTTTTGACCAGCCATCAGGCCTGCTGGCATATGTGATCATAGAGGTTCCATTCCAGGAGAAACTGTTCTTCCATTGTGACACAAGGGATTATGCTAAATGCACCGTGAGATTCCCCAGCATTTTGGTGGAGAAGAGAAAGGATTCATCGTTGTTAAACGTCTGCACCTGAAATAGTGACTGAGTTTTTTAAAAATTATATTCCAAGTTGGTGGCAAATAAGAAACAGTTCCAAGCTAAGATTCCACCAATTATTTGAGACATCTACCTTGAAGTAGATGAATCTTATTTAAGCCACAGACTGCTCAATCCTACACTTAAGGAGTTGGCCAAGGAAGTACAAATGGATGAGTTGGATTAGAGAGGCAGCCAGGCTTAATTCCATTATTTGTTTAAACAAGGCTGCTAAAAGATTGAGATTTCAGGAATGGTTCGGGAAAAAACCAAAGTGGATCAGTGGAACAGTTGAATTTTTATGTCTTATCTTATTGGACAACTGTTCTATGTGAGACTAATTTCCTAGAATATCAGGAATAAAACCCTTTAGAGGTATTATCTTGGGATTTTGTTTGTTTTAAACTGGTCTCTTATTATATTAGACTTAGGTCAACTGAGTTGTGAACTGGCATCAACAGACAGTTTAGATTTTCAAGAAGCATCTACATTTCAATTAAAGCTCACAAAGTGGCACGAAGACCCCAGGAAAAGATCTCAGTTTTCAACTGTGCTGCAGTCAAACCAACAATGTATAAAGAGATGCAGTAGAAACCAAGAATGCAATGTGAATTTCTCATTCTATTGCTTGTGCAGCTGTGTCTCAAGGGCATTTTGCATGGGACCTAGAATCTGAATGTTACTTTGCTATTAAAAGTCTCATTAGGAAGGTAGGAAATGTACTAGTCGCATACACAGGAAAAAAAAGCACCATCTGGGCAGAACTCTTGTTTCTCAACAAAAAAGGGGTGGCAATTGGAGTAGAGATGTGTGACCTTGGCTGAAATATTTGACAACATACAAATAATTCAGGAAAATACATTCAGGAAAATGTATTACTCCAGCACAGGAATAACAGAAAGCCACATACGGTCACAGGGGTTCAGAGAAAATGTGATGCTGTGGCTACTGGGGAGATGGGGTGGGTGGGAGGAAAAACAGAAGAGGTAAAGCAGCAGCAGTTTGGTTTGGGAGCTGAGAGAGACGATGTGGCTAAAGCTGACTGAAGAGATGCATTTAGGAAAGGCTCTCCTCTGATTAGAGGGATCACACGTGGTGTAGGTCACTCGCTGGCCACGCTGCTGACGCTGCTCTGAGGATGCTGTCATGCCATTACCACCAGCACCTGCCACGTGCTACTCTGTTTACTACGAGCTGGGCAAGTCAGGTTCCTTCTGTTCTGCTAGGGCTGGTAGGAATACATACAAATTACTGCTGACACGCTGAAGCCTTGATTGGTGTGAAATATGGGGTTTTGGAACGCTGCAGAGCAGACTGAGAACACCAAGGCTGCAAGAGCGTAAACAGACGAGAGCTAGTCAAAAATGGGAAGTTCAGCATGTCACTTGGTATTTCAGCACTGGCTTTTTTATCCAAGAAGTGTGCCAAAACTCAGAGAAAAAGCCAAAACATCGTGCATGTATTGTAGAACACGAAGTACCAGAAAATTTCAAAGGCAGTATTTTTTTTTTCATTATTGTCAAATTGAAACACGAAGCTATACTTTGAATAAGAAGCATTTTGCTTTGCATGGAGTTTATGAGTCCCATAATAGACTGCAATTGTCAAACAAAGGGTGCCACTACAGGAAAAGCCCAAAGGAAGGGTCTAAGCCAGGAAGAGAACAGGGACATGCTCCCTCTCAGTAGGAACACCCGCAAGGGATGACAGCAATTCAGGTGAACAAGGATTGACATCAAACTGACCTAAAACTTTCTGGTTCAGCAGCTTCTACCTCTAAAGTAAAGCTTCTACCTCTAAGTGTTGGGTACATACATACTCCAAAAAGAAAAATCAAGGGGTATAGGCAAAACTGTCATTCCCTCCAAGAGAAAACAAGTAATGAGAAAATTGCTAATGCTTCAGGGGGAAAAAAAAGGGGGGGGTTGGGTACATACATACATACATGTGTATTTACATATTTAATGTGCATTTTATAATAAAAATCTCCACACGTAATCGATCATTTTCCCAAAAACCTACAGGGCAGAACGGTTTCCTGCTTGCAAAGGAAGGAGGTGGCAGAGAAGGGTCAAGAAGGGCTGGCACATGAAGGAGGGGTTGTTGCTTCTCCCCTGCCCAACAACTCACCTCACAGGAGAGAGGAGCATCACTGTGCAACCTGAACCCAAATCACTGCTGCTGCCAGGCACAGCATCTCCCCCAAAAAGTGGCTCCCTCTTTTGGGGTGTGACTCCAACACTGCTGTTACCAAAACCATTATCTTTCAAACAGGCCCTCTCCAGACACCAGCAAGATGGGTTTGGAACTGGCTTCCTCTGATGCATGTTGTGAGTCACCCAGAAGCCCACATTTCCTCATGTTTCAGATGGTTGTTATTAGCACTAAGCCTTGGTTTGGGTCAGCATTTCTTTTCACTAGATGCTATTTTATCCTGGGCCTTAAGATTTTTTAATAATTTTTTTTCTTTCCCTGGAAGATTTTCCATGTTTTTTTTCTGTGGAAAACCTGCAAGGCACTACTTGTTGGGATTGTACTGGTCACTCATCTCCAGGTTATGTAAGAGCAGGTTGTGAGCCCTCTCTGATTTCACAGTTAGTTTTAGTGCTTTTTGCCCAGTCATGATTCCCTCAAGTAATCTCAGATCATATCAACCCACAGACTGAACAAATCTTGAAAGGGAGCAGGGATTAATACTCAGCAGATGCTTGCTTATTTGCGATGCTGGGCTTTAAACTGTCTTGAAAGGAAAAAATATTTAAAATTATTTAACTTGGCAGGGCTGGAAAGCCTTCGTTTTGTTTCAAATCTCTCCAACACTTCCCCTTCCCCATTATTTATTCTGTGGAGGCTTGGAAACACTTATGTTAGGCTGGCTCTTAACTCTGCGTGGAGAAAGCAGAAGGTGAGGAAGTCGAACAGGAGCTGAGATTTCATCTCCTTTTTCTTACTGGAGAGAGCAACAGCCCTTACAGAGTGCTCCAGATTAATGGAATTTAATAGACAGTGGTCAAACAAGGTGTGGGCGTCAGGGCATTCATTTTATCCTTCTTTGGGGCTGTCACCAAATAATTGCAGAGAACTTTTTTCATAAACAAGAGGAAGTTGGGTCAAACTTTAGTATGGAGAACTAACGCAGAACTCTAATAGAAAAAAACATAGCAAAAGAGGTTTCTTTAACTTAAACAAGCCAGGCTAATCCTAACTGCACTGCAGTGTTTCAGACACAAAATGCCACAGAGTGAAGTGCGTTGCCCCAACCTCAGATCTCCTCAGATCAACCCCTTCTTGGTCTTCAACAACACCCACATTCGTACTGAAGTTAGACCTAAAATTAATAGGAGCCAAGAAGCAGCAAACTGAATAAAGGACAATTTATCTTTTTAAGTGTTAGGTAGTTTTCAATGAGGAGGGGGAAAAGGTTTCTTTTTTTGAGAAGCTGTAACTTTGCCCGTACAAACGGGGCCTGATCTGCACTTAGGCAGCCAAAGGCACCCTCAACATCTTGTCACAACAGAGAGATAACGTGGTTATCTCACGGTACCAGAGAGCTCAGTCCTGCATTGAGAGCAGAGCTCCTCAACAGGTTTTAATCAGATCCCGGTTTTTCCTCTACTGGCACAGAAACTCAGGAGCAGAAGGCTGGGCTCGAGTGCAACCTCTGCCTCTCTGGGCAGCTGGCTGAAAGTCAGCTTTGGCCTGTGCAAAGGCTGATCTCCAAGCAGGAAATCAGATGGATCCTTGGTTGAATACATCTCGGAGCAGCTCCGTGAGCAAGCAGCTGTGTTGCAAAGCTCATCAGCACAGCCCCAGCTTTGCAGTGTGGCAAACACAACAACAAAAAATTTTAAAAAGAGTACCACACGTATTTATCAGGATACAGAGCTTAAATACACACACGTCAACTTATCTCTCCTCTTGCCCAAGTCCAACTTTTCTACAACATTATTAATATACAACACGTGCTTGTGAATCCATGCTAGAACTTCCTGCAGCTACTGCAGGAACGTATCTGAAATCCTACCACGGCCTGTTCTCAAATGTGAAAGACACCAAAAAAATGGGTGAAAATCTGAGTTTTCGCATTTGGGAATATTTACTGAACAGTTTGTATATTCTGAATGAACCTTATGTAAGAGTCAACATGTTCAAACAGCCAAAAATAGGCCTGAAAAACTTTAGTGAGCAAATTCACAATATTTGTTCGAGTTTTACTTTTAACCCATTAAAGGCTATGTGTTTTGCCTGCTTCCTGCAGCTTTTGTTTCCTTCTAACAGTCTGGAAGACACCAATATCTCTTAGGATTCAAGCAGAATCCTAGGGTAGAGATCTACACCTCAGTGTCTGTGGTGTCACCCAACAACAACGGAATTATTTCCATTTATTTTAGACAATACCAAACCCACCAGAAAACTCTACCAAAGCATACCACAATTAAGTTAAATAAGCTCCACACAGAGGCATTTTGCACTTGGAGAAGGAGATATATATATAATGTTCTGTTTATTGTCTCATTACTGCATTTCTTGAGCAAATGATGAAAGAGTAAGACACCCAAGAAAGCGTGGCCAGCCAAGATCCTCCACTCACTCACTCCCTCCTCCTTTATACACCATTTTTACCTATAAGATCCAAACATCATGATAAGCGAGTAACTTTCTCAAAGAGCAGATCCAAACTAAAGAAGGTTAGCCCAGAAAACCAACAATTAACACGAGAGGTTGGATTGAGGAGGACAGGGCCAACACGTTCATTAAAGGAATAACAAAAACTCTCCCTGCCTGCAAACCACTGCAGCCTCCAAACAGCTTTTAGATGCAGCCTCACCTAGAGCTCATCAAAGCAGCCTATTCTCAAAGTGACAAAGGCATTAGCAGACCACAATCCTCATTTCTTCTCCGTTTCTATTTCCAGCCCCACGAGCAGTGCTGGGAAAAGGAGGATTTATAGATATTCTCAGAAGATCTTGTGTATTTTCAGATAAGTAGTGTTCATACAGAATTGATTTGCAGCGCACTCAAAAGTTTAAAAAAAAGCAACAAAAAACATAATATGAGGAATTATGTTCCCCTGGAAAACAGTAATTGCATTGGTTACAAATTGATGTGATGTAATGCCTGGATGGAAAAGTTATCAGCAGCTTATGAAAGAGAAGAAAGAAAATTTTCAAGCAGCTTATGTTAGCAACACCTGCTGCAGGGTAAACATCAGCTTTTGCTTCAAAAGTTTTTAAATTACTTTACGAAACACACTTCCAGAAATCATTGCCTTCTTCCTGGAAATCTATCACCTCTGGGGTGCAAAGTGACCACAGCAGGGACTAACTTTAGGTACAGGAGGAGCTGGTTCAAGGCAGACTGAGCTGCACACAGGTAGGAAGGACGTCAACAACATTAGCTCCAAAAACCCCTGAGATAACCCAAAATCCCTGGTCATGGTTTAACCCTGAGCAGAGCTAACCCTTATCCTGCTCAGCTACCAAAGGAAATGGGAAGAGCCAACAAAAGCTGCAGTAATTTTAACACAAAAAAAACTTCATCTTGGCAGACAGCATTTTCCAGCACACATCCACATGGAGCAGCCTGATGTCCCCAGACATTTCAGGAGAGTTCTTGAGAAACATGCCCTTCCTTTGGGAAAAGGGGTCTTAAGAACATTGGAAAGTTCAATGTGTACACCTTAATTTATTAAAAACATTTTTCTCTTACTTTATACTTAGCTTTTTTCATAAAAGTCTTTGTTTTAGGAGCATATTAGGAACAGTGGGATTAGAAAGGTGGTAAATCCAGTAAATGGAGCAAAACCAGCTGTATTGTGCTGGGCAGAGAGGAAAAGCAAGGTTCCACACATGGGAACCTTCCCAGTAAGGGCATGGACTCAGAAGAGAGGTCCTGAGCCACAAAACCACCACCAGGAGCAAGTGCTGTGGGGTATTTCAGGACTAGAAGTGCATACAGCAGTAACTTCCCATAAAACGAAGCAGGGAAATTCACTTTCCTGAATTAGAATGTGACTGGCACCTATGTGTGTACAGTTCCCATCCTTGTGAACCACTCACAGGTATTTCTGACAGCCAGAAATTGGTTATATGTTTTGTTAGGTCTCCAGCAACTCAGGAGGTCCAAATGCAATTAATTCAATATTAACTTGCCCCTACGAAAGCTGTCACTAGCACACCTGTAGTCAATGCACTGGGAGGTGAACAGTGTAATATTTTATTTTGCTATCCCTGGTGGAAAATTTGGAATCAAGTCCTTGTGCATTTTTTTGTTCTGCTGGAGAGGACTAATTGCCAGCCTGCATTCCCCACAACACATATCCCAACATGGCTCTGCTTTGCCTACCTTCATAGCATACCTTAATATTCATTACAGTTTCTGAGTGTTTTGGACATTTATTTTACATGTGCTGATGGTAATCTGGGGACAATTTGTAAACCAAAGCACAATTTCTGCTTGTATTTAAAATATTTACAAAAAGCAATTATTTTAGTCTGTTAAGGATGTCACCTTGAGCAATTTATTCTGTTCAGCCATAGCCACGTAACAGGGGAATTCCCTCAGAGAGCTGAGGAGGACAGGAGTGAGGAATGCTTTACTGTACATGGCTAGGAATTTCTTAACACCAAAAAAGAAAACTGCACATATTCTGGCTTATGTTAACTTGCACTATTATTTCTTTTACATACCTTTTTTCAAAGGCAATTTTGTACTTGACCCAAATTGTCCCTTAAGCAGTTTTGTCAGCAGGTTCTTATGAAGCTTCAATTGTCACCCTTTGTTAAGTATTTTCTTGCAATTTCTGTCAGGGAAACAGCTTTGTACATTCATGTTGGTGGGACTCCTGAGGAAAAACAATAACTTATATCACCCAGATTAAATCCCTGATTGAAAAAGCACTGCCTTCAGAATAGTTCCTGAAGCTGGAAGGCAGTGCAATGTCTGTCCTTGTCGCCTGGGCCGCAGATTGCCTGACCCAATTTCTTCATTCCCTTTAATGCTCCTCAAATCCTCCTTGACACCTGCATGAGCCTTTTCACTTGCCACTCAAGCAAGCTATAATCTTATGGCATCCCTGGAAGCTCTCTCCAGCTCCTGCTTTTTCCACTCGCCCAAACACCTCCAGACTAATATAAAAACATATGCAAAATGCACATGGGTAACACACATGGAGCTTGCCAAATTCAGATGTGCTGGCAGGTTAAATCCTGAAGGTGTGGATATAATGCTGTTTGCCTGATTCGTGACACCCCAAGTCCTCAGGACATTTCCTACTGAAAGCTGGCAAAATTACAGGTCAAACTTGTGGTCTCGGCGATGACACCCAACAGCTCAGCTGGAATGGTTGTGCTGAGGTTGAAATTAAGCCTAGCACAAAACAGCCTGGGAACTTTTGAGAACATCACAGCTCAGCAAGCCTTTTGCACGCACGAAGTTAGAAAGCCACATTCGCAGCTAATCACAAAAGCCAGAATTGCATCTTGGGCCAAAAGGATCTCCTGAAATCTGAGGGCGATTTATCTGAGGAAAAAAAAACCAAACTAGGAGGGAAGCCACGCAAAGGGCTCCTGCAGGGCGGCGGGGCCAGCTTCCCTCGCTCCCAGAAGGCGGACTGAGGTAGCGCATTACATCAGCGCTCCTCCTCGGCCAAACCCAGCTCCTCGGGGCTCACCGCCTTCCTGCCCCGCAGGGGAGAGCCAGCAGAGCCCGGAACCCGAGCCTGCCGTCTGGGCAGCCCTCAAATAGGCGACAGCATCATAAGGAAACCCCGCTACGAATGTGTAACCTGAGAGCAGCGCTTCCGTCAAAGGCTTTATATCTGTCAGGCTGAGCTCGTGTGAACGATTACTGTATCTCTTTCGTAACACAGCCAAGGTGGCTGATAAAGCAAACAACCTTTAAACACAGCTGGTGAATGCTCCTTGTCAATAGTGCAGCTCTCGGTGCTGACAGCACGGCGGGGTAATTTCGCTTTCTCCCCTTCCTCGTCGTTGTGGGTAATTGACATTCAGAATTTAGACGTGTCAACCAACAGCAAATAGGCGAGTTCAGAAGATTTGCAGATAAAATTCAACTTGCCTACATTATATTATCAACATTCTTTTCTCCCGGCAACGATCACGTCTCTTTCCATTCCCATTCGTTTCCTACTTGTGAGATCACAGTGTCATTGACACAGATTTTTGGGGGCCCTACTCGACAAACGCTCTTTCCTCGAAGTTCAGAGTGGCCAAGTTGCACGAGCCTTGTTTATAGCTCTCAAAAATCTTCGGAGAAAAGAGAATCTGACACTCCTCTTCCTAGCAAAAGCATTGGCCTCCCTAGCTATTTAGGGGTGCAGATTCATGGGCTGCTAGCCTTCTTAAATACCTGTCTCCAGGATGGATTATTAATCTCCTTTCAGCTAATTATTTAAAAAGCTAAAAATTGTTTCTTCTCTCTGTCCACCCTTCTCTTCCCACTCTCTCTAGTTCCCATGCAGAGACCACCTTGGCAGTCACAGAGCATTAAGACAGTTGAATTTCAGATTTGCATGCCAAAGCACTCGTATCTTGAAGATGTTTCTACCAACTCAAAAGCAAACCCCTCTTTTGCTAAGCAAATAAGGATTACTTAACGAAAAGTGTTCACAGGTGTACAAGTGACTGGAATAAAGGATCTTACCCCCACCTGGCAGGGAAAGTGTTGACAATGACAAAGCAAATAAATGCACAAGCATTTATTACAAAAGAGCACTTTTAAGCACATCTTCACTTCTGACAACACTACTCCCAGCCTTTTAACGCTGGAGTGATTTTTCCATCTATTTGCCAAGAAACTACTGCTGTTTTCGGGATGCTTCACATACAGACAAGCGTCAGTTTTATCACCGCTGAATAAATCAGGTAAAACAAATGGGGTCGGCTCAACACAACCTCGCCTTCTTGATGACAAAGACGGTGTTTGACTCTTCCTTTGTATTTGTGATGGCTCGGCGGTCACCAGGACACGCACATTGGCTCGTGGATGTGCCCGCACGGAACAGGCACAGCCACACACGCTCAGCTGCGGGCTGTTGAGCTGCTTTTGGCACCTGAGACACATGAGGGCTATTAGCAGGTTATTCACGCCAAGCCCTTTCCCCTAACACAGTCATTACCCCGTTATCTCACTCGGATTATCTCCGCATTGAATTACAGCAGTTGCCTCCAGCTCAGGGATTTTGGGCACTCGGCATTTCTGGGTAGAGTTTCACTTTGTGACTATTCGTGTTCATGTCTCTGCAAAGATGACTTCCGTTATTAGCTCAATTTTCTATTCTAAAACAAAGACAGCGCTGCTGCCAGTAAACAGTGTTTTGGGGAGCTCGTTTGGACTGCAAAAGTCCCCAGAGCTGGTTCAGGCACCTCTGCTCTGCAGCGCTGGGCAGGGCACAGGTGGGCTCCTACCTCAGAGCCCACACTGAAGCATCTTCACTTCTCTGCCCGTGTTCATTACTATAAAAGGAAGGCAGACGAAGATTTTTAGCAGAGTTGAGTCAATTTTTAGCCAGCCAATGTAGCGATCCTTATAGCTAGAAAATTCTGAATCAGTGAAGTTGAAACTTTTCATAGAAAAGAGAGCTAGTTCCCCAATAGAGAGGTTTTATAACCTGGATATAACTTCTGGGTCCCTGTGTTTCTTTGGGAAGCCATTTAACAACATTTTAACAGGTGAGAGGGAAAGCTCTCAAGGATGCAATTTAATTTTATTTAGCCGTGGAAGTTAAAGAGGTTCTCTCTGACTCTAAAACAAATAACTTCTAGTAGCCTCGTGCCAACGTCAACATAGAGATTTGCAGAGATTAATATTATCCCATCCCAATGGCAAACCTGGTTCTCAGCAGCTGTGAAGAGCCCTATAGAGAACATACACATTTGAGAAATAGAGCAGACTCCATAATTTTCAGAAAAATTTATATATAAACATGTCTGATCAGCTCCCTGCAAGGAGAATATAACTGATATTAAAAGTGGTAACGCTTTAGGCTCAGATGGATTCTGATTACACATTATCAAATATTTAAAACAAAAAACTGTAGGCTCTTGTGCAAAAGTAATGCAGGGGAAAAAAGATGACAGTCTTTCCTTTTAAGTTTATACACAAACACATATTTGGGTGAGCTATTACTGTGCTAAAAACATGCATCTGAGCAGTTGTAGCTGTTACAGTAGGATTTAAAGAGGAAAAACTTCTGAGAAATTCAGGCTCAATTAAGTTCAGTATCATTCATTTCAGTGGCAGGGGTCATGCTATACCTGAGGTCAATGAACACAAAAAAACCCCTGGACACACTCAGGAAAGATGATTTTAAAAATTCCACCATTTAGGGTGGGACCTCAGAGACAAAATTCAAATACATTTAAGTACCAAGACACTAAACAAGCTGCAGTAGCTGGCATATCATAGACACAATTCATGGGGTGTGTTACCAAGGAGATAA
Organism: Platysteira castanea; assembly: GCA_013397175.1. Classification (NCBI taxonomy): domain Eukaryota; kingdom Metazoa; phylum Chordata; class Aves; order Passeriformes; genus Platysteira; species Platysteira castanea. The sequence continues at coordinate 503,573 of VYXC01006596.1, forward strand.
TGTTAATAGGGAAGAAACAAGAGAGTAGGAGTGGAATTAAGTAACTATTCTTTCTGCCTGTCGAGTCAGTTGTGTTCGTGTATATGGAAGGATAAATAATCTATTTTTAAAGAGCAGTGAAAAGCATAGCTCTATTTTAAATATAGTCACTGCAGAGCCAAAGCTTTAGCTCAGTGTAAGGTTTTCTCAAAGAAAGCAGCTCAGGCAGGAGGGTTTTTTTGTTTGTTCCTCCCCTCCCCAAATACCTTTTATTTGTGAGAAGATGAGTACAAACGGTTTAATAAAAACCAGTTTTGGAATAAAAATAATGGATGCCTGGAGCTCCCAGTACTTCCTCCTGTCCCCAGAGTGACAGCTATAGCATCAGCGTGCTCAGCCTCCAAACAACCAGCAGCTTTAGGTACACTCCCAGCATCCGAAAGCCCTCACGCTACAGCAATGAAACACTGACATTTGTCAGTCCTCACAACTAATTATTAAATTACCCTATTTATCGAAACACTGACAAAACAAAATGCCCTACTGAAAGCTGACTGCTTGGAGATATTTCAGCTTCAAACGGCTACACAGTGCTTTTTTGTACAAAGATTAACGGGAGCTACTTAGATTTAAGGAAAATTTCTCATCCAATAGGTGGTGCTAGCAAGTTCTTCAGTTATCTAAACAACTGATATAAGTATTTCTAAAGAAAAAAAAAAAAGACAGAAGAAAACCACAAAATAAACCCACTAAGAAGAACCAAACTAAATATTCTGCAATAGCAGGCTTCTAAAGTACACTTACATTTACTATCTTAGGATTGTTGTTTTCCTCTGAGATGATCACTTTTCTTTCATTTAAAAATTTCCCCAATGTTCTCAAAGCTGCATCTGATAACACCAGCTCGTGTGTGGCTGCATGATACCAGTGACCAGCTATCCTACTTTCAAATTTCTGCTCTATTTCATATGTCCATCATTCCTTAAAGTGAAAGGGGATTTCATACTCCTACACAATTTCATAGTGATATTATGTCCTCTCTTTAAAAGCACATGATTTTTTCTAGTCTTCCAATTGTAACATATTATTGAACACAGCAACTGGCTTCCTGAGGAAGGCATGAAACATCCAAACTAGGATCTAAATCACCTATTTTTAGATGTCCTCTCGTTATGCTCATCTTCCCTTTGAGAGCTGAGAGGTTCACATTTATTCAGGTAAAAGGCCAAGATAAGGTACATGTTTACATGAGAGCTGGACCACAAGTGGGAAAACTCACTGTGGTTCACAAAATGAGAAAGAGATGAGAGAAGATCAAGGCAAAGCCACTTTGTGGCAAAATAGCCCATGAATTATTGGATTAAAACAACAAGCCACCCCAAACCTCGATGGTAGAAAGAATTAAAAAAAAAGATTATGTCAAAATACTTGCGNACAAAATAAACCCACTAAGAAGAACCAAACTAAATATTCTGCAATAGCAGGCTTCTAAAGTACACTTACATTTACTATCTTAGGATTGTTGTTTTCCTCTGAGATGATCACTTTTCTTTCATTTAAAAATTTCCCCAATGTTCTCATCAAAGCTGCATCTGATAACACCAGCTCGTGTGTGGCTGCATGATACCAGTGACCAGCTATCCTACTTTCAAATTTCTGCTCTATTTCATATGTCCATCATTCCTTAAAGTGAAAGGGGATTTCATACTCCTACACAATTTCATAGTGATATTATGTCCTCTCTTTAAAAGCACATGATTTTTTCTAGTCTTCCAATTGTAACATATTATTGAACACAGCAACTGGCTTCCTGAGGAAGGCATGAAACATCCAAACTAGGATCTAAATCACCTATTTTTAGATGTCCTCTCATTATGCTCATCTTCCCTTCGATAGATGAGAGGTTCACATTTATTCAGGTAAAAGGCCAAGATAAGGTACATGTTTACATGAGAGCTGGACCACAAGTGGGAAAACTCACTCTGGTTTTCACAAAATGAGAAAGAGATGAGAGAAGATCAAGGCAGAGCCACTTTGTGGCAAAATAGTCTATGAATGATTGGATTAAAACAACAAGTCACCCCAAACCTCTATGGCAGAAAGAATTAGAAAAAAAAGATGTCAAAATACTTGCGTTCAGAACAGAATATTTCAGCTTCTCATTAAATTTCAAAAAAGCACTTAATCGAAAAAAATATTAAGTCTACAATACATACAATGCAATATTTTAGATTTTAAAAAATTTTCAGCAAACATATATTTTTGCTTTTTCATCTAGTCTTTATTTACCATATACAAAACATTCTTCATATTTTTGCCCACTTTTGTCATTTTTTTCAGTTTTAGTTGGACACTAAGTACAACTTCAGAGAAGTCACTGAACTTCTTTGGCTGTGTGACTAACCTGTAGCTTTCAGATGTTAAATTTATACATTAAATTGCTATTTCTCCCATTTCTGCCATCATGAAACATGGAAAATTCCTGAATTTTCTTCTGTATTAAGTAATGAATGGCACTAACACAAAAGCAAGCACAAGGCACATCACACAAAGTACTTTGATAATTTATTGCCCAAATGTCATTTACAGCGCTGGTTATTTATGATAATATTCCTTATGGTAATAGTAAATGCCCTCAGGCATATTTTTATTACTTAAGACTTCTTTGCTTTTAAGAGACCTCACTGCAGCACTCTGCTGTTGAATTTTCGCTAAGTGGCAAGGAAACCACCATTTTCCTGTTGGGAAAATAAGCAAAAAGCATATTGCCAAAGTTCCTTTCGTCTTTTAAGAGCATTCTGGCTTCCCACACTGCTTTAGATTCAACTGTTCCCAAATATCTTTGAATCACTGGCATCAGAACACCACCTGAGAAGCAGGCAAGAGATAAAACAAAAACCACCAAACCAAAACTAAAAAAATAATAATAAAATCTGTATTTCAGCCATTGCTGAAGCCTTCCCCACCTCAGCTCAGGGGGAAGAGAGCGTTTGTAGCAGAATACAAGACAACACGTGAAGCTTATCCTATCCAGCCAAGAGAGTGATTTGGAAGAGAGGAAACGCATTTCCTGGAGTTAGAGAGGTGTTGACATCCCAGACCTTCCAAAGAAGCACAACTCATGACCATAAATAGGTTGAATGCTGTGGTTTTCAAGCTACTGTTCGTGGGGCTTAATGCCAATGTCTAAGCACCTGCTGGGGTCCAAAGGGGCAGTCTGCTCACTTAGCTCCTCATCCCCAAACATTTCCCATTCACCTCAAACCCTCTGGAAACCAGCCACGGCTCTCCTGCAGGTTTATCCTTCACCCTCATCTGCCTCACCACACAGCTGCACGGGAGGTGTGGCAGAAATGTATCATTAAAGGCAAGGAAAATGCAAGTGCACCCCCCCTTTGGCAAGGTGCACAAATGATAACTGAACCACAGTTTTGCTTCTGTTTGCCCATTGCCTTCAAAGAAAAGAAAAGCCCTGCAATATTCAGCCTCTCCATAGCCCCAGCATCCTAAACATTTTTTTGTTTGTCAGCATTTCCTCAAGACTGCAGCACACTCTGATGTTGCTGCACTGTTCTAGAAGAACACCTGTTGATCTCTGCTGCACTCCCCAGCTCTTGAGCCCCTACACGTTCACTTCTGGGAGGTGGGAACAAGTCTCCAACACCTTGGGGAGCAAAGGAACTGCCTTCCTTATAGCCATGAATAGCTCATAGGAGAATTTGACTTAGCTTGCAAACACGGGGAGTGAGACCCAACAATATTACACAATCAAGTTGTATGTTGGTGAAAATGCTGCAGTTACCAAATTGAAACAGCTTCATCACCTTAAGTGCTCCCAGCTTTGGTGGGTTTTTTTAATTTTAAAAAATACCAGCAGATTTTTTTTTTTTTTAATTGGAAGGCATAACCCACTCCTACTTGTCACAAGTATGAAATCAATGGATCCAAGAAACGCCAAGGCAAGTTCAACATTCCCAGTTCGACCCACACTTCATTATTTGCAGAGCTGTAATGGCTCTACCTTTCTTATGCCAAGTGGGCTGACACCTTTAAGATGTTCTTTATAGCCTGGAGCTGTTTGAGCATCACATCCAGACCAAAGCCCTGAAAACAGGCTGGCGTTTGTACTGCTGAAGAAAAAAGGTCCAGCATTTATAGTGACAGTCAGAAATCAAAGGACATCAAGGATATTTGTCTACTACACCAGAGCTCTCCTGTTCACCTCTGCTCATTTGTTTTCCCTTCTGTGTGTCAAATGAGCAGTAGAATCACCCAGACCTGAAAATATTCATTACACAAAACGTCAAAAGCAAAAGCTGTTATCAAAACACAAGAGGCATTGCCCTCTCATTTCTGAGTTATTGGTATCAAGAGTATTCCAGAGCCCATTCCTCTTGAGATTATCAACAGTATTCTTCCTCAGGTACGGATAAAGTATAGCAAAATGTTTAGAATTCTGAATACCACTCTTAACATGGAACCTGTGAATGACCCTGATTTTGGAAAAGCAAGGCAGAAAGAATGTGCTTGCAGTTACTAATGGGTTAATTAAATTCAGAAATGGTGTTGAATTCCTCCTTTGTAAAACAGTTTTAATAGTATTTTGCATAGAGCTCAATTAGAAAACTTAAAATAATTGGTACTGGACTCAGCTTGCACTTTCACACCACAATTAAAATGCATCTACAGCTAGAGACACCTGCATCTCATTACCTCAGATCTACACAGATTCAGCCGTGTCAGTGACTTAGCAAGAAACATCAGGTAGCCGTGATCCCAGATGGCCTAAAATCCCTGATTTCTATGACAAATCACAAAACTTACAGGCTGAAAAGGCTTCCTTAAACCAGCAGAGATCCACATAACGATGGTCCTGCGGCCAGGCCACCAGGTATCCCCCCCTTGCCCTCCTAATGCACAAACTGTGCTCTCCTCACAGCCTCTTTATTGCTCAGGAAGCTTCTGTCTGCCAGGCACAACTCCATCCGTTTTGGTGTTGCTCCACAGGGCAGACACATTTAGTACGTAATTAGTCAAAGGTGCCGAATTTTAATAAACCGTATTTTTCAAAGCAGTCCACTCTGTTCGACGGAAACCCTTTTAGCTTGACTGGCAAGATGACAATTTGGCACCCCGTCATTTTAACGAGCCACAGAGCTTTTGAACAGAGTTTAATTAAAGCCGGCTATACTACATACACTGCCCCACAGTTTATAGCACAGTTTTCAGGTCAGATGCACCTATTAGTCCCACCTTCCGACAGCCACAGCTCTCCCAGCCAAGCACGGGAAATATTACTCGACACAGGCTGCGGGAGCCACCAGACAGCAGCAAATGGAGCTGGGTGCTCATCAGCATGTACGGCGCCCTGTCCCGCACCCATCCCCGGCATACACAAGCAGCTGCGCTCTTTGCATTCACTGCGCAGCAAAGGAACACAGCAAAAAGGAACGCAGGAAAAAACACGAGCTTTCCATGAAGCACACACACGCTGGAAACAGAGCTATGATAGAACAATTGGCAGCAGGCAAAGGATCGGCGATCCCAGTAGGCGAAAGGCAAGCAGCAGCGAGCATCCCAGCTCGGGGTTTGCCAGATGGGTGCTGTACTCACATGGGTGCTCCTGCAGAGAGGTCGGGGAGCTGCGGGTGCCCGTCTGAAGAGAGGCAAGCTCAGCCTTGAGGAGAACACAAATGGAGCCCGTCTTTATGTCCCGCACTGCCCCAGTGGGGAGGGGCCCCTCCATAGCAGTGAGTCGGGTAATGCAGGACACCTGGGCACTCCGAGCCTCAGCACCACAGCCTGGGTGCCCTGCCCTGCACAGGAGCACCTTGTTAGGGGTGATTTGCTCTAAGGAGAGCAACCTGGGCTGGCCAAATCAACAGCTGTGCTCTTTTCAGCTTATAGCAGTGAGTCGGGTTCTGGAGGTAACACACCCGTCTCAAGGTCGCTGCGGTGACCTTCTGTGATTCCTAGAACCAGAGAACTGAAGACAGAGGTTTCTTCACCCTGGTTTTCAGTTCTTTTGCTACTTTCCACGCTGTGCCACGGAAGGCAGCAAGTGGACTTGCATTTCTGTATTTTACTGGGCATCAAAGCTGGTGATGCGCTTGAAGAAACCCCGTGAAACAAAGATAACCTCAAAGGCTTTAGCAGCAGGCATTTCTTGGCACACGTGAATGCAGGAAAAGGTACACACAGAGGAGAGAGGACAGAGCTGGGCAGAAATTTACTGCAGCTTTGACAGCAAAGACAGAGCAGGAGGAAAGGGGGAATTTCACTGGCTCCCACACGAGGTCTAGAAAAGATTAGATCAAAGGAACAAAGCTGGAACGGTGATATTGCACAGCTCCTGTTGCCTTCTCCGGGCCAGCTGGGGTCAGGTCCGTCCCTGCAATCTCTCAAGCAGCGTTTTGTTCCTCTTTGTGACAACCACTGAGGAGACATGAAACACTCGGGTCTCAGCTCCCCGTGGTGGAGAGGCTCCATAAAGCTTCAGGAAAGTCAATATTGGTCTGAAACAGCCAGCTATGTGGCAGGAAAACCCAAAGGTGCACTTCTCCACTGCACTGGAGGGAGGAAGCAAGCTGCCAGGAAAGATCAATGAGGAATGAATTGTTTCCTGTCGGGGATGTTTACATTTTAAGCACTCTGACCATAATGGGATTGACTGAAATTAAGACTGACATACACCTCGGGAAGCAGCAATTCCTCACACCACAGACTCACCCTCAGCCTCTGTGTTGACGACCACATGAAACTGCAAATTTTCAGCTCAGAAACAGAGTTTTTGCAGCTCCAGGGTGTTCAGAGCTGGGCTTTGAACTTGAAGCAGCTCTTTGGAATACATCTTGGGAAAAGATGGTACACTGTTACGTGGAATGACTGACATAAAAAGGATAAGGAAGACTTTCTAGCAGTTCCATCTTCCACAAAAAGAATCGTGTGTGCTCATGCAGGTGCGTTTGCTGTATGCAGGTGGGTGTGAGAATGCACAGTGACTGTGGGTATATGCAAGCAGGCAAGAAATAGGTAAAGAAAAAAATATTATTACTAGAGAAAACAATTTACAGATGTTTTTCCCATAACATATATCATTATTAAATGACACAATGTAATACTAACAAAAAAATGAAAGGCAAGTAGAAGTGGTAAAAGTGCTAGACATGGAGGAATCACGAGAGAACTCCAACAAGCAGCAACAGCTCTCTTCCATATCCTATTGCATCTCCAAGTTCTTTTACCCTCCTAGATAAAAAAAGTTCACTGCCACTGCAGAGACCACAGACTCATCAGTACCTGCAATATAATTAGAGCCAAATTTCAGGTTATGTATCAACAGCAGTCAGGCCACAAGGTGCAGATGCTCACTACTGGACTACTGGAAGAAGCAACTGGTAAAATTGCAGTATGTCACACTCATACCCTCAGGAATCCACCCTCAGCCTTCAGGAGAGCGAAACAACATCTGAGCTGAAATAAATCAGTAATCTGAGGATACAAATACGTTCCTTCATGGACTCAAATCCTGAATTCCAAATGACTGATCATGGAAGGAGACACACATGCTGGGTAAGGCTTTTTTGATATTCTGACAGCAGAAGTCCATCTGAGTCAGTCAACTAAAAATACAGCTTAAAAAATGGAAGAGGTGTGACTTACTGACAAGCCTTCTCACCCACTCTTTCATAGACTCAGAACATGATAGATGGAAAATGGAAAAACATTTGGGTGAATTGTGATTAGAGCTCTGCACACAAATTAGGAATGGCACAGGGAGGGAGCTCCTGCAACGCAACAGCCCCGGTGCCAGCCAGGGAACACAGGAGGGCCAGAGGATGGGCCAGGAGAGGCCCCACAGCAGGAAACCCCCTGGATCCTCCTTCCCCTCCAGTGCCAGCTGTCCTGCTGCAGAGCTGGTCTGAACAGAAACCCTGTAAGGATGCCAGGAACATGAGGGTGAATCCTGAAGGACCAGATCTACTCCTATTCTCACACATTTTTTGTTTCCCTTCTTCTTCTTTTATTTTGACAACTTTTAGGATGGGCTCTACAAAGCCACCTGTTCTGGGACTTCAGATCTTTTAGACAACTTGAAAAAATCTCCCTCTTGCTGTCTGCTTTTCTTGCTTTAGCAGGCATTTCAGTTGTCTCTCTCAGGAGGAGGGCTAATAACTCAATTTATTTTGCTCGAAGTAACTAAAAAGCTGGCATCCACTCTCAGGTGTTCCTGCTCAGTCTGAACATTTGGAGAGCTGCAATACTAGAGAGGACATTGTTTCTAAACTGTTTTGAAAGATGATGTTCTCACTCCAAATATCTAAATTAAATCTGATCTTTGCACGACATATACGAGCACCAAAAGAAATTCTTGTCTGTGGATTAAAGAGGTTCTTCGTTCCTTCGTTCTCCTTTTCTTGAGTTTTTATGGAGGCAGAAAAAGTTATTCTCTTCCAAATAACCTATTTGGAAAAGAATACAGTCCTGGGCCCCAAATTCTAGTTTTGCAAATAAATCTAGTTCACTGGGAGTGGAATCAGGTCACCATGATAGTGAAAACTGTTCAACAAGAGCTCATGCAAGAGAACTGGAAAATTAGAATTCTGTGCACAGAATCGCATCGCACCAGAGCTGTGTTAGAACAAGTGCACAGGACATCCTTTGTGCTAGCAGGAATCAGGACAACTAACACAGCACAAATTTAAAGCAGTGGTGAGATGCATACAAGACTGTTGCCCTGGTTTTTGCTAAAGCCTTCTGTTTTTAACCTTGGAGTCAGATTCTTTCACACAGTTTCATGTAAATAATAGCCAATGTTTCCTTCACGGTATTTTCTGTTTTTCATTCCTTTTGTGATAAGAGAACTTTGATGAGCATCTTTCTTCTCCAGTGGGATTGAAAAGGAAGTGACACGTCCTCCAATCCCTTGTGGAATTGGGAATTGTATAAGAATGTGAGATATGTCAATAATAAAGTCTTTCCCCTCCTTTCTGCTGAACCTGGCAGGTGTGAGAGCCTCTTTATTGTGTCTTCCCAGACACACGAGACCAAAGGAAGATAAGGGAATTTGACAAATATGTAACCAGCTCAGGAATACCGTAGTGTGCAAAAGTCATTTTAAATGGTTCATCTGCTTTGGAGGGGGAGCCACCCTGCTTGCAGCCTTTGGTGTTTTAACATGAGAGCTGTGCATATCTGCACCTGGGCTGGCTAGGGTTGGGATCAGCTGGAAGCTGTCACATATTCCCCTCAAACCTGTCTCCTTGTGTCCAAACAAGGCTGCTGACTAAGCCTGGCCTGTTGAAAGAGGACCACAGGACATCTTTTCTGAGAAACTCAGTAGTGCTGCAGCATGACATCAACTGACAGAAAACACGGAGTTACTCGAGACATGAACTTTCCTTGAGCCAGGAACAGGGAGCTTTCCCCAGCTGTTGATGCACACAGCAGGAAAAGGCATCGTGGCAAGCTCAACGTTTCCCTCCCTTCAATATCAAGTGGGTTCAACCCCAAGCAAATCTTGAATGCATTTCCAGTGTTCGGTCAGCATTTTCCATTTCGAGCCAGAACTAATAAACAGCTCTTAAAGTGCAGAGGAAAAATGTATTCTCGGGGAATTACAGAATCACAGAATCATTTAGGTTGGAAAAGACCTTTGAGAAGGAATCCAACCTTCAATCACCACCTTGTCAGCAAGGCTTGGCACTGAGTGCCACATCCAGCTGCTTCTCGAACACCTCCAGGGGTGGTGGCTACACCACCTCCCTGGGAAGTCCATTCCAAGGTTTACCAAGCCTTTCCCATGAAGTTATCCCTCCTGATGCCCAGCCTGAGCTTCCCCTGGAGCAGCTCGAGGCCATGTCCTCCTGTCCTGTTGCTGTTGCCTGGGAGAAGAGCCCGACCCCCACCTGGCTGCACTCTCCTGTCAGGGAGTTGTAGAGAGCAAATCAGGAGTTTCCCTCAGCTGTCTTTTTGTGGCTTAGTGCAAAGTTTTAGAGCTGTCCCAGCAGCACAGTTAAAGACTCGAACAAACGGGAGAACTTAATCAATACACAGCAAAAATAATACTGGCAAATATCTGAGGAAAGAGAAGGGTCCCACGAGTAGCTGGTCAGTGAACCAAGCACAAAAATCAATACACTAACAGCAACGGTGTGCTCCAGAAATTGCAGGCTACCTGCCAAGGCGCGGTGGTCAGAGGAATTTGGATTATGTTTATAGTCTTCTAATAAGTATTCTATTCCATGCTGCAAGATTTCATACCAGTAAATGCAATTCCTCTTGCATTTATTTTTCTATACCTGTCCGCTCAGAATGACAAACAAGAGCCACCTCTCTGGCCCTCTTGTACCTGTACCTAAAACATGCTGAAGGTTGGGGCTCTAGCAATTAAATATTTCCAGCAATTGTTTGAAGATGTTAAAAAATGTTTGGAATTGCCGCACTATTTATGTTTGACACCATCCATTGAAAAGAAAACTCTCCAAGTTTAATTTGATATTAGTGGGAACTCTTGCAACCTGAGATATTGCTCCTTAGACGTGTTTGTGGTGTTCCATGTCACATTCCAGGGATTAGATCCCCCGTGATGGATGCTCAGTGTACAACCAGAGAACAGGCTGTGAGTGTGTTGTAGACCAAGGCTAATCCCTACAGAGGAGAGAGGCAGCAGATACCTCAACTACTTCTCTTGCGAGGCATTAAATCAGCTCAGGAAATTACCAGCAAAAGGAAGATGTTCCTCTACTGTTCAACACAGTGAAAAATTTTGCTTCGTATTAACCAGACTCAAAATTAAATATTTCGCTTCTTCTTCCAAGGAAAACAAAACGTTGGTAACAGGTTTTTTGAGGGAAAACGTAAGTTTTTTGGAAGAAAGGGGTTACTTCAAGTAATGTTTCTAGAAAATGTTGCAATAAATAATAACAGACCAAAGAAATCCTCTTTCATTTACAAACTGCTTGAAACGGTTGCAAAACCTAATCCTCTCAAGAGATATCCTGTTCCTAAACTATAAAAAGAAATCACTTGTGTGATTCTCTCTGACAAAGAGAGTTTCTGAACTGGAAGCTGCAAGGGCAAGCATAATCACAATTTTAGTTATATACCTCAGATTTTACTGCAAACTGGATCAAACATATTTTATAGGCTGTCAGAAAAGTTCAGATGTATGCCTTGTAACATCCCAGCAACCTTAGTATGTGTTCTCAAAGCATGATTTGAGAACCAGCTTTAAAATAGAGGGATGTGTGAGGTGCCCATTGCTGTATTAATAGATGAGTATCAGAACAAGTGTCCATGATGAAATGTTGCTGCTGAGACATCATAACACAAAACAAACCAGAAAGATGTCATGTATAGAAACAGAGCTTAGCAACCAAAGATAAGTGGAAAAAATAGTCAAGAGATTTTGCAGAGGGCATGTTAAAACCTTTTTAACTGTTGTGGTAATAGTTGTAATAAATAGCCAAGATATCCTTAAAGCTGCAGATACCAAGAGCCCTTTCATTTGCCATTCCTTATGTGTCCCATTGGGAAAACTTGCATCTAATTTTGGCTTCATGCTTCTCACCCCAAAACAAAAACTGATCAAAATAATGAATTTTCCTATATATATATATCTTTGCTACACCTGCCTTTTAGTTCTGCACCCACAGTTTCTAGCACCATGGGGGAAAAGCCTTCTATTCCTCCAGAAACAGATTCCTCTGAAAGACAGACGTCAGAGCCATGAGAATATTTATGGGTGATTAAAGTATGCTCAGAGAATTGTTTTTCTTGGTTTATGTTCAACTTGGATTCCAGCTCAGTTCCCATTCTGAAGAAAGGACACTTGAACCAAAGAAAACCCCAAATAAAGCTTGTTAGGAGTAGTTGTCTCTTTAGTTCAGACATTTTGACTTCAGCCTACTCACAAAAACAAGTTGTGCCAGACACTCTGGGTATAAACATTTCAAAATCAATCATATCGGAGTTTATGATAGGAGTTAGAACAATATTTAGGTAACAGCATTATGACCAGCTTAAAAGTTGGCTGTGCATTTAATTTTATATTTAGCAGGTCCCTCAGCTATTCTCACTTTTAGAGCTGAGGTAATAGGTAATAGTGCTGTGCTAATTAAATGTTAATATGCAGCACAGGAGAAGCACAGGAAAACAATTCCGTTTTGGGGCTTCATATAAACAGCTCTGTTCGAAGACAATTAAAGTGTGAGAAATCTACAGCCAGCCTTAATGTTCTAACAAGAGAGGTGAAATAAGCCACAGAGCCACCATAAGCTGAGTGTGGTAAACCTGCTGGGCTCCATGTCCAGCTGCTGACCACCAGGCCAGAGGAGCATTATTTTATAAACAGAGCTTGTGTTTCCCATTCCAAAGGTCAGATCCAAGTGGTGCAGCTCCTACTGCAGCCCGCCCAGGGAAATCAGCACGAGGCTGGAAGCAGCAAGAGGGTTTGAGGATGTCATGGAGTCCCTTCCCCTTGCTAGCCACACATTTTCGTTTCTCTGACTCAATTTCTCTATTTTTGTTGTAGAACTGAAAAATAGCTGTAATATTTTTTAGCTAATTTCACAGAAATATTGTCGCCCTGGTTTTTCTTAGCCTTCTGATAATTTACATATTTAGAGTCAGATTCTCACAGCTTTCATGTAAACAATAGGCATTGTTTATTTAACTGTATTTTCTGTTTTTCATTCCTTTTGTGATAAGAGAAAGTTTGATGAGCATCCTTTTTCTCCAGTGGGATTGAGGAGGAAGTGACACATCCTCCAATCCCTTGTGGAGTTGAGAAACCTATAAAGTACGAGAAATGTAAAGTTTTCTCTCTTTTTCCTCTTTCTGCTAAACCTAGCAGGTGTCAGAGTCTCCTTTCTTGTGTCCTCTACCGACACAAAATATCACATCAGGAATGTAACACGAGTGTTAGAAGTTAGTACAGAACTAAAGAAGCATTTGGTAAAACGTGGTGTTGCTAATCACATCCAGAGTAGAGTAAGTTCTCACCTGGACTCAGATTCACGAGTCAAGGCACTTCATGACACACCACAGAATAAAGATTTTTTAAAAAGAATCAGTTCACAAAAACGTGAAAATGAGTGAATACAGAAAGGAAGGAAAACAGAACTGGGCAAGCCATACAGCCAGTGTTTCACCCAGTAAGGAGACACGAGCAGCAGGACTCTCCAGGAGGATGTTACAGGAAGATGGGAAAAGTGAAGGCTCACCATCTTTATTATCACACTCCTCTGGGTAAATGCCAAAGGAATTGAGACATACTTTTAAGATATAATACTTATTTAAGATATAGTACTTCAGTACGGAGAATACTTCACATCTATTTCATCCGACACTGTTCAGATATTTAAAGATGATAGACTGAGCCATCAAACCTTTGAGACATAGGAGATCATTACTGGTTTTAGAATTGTTAATGAATATAAAGTTAATGCATTCAGGTGAGGAAGCCATGACTCTGTTGAACTCCTGCCACCGATTTCAATCAAAGCCAGGATTTCACTCAGTGCTGGAAGGCTGGAAGAGACTTTTACAATTCAACAAAGAAACCTCAGAAAGAAAGGCTGGACTTGCCGTGTTCATTTGAGAAAATATTACATGAGGCAACCATGGCATGGTGTGGGGACGAGAAGATTCCTTGGGAAACAAAACAACAACACTCTGGAGGCACGAGCCATTCACATTGCCAACGTGCAATGAAATACTCTCTCAGAACGTGCAAGATGACCTCACAAATAAATGCAGTAAAATGTTTGTAGTAAGTTGTTTAGGATTCTGTTTGGAGATTAGCAATTTTCCCAGCATGGGGTCAGCTTTCAGCAACTTTTTCCAGGCAAACACATGTTGCTAGCAACATAAACATGCTAAGCTACTTTAGTTAGAAATTACACATTTCATTTTTATTATAGTGACTAACACTGCTAGCCTATAAAAAATAAAACCAAATGAAGAAGTAACTCACTCCAATTGCAATACGTATTGTGGAATTTCATGAAATATATTACGTTTCAGGAATAAATCAAAATAGGAGGCTGCCTGTGCCCTTTATTATTCATAGTTTTCTTTCTTAAAGAAATGTTAAAACCTAATGCAGCCTTTCAGATTTATGCTCTGTGAGCTGTGAAAGCTCCAGTGTCCTCTGGAAGAATGACAAAATGTCAGTTGATCAGTCATCTAACAATTTTTAAATCTGAAGTCACATTTTAAGATACTTCCCATTTTTTAACCTTATTAAAAAGAGGATCCTTTATGCGTTAAATTCTGAGATTATCTGCAAATAATCCACTCTATTTTATTAACTACATTAATTTAGTGACCCTATCCCTATTTTAAATTAAGGTTTTCAATTATTGAGATGTCACAAACCAGGGATGAGCAGCCTGGGTAGCTCTATCTGACAGCAGCTTTTAAAAGATTGGCAGGAAAGGTACTGCAAAAACATATTTATCCTAAAAATGTCAAAGAGGAAAAACTGAAAATGTTGTTAAGTCTCGTAGTCCAATGATGACTGTTGAACAATGACACAAATTCTACTTATAGAGCACATGGCAATAACTAATTCATGGGCAGATCAAAAAAAAAAAATCAACCCAAAAGAGATATTCAAAACAATGCTATCAGTAAATATATTAAAATAAAATGATATAATATTCTCTCTCATTTCTCTTTTGAGACTTTCTCTTCTCTACCCAGACAGTCACTGGTAGACTCACACAACAAGGCAACTTTCTGGCCCAGTCAGAAACTCCAGATGACTTCCAGAATAGTCATGTCAAACCCAAAGTGTCCAGGGCAGCACTAAATTATACCTCCCCACTCAACCACCACCCAGACATCCTATATTCCCAATAACTAATATTTTTTCAATATCCTAAATCATCAGATTACAGTATCTCCATTGTCAAACTGAGTTTAAGCAGCATGGCAGGGGGTGGGGGAGGAGGAGGCAAGGGGTGGGACAGGAAAAGCACAAGCACATAACCAAAAAGTCAGCTTCTAATCAGAGAACCAGAGCTCAAAGGGTCTATAATCTCCTGGTCTGAGCTGTCATGGATAAGGCCCCAAAATCTCTGTGATAAGATTATGTTTTCTGACAAAAGGAAAAAATCCTTTAGATACACTCTGTAGATGAAAGTGGAAAGAATCTTCTATAAGTATTGATAATATTTAAAAAATACTTTGCAATGAGAGGCATTCAATGTTCTCTTCAAATGAATTCTCACCCTTTTACAGAAGAAACTGAAATAAAAGATTGGCAGGATAGAAAAAAATTAGGATGGAAGGAAGAAAATCTGCAAGTCGTCACTGCACAAGTGACTCACAGATTATCCTTCCATCTTTTTGACTCTCTTCCATAAAATGTGGCAGAAGAAACATTGCAAAGCAAAAGAGCAGAGGGCTGAGCATGTCAGACAGCTGAAATTAAATGAGGGGTCAGCAGTATTTCCAGGCTGACATGCCAAAGTGCAATTTCCTTTTCCAAACTGGAGGTTAAGTGGGCCAGAAGGAACTCCTCAGTGACTGGAAGAGGCAAAGGAGGGAACGGAACAGAGAGCGGAGAAAAACTTCCTTAGGAGTGACAGACCCAAGGAAAAGGGTGCAGGGTGGCAAAGAGGACAGGAGATTTGTCTGCAGAGAAACTTCCCAAGGCTTTAATGAGGGCAGTTACTATAGAACAGAGAAAAAAGAAGGCACCTGGGGCAACACCTGGAGGTTATTCACTCGGTAAGATTTCGGGTAAGGCAGAGAAAGGTACGAGGTGGACACGGAAGGGACAGATGGAGTCTCAGAGAAGTTGTTTAATTAGGGGGAGAAAAGAAGAGGGGCAGAGGAGGTCAGAGGAGGAGGAGGAGGCAGTATGAAGGCAAGATGGATGGTTAACATCCTCCTTTCTGAACTGTGACTGCGGCTTAGTGCGCACACAGGCAGCAGGCCTGGTCTGGCTGATTTCTTCCAAGCCACATTCTAAAAGAAGCAGTAATCCCTATTACTGTCTCTCTGAACTAGTATTCCCTCAGGGCATCTAAATTTCTCCCGCATACTGAAGTAATTTTGCTCAATGATTGCTGCCCAAAAAGTTCCTGGCTGGAGCCTTTTGTAAGTGTCAGTATTTAGACAGTGCACGAGCATTTAATTCTCTGCTGTCCTTGCCCTGGAGATTCAACTTCCCAGCCACCTGCAGCACAGTGGCCAAGGACTCACCAGGACTGCAAGAAACACAAGGGTCAAAAAGTCCAGGTAGGAAGAATGTTCCAGTTCTCTGCATTACACGAGCACAGTCTGGAAGGGTCCCTTCCCACTTTTTTTGGAATGCTGCTGTCCATGGAGACACAAAACTGAACCTTCCATAAGGATTTTGCTTGAAGCTTTAAGTCAAGTCTCACCAAGCTCACTTAGCATGAAGTTGGTCAGTAACAGTGGGGAAAATAATAAAGGTTGTGTGCCTTTGAAGAATAAATCTATTTTTATATTCCTGGTGAGAGGAGTGAAGACAGCACACATATCTAGTCGGTTCTTCGGGAAGGGAATGAAAGCATGCTTGGATCTCAGAGAATGAAACCTCGAGAGTCCTTGTTTGTGGCTTAGCAGAAAGAATCTACCTTGGCTCTGCAAGGGATTTATAAGTGGATTCCAGCAGAGTAGAACTAGGCAGGCAGAAAGAGAAATTACATGCCTGCATCCTGGCAAGAAGAAGCTGATGTTGCACATCAAAAAAGTGCTTTTTAGCAACGACATTTACAGCTCGTTTGTGCATGATGCCCCTAACCTGTGTAGTAAATCATCAGTGATTTGGGGCAAGTAGATGTGCCTTCACCCTCTGGCTGAGTAGAGCCCTGCTCATATTATGCAACAGAGCTGGATTAGAAGTTGGTATTTCTTCACATTTCTCTGCACAGGACACTTGCTGCCTGTTTATAATAGAATTTTCAAACAGCTGATTCAAAAGCATTTCCTGAGAGGACAGCAGCACACAACCACTTATTTTTCTGAAAGCAGCAAATTCTCCCTAATAGTGAGGATTCTCCACAAGCAAAGTTCTCAACCAGAAAAATGTTCCATGTGTGTGCAGGGCTCTGGCCGTTCTTCATTTCTTTCGTATAGGCAAGCTTCAATGTTGCAATGACCTAATTTCAGGCAGTTTTGTTTGAAAATGCTGGAAATTGACTTACCTGAACTCATGAAGCAATTACCAATTGAATTATAGAATACCAACACAATAGCAATTTCTCTGTTTCTCACACTTCTTGCCCTGGAATACATTCCTCCCTACAGAGTAAAATGCATTTTCCCATCTGTTCCTTTAACTCTCAGATGGAAGCTATCCCACTACTGACAATCAGCATATCAAAACGGCCACAAAAAAAAAATTCTGCCATTTTGTTTTGTAGGCTGGAGTCAATGTAACAGCATAAGCCACTTATCCTTTAATCTTCTTTCCATAGTAGCAGAACGCTCGGAAACGTATTATCCTGAATTTCCTTCGGCAGGCTCAGCAGCAGCAGGCTCCCATTAAAGCAGGCTGCCTTTTCTCCTTTTCTCCTCGCTGTAACTGTACTTACAGCAAGGACAAGATGGGAGCATCTGTGTTTCAATCCAGAATGACCTTCCAGAGCAGGAGTACAAGCAGTCACCTGTTACCACGACAAGCACTCCCACCAGGAAAGCATGTTAGCGTTTTGTGTGTCATTCAGTTCCATTTCACAGTGGCAGCCAGGGTCTGTTCTTTGCCTGCAGAGCTGGGAGAATGGAAGCCTATTGTCCTGTGACAATATTTCCCTTCTTGTTCTGCAGAACACCTTATTTTCAACCCTCAGGTGCAGCTCTAGAACGCAGTACAATGTCCCATCATTTTGAGGCAGAAAGCAGGATGAGAAAGAGAACGGCTGGTGGCACTTTTATAACAACACTGAGAACCCATGGGTTTCAAAACCCACTTTTTTTTTACTATGCATACAGGAGAAATTTTTCTAACCCAGCAGAAGAGGATCAGTAGGTCAGAGCAGTTGCTGCTCAGGCCCCTACATCTCCCCCACATGAAGTTCTGCTGTAACTTCAGATGAAATTTAATCTGTTTTCCTGGATCAAAGCATCTCCACTATGTATGTGATGTAAAGTGCTCCAGCAGGCTGATCCCCGGTTCAGCCGCCTGCTCTCCCTTTAGGATTTCGAATCCTCTGGACACGTAGGCAGATCAGAGCTTCTGATCTGAGAAGAATCTGTTTAACACGAACCAAAGCCACACGTGAGAAATGCAGCAAGAGGTGGTACGCGCGGGCAGTCAGAGGATCTGCTTCACAACCATGCTGCTCCTCTCTACCAAAATGCTGAGGTACAGCCTCCTTTCATTTTGGCTGTAGTGGGATAGTTAAAAATAAAGAAGTAGCACTGAAATACCTAATGGGAGTGAATCTGGAACAGATGTGGAGCACAGAGAGGCATGGATCCAGGAGAAGAGGGGTAGGCCTGAGCACTGTGAGGACTGCACAGATGTATTTATATCACATGGGGCCCATCACTTCATTTTAGGGTATGGTTCACTTATTTTGCCTGTCACAGTGCAGACAGTGAACTCAGAGTTTTTTCTCTTTTTTTTTGGTCACATTTTTTTATCTGAAAAATTACTATCCGAGGAGATGCACACGAAGTTTTACACACATATACCCTGCATCATTTTATGATCAGCAAGGAGGAACTTCTACAACCTGAAAGTCTACCCACCTGTTATAATCCCCTGAATATGATAATGGGAATATTATTTTCCCAGTCTGGTGTGCAGCAGTTTACAATCCTGTTGGTTTTCCAACTTGCTCTTTTCCAGGCCAACAAAGCCATAATATTTGCTAAGGGCATTCAACCCTGATGGGCTAAGACACTGTGGTATGTAAGAGCTAAATTATTTGGCTTAGTTTTGGAAGTGATTTGTGGTCCTGGGAATTACTAACTGCCAAAATATTTTAAAAGAGATGTCTGTACAAACAGGAGTATCTATCAAAAATATTCTTGTTTGAAAAAATATTCTTGTTTGAAAAAGCCTTTTCACCCTTAGAGACATTCAATTATTTCTCTTTAGAAATAACTACAGCAACAAAGTGAACAAGCAATTGTTAAAAAATGAGGTCAAGTTGGCCCTTTATTTGTACATTAAAATATTAGTCAAGACTCCTGTTATCAGATTTTATGAATGGACAAAAGCTTATGTAAATGGTATTTTTATACTCTCCAAAGATTGGCAGTGATTCTGCAGGATGGGGAAGATGTAATTCAATTGATACAGTGCTTAACACAGCCCTTCATAGACTCAAACAATTCAACAGAAAATCAGGCCATTTAAAAAATCTTTTAAAATTAACTCACGCATTGTAATGTCATTAAAGAGGCTACTGGAGGTGCTGATGCAAGTCTCCTTTCAAATGGGTGATGAGATGAATTCCGTGTGTGAAAGCCCAGCATAAAGTTTGAGCCCTAATATATAAATATTTATTAATTTATATAATTAATTATTAATTAATATTCAGCTCTAATGGGAGTGTTGTAAGCGGGGTGGGTGTGATACACAGGCCTTAGGCTGGCTGAGGAGATTCCCTAGGGCAGGGCTCCGCTTGGGTTTGACTCATCAAACCACCTGCAAAAGCCTGAAAACAATGTTCTCTAAAAGGGCTTAACTTCTCAGCTTTGCCATCAAGCCTCGGCTCAGCACAACACATCTGAGTCATTCTGTTTACAGAGCACAACCGAGCCACTGAGCAAAGGGCAGTATGGAAAATAGAACAGCTTGAAAACCCTCATTAAAGTAACACCAAATGGAAATTTGTGCTTAGCACTGTAACGTGACCTTCCAAGAGGGAGAAAGGTAAGTGAAACAGCAGAGTACCAGCTGTGAAAGGATCAGCTACGTTTTCATTCCAGATGAGGTTTTCTTATCTAAGTTGTCTGGTCTACACCAAATGCACCAAGAGCTTAAAGATCTCTAGACATTAAAACAATCTACTTAGCAAAATTATAGCTATAGAGAAAAGTATGAGATTTAATAATAGTGTAAGGCAGACAAACCCATTCAAATGTGCAGCCAGGAAGGGCACTGAAAAGAGAAGCACGGAACAAAGCGTGCAAGGAAGAATCTCACTAATCCAGATCCATAGCTCTGATCCAAATGGATTCAGATCTGTAGTTCAGCTCACAGCATTTTGAAGTATAGGATGCACAGGTATTACTTACTGCAGACATAAGAAAAATTAGAAGGAGCTATAAAACTCCTAACACCGGAAGTTAAAAGTTTTAGTTTTAAAACTAAAATTCAGTAAAGAGAAACTGAATTTCTGAAGTGAAATGCATTTTTTTCTTACTCTTTTTATACTAAACTTGAGAAATTAATTCATCACATGGGGAAGCCAAAGGACAAGATGCATCATGTTGTTCATGTTATCAATATAAGATGCATCATGTTGCATCATGTTATCAATACCATCTGGAACAATGCAAGCTATTACTGGTGTCCAAANACTCACGCATTGTAATGTCATTAAAGAGGCTACTGGAGGTGCTGATGCAAGTCTCCTTTCAAATGGGTGATGAGATGAATTCCGTGTGTGAAAGCCCAGCATAAAGTTTGAGCCCTAATATATAAATATTTATTAATTTATATAATTAATTATTAATTAATATTCAGCTCTAATGGGAGTGTTGTAAGCGGGGTGGGTGTGATACACAGGCCTTAGGCTGGCTGAGGAGATTCCCTAGGGCAGGGCTCCGCTTGGGTTTGACTCATCAAACCACCTGCAAAAGCCTGAAAACAATGTTCTCTAAAAGGGCTTAACTTCTCAGCTTTGCCATCAAGCCTCGGCTCAGCACAACACATCTGAGTCATTCTGTTTACAGAGCACAACCGAGCCACTGAGCAAAGGGCAGTATGGAAAATAGAACAGCTTGAAAACCCTCATTAAAGTAACACCAAATGGAAATTTGTGCTTAGCACTGTAACGTGACCTTCCAAGAGGGAGAAAGGTAAGTGAAACAGCAGAGTACCAGCTGTGAAAGGATCAGCTACGTTTTCATTCCAGATGAGGTTTTCTTATCTAAGTTGTCTGGTCTACACCAAATGCACCAAGAGCTTAAAGATCTCTAGACATTAAAACAATCTACTTAGCAAAATTATAGCTATAGAGAAAAGTATGAGATTTAATAATAGTGTAAGGCAGACAAACCCATTCAAATGTGCAGCCAGGAAGGGCACTGAAAAGAGAAGCACGGAACAAAGCGTGCAAGGAAGAATCTCACTAATCCAGATCCATAGCTCTGATCCAAATGGATTCAGATCTGTAGTTCAGCTCACAGCATTTTGAAGTATAGGATGCACAGGTATTACTTACTGCAGACATAAGAAAAATTAGAAGGAGCTATAAAACTCCTAACACCGGAAGTTAAAAGTTTTAGTTTTAAAACTAAAATTCAGTAAAGAGAAACTGAATTTCTGAAGTGAAATGCATTTTTTTCTTACTCTTTTTATACTAAACTTGAGAAATTAATTCATCACATGGGGAAGCCAAAGGACAAGATGCATCATGTTGTTCATGTTATCAATATAAGATGCATCATGTTGCATCATGTTATCAATACCATCTGGAACAATGCAAGCTATTACCGGTGTCCAAAATGCACTTCTGTGGGAATAAGGAAATCATTCCTCACCCCAAAAGATCCCTGCAAGCCTTGAATGCTGGTGGGGTTTTTGGGTTTTGTTATGTTCTTCTGAAGCCACAAATGGTCAGCATTCCCAGGTAAAGGTACTAGACTCGAGGAACCAACAACATGACTCAAGGTAGCAAATCCAACCACACCCTCCCTATGTTCTTCAGAAATTGCTCCTAATTCCTACAAAGTAACTGAAAATTAAAACATAAAGGATATAAAGAGAAACAGATCCCTGGCACTGAATTCAGTCCTTGTTTGTTCATCTAAAAACAGTTATCCCTACTCTTCTCTGCGTTTCCCAGTGCTGCAGGAAGACTTTTTTCTTTTTTTTTTTAATGTCTGAGAAAGATGAGATTCAGAACAATAAACCAACAGACAACACATTCCAGATGTGGGGAACACACATGCAGTGCAGTAAGGATTCCAACAATGTCAAAGATAATTTGTGCTATTTTCAGGCATGTATTGGGCATGTGTTTTTATTCTGGTCCCTGCTTGGGGTGTTTATCCGAGAGTGCACCAGGTGCATATTAACTATGGATAAAGTAGTTCCAAGCTATTATGCCAAAGCAGCAACTTGTTACAGCTTTCCTTTCACTGCTTTTATTGTTCCTGGTGGTGATGGAAGTAAAAGTCAGTGAAATGGCACAAGTCATTGCTTAGGAGGCTCCAGTACATTTCAAATTCTGCAGGGGTTAGGAGGACATAAAGGAAGGACAAAGGCTGTTTACAAGTTGCTGGGATCACAAATTCCCACTGAGGTTCCAATTTCCAATGCATTTAAGAGACAAACCCTGTTTTTCAGAGAGGAGCTTAAATTGTCAGGTCAAACAGGTGCCAAAGCAGAAGCCAGGCCAAAAAATATAAGCTTGTCACAAAAATGTCCTCATGTCCTAACTCTCCCAAAGGAGTGCTTGTTAGTTTGTGTGAGCACATACCTTTTGAGAGCAGGGTGAACAGAAATGTTTATTTTTGGACTCTTGAAAGGGCTCCATATCCTTTCCTATTTCTCCGTGTCCTGACCAAACATTTTTCTTTCTCCTAAGAGAAACAGCAGAACTTTCTTACTGAACTAAACATGTCTCTGAAATTTCTTAGACGCTTTTCCAGTTTGGAGAAGCAAAACCAGCTGTAGAGCCCATGATGTTGACAGAAGATATTGTTCATCCTCCCTCCACATCACTTCCACATGGTGTTTAAATACATGAACTTTTCTAATATCATAAGACATTTCTTCATTTCATGCTATCGTTTCTTCTATCTTCTAACCAGGAGAGCTAGGAAGTATAAATTCAATTTCATGGAGGCTTCTCCTATTTCTTCTTTGATTAGAACAGAGCACGGCCCCTTCCTGCAGTAACCCTTGTGATTATAGTGGTCACATGCACGTGAGACCAGGTTTAAGTGCACAGTCCTTAGCAGGCAGAAATGGAACCTGAATACATGATTTCCTCTTTCTTCCGTCTGGAAACTCCTCCAGAAAGATTTTCCAACACAGATGTAAATGAAGATGGTCAAAATTAAAAGGAAATTTATGTCAAGGGAACACGTGGCTCCAATTTTCCCCCATCAAGTTTTGGTTTTAGCAGCTGGGAGAGCTGAGTTCCTGCTCACAGAGCTGGGTAAAGGCCTGGCCAGGTGTAAATCCACTGCTTCAGAGCCCTGACCACACCAGTTCTTGGAAATGACTGGGAGCTCATTTGAATTAATTCTCATTGAATGTTAATTTACATGTGTGTAAAATGAAAGCCTTGGAGCTGGCAAAGTGCTCAGAGCACCCAGACCAAGGAAATGTTTTATCACTTATTGGGAGGAGCATGCTTTTGATTCTGAGACAGCCCATAGATGCAGAGCCCTAAATATCAAAAGAGCAGTGGCAGCCAGGCACTGGCACTTGAGACATAAGATAAAAGAGACCAAATTCCAGAGCATTTTATCCTTTGGCAGCAAAATAATCAGGTTTCCAACATAACATAAAAGGATAAGACAGAGTCAGAGAGTTGCATTAGCTACCCAACAAGAAAATTGCTTATAATGGCATTGTCTTTAATTGTCTCTTAATGTGCATTTTACACCACTGCTCTCTGTTGAATAGAACCCAAATTTTTTATGGGTGTGCAATGGCCCTTCCAATTTCATCGATATGAGACAGTGTCTCATTTAACTCATGTGGTTTGTGCTCTTGGAACAGCACCTGCTCTTACTGCAAGACGTTCTCAGACTTTAGCAGGAAGTTCTGGCTGGCCACAACAGGCAACAAAATGAAGATGGGGATCTGATAAGGCAAAAAACTTGGTTTAGTGCCCTCTTAAAATTGAAAATATTTACCAAATTCAGCACTAATGTATTTTATAGTAGTTTGAATCTAGGTTGCTTCGGGTTGCTATTGCCCCTGATTTCAAAAATTTATTTCATTTACTCTCTTCTCTGGTGAGCTTAAGATTTGGAAAACCCAGTCCTACAGCTCACATGTGCAGCAGGGACATGTTTGTGTTCACAGGGTAAAGGTTCTCCACGTGTTCACTCTACAGAAATCTCTAGTCCCTCACTCCCCTGAAAACTGCCTGATTTCAAAGATCCAATACAAAAATAAATCCATGGATATGACACCATTTTCAATGCAGCTACTTTAAAACTTTCAAATTAAACATTTTTGTATTTTTTCATTGTATTTTGCATCTGTATGGTAAAGAAAACAGTTTTTTCAATTGAGTGAACATTTATCCACCAACGCTAAGGCACAACAATATATCTACTTAATATTGTACAAAATATTGATAGAAAGGCAATGCTTAGTGAAAATCTTGTGTCTCTGAAACAAAATTATAACTTCTAAATTTTGATTGTGGTTGGAAACATAATTTTATTCAGTGTGATCGGTTTCAGAAAGTATTTACTTCATAGTTACATTTTTCACTTTTGGAAAGAGGGAATTTAGATTTCTTTTTTTTTTTTTTTTTGTAATCAATTAACTTCCATCTAAGGGAAAGCAATTTTAATATAAGGGGAAAAAAAGAAACTTTCAAACTTGCATCATCAGAAGAATGCAAACTGAATAAGAGAAAGTAATTAATTCTCCCAGCTTTAAAATTTTCCCCTAGATTTTTTTCACTGTCCAAGTCTGGGGAGTTATCCCTCCCTGCAGTTTTTTTCAGAGCCTTAATTTTCTACTTCTCTTCATTTTCTGTTTCTTAGTCAAAAATCATGTTTGGTAGCGAACAAGGAACAGGTGAAAACCCATAAAGAATCCTGGGTTTTATACTTGTAAGTGCGATTAGAATTTCAGTTCAAAACAAAAGAATGAAATAATTTTAGTTCTTCCAAATAAAACAAATTATGGTTTGTCAAAAAAATTCTACCTTCAAAGTATCCTGAAGGCAGAAAAAGCCAGACTTAAAACAATTAAAATTGATAGCTAAGATTTCTTCTTCTTTGAAGCACTACCACCAGTTTTTTTCAGAAGATAGGACCAATCATTTTAATCCTTCTGCTCCTTATTCTCAAAATAGAAGTAATACTGTTCATTTTCCAAACAAGGATCTAATGTTGTTTTTTGTATTAAATACAGTGCAGTACTTGAGGAAGTATTTTTTGAAGTTAAGCTGCTGGACATTAATAGATAATTTCAAGAGCTGCAAGTCAGAGCCATCTTCATTAAAAGGAGGAGTGAGAAAAATATTTGTATTACTCTGCTATGTGTTTCCATAACCAGATTTCTGAAAATAAGCTTCTGACTCATGTTTAAATATTTAGAAAGGCAGGGTGGTTTTCAAAAGCACTGATCTCAGTAGCTACCCACCTGGGATGAGGAAAGATGTAGAAGCCTAATTTTCATCACACCTTTAAACTTTGCTTAAGGCCTGGTCCTAGATATTCTTCTAATTATATCACTTGAGTTTTCCGTCGTCTGGGTGCCTCAAATATTTGACTTTGCAGAGAAGTACAGATGAACATTTGAGTACCAGTCAGCCTTTGCCCCCTCTGTGGGCACGGCAGTGGATGAGAGGAACCATCACTCCTCGCCTCGCTCCACTTCCCTGAATGTTCTGGGATCAGAGGCACAACCTGAGCATCACTGGTAGCTCCCACCAGAGAGAACAAAGCCTTTGGATAACGGGATGGGTGCCAGCTGAGGAAAACCACTCTCACTCCTCAGGTAGGGCCACCACCTCTCTGCTCTGCTCTGATTCCTAGGCGGGATGCCAGCTGGCACCGTCCACCGCCCCTCAGGGGCCGTGCCACCAAGGACACAGCTCCTCACTGCTGCCAGGAGCCACAGAGGAGCCCGAGTGGAGGAAAGCCTCCAGCTTTGTCGCAAGGGAAAGGAAAATGTTCTTGCTCGTTGGCCATGCCATGGGGAAATGTTCCCTGGAAACAGATCAGAGAGATTCCGAGCATTCCTGCACCATCACTGGAGCTGGGTCTGCTCACTCTGCACTGGACTAAAGGTGGGTGGCAGAGGAGAGAACACCACCAGCCTGATTTATTATTTCATACAAAGAGAATGGCACTGCAGTGAGTGAGATTAAGAGAATGCTCAGCATAAACAATCTGAGGAGGAATGCAGAATGCGTGGATGATTATCCCAAAATGGAGACTCTGCCTGAGCCATTTTAGGTGCTCTTGGATTTCAAAATAGCTCAGGAGTGTTAAAGTCTAAATCTGAATTTTTGGAGAGGACTGTAGGAACCAAGCCTCTGTGAGTGAGGGATGCCCCAGTAAAATCTGAGAAGGGGGAAACTCAGAGCCTTATTCAAAGCTGAATTTTAAAGATTTCTATATTTTTCTGTTCCTTATTTTTGCACTGAATTTCAATAGCAAATGCCTTTCTGAAAAATCAAAGGAAGATGAGGATAGATGAATCCAAAATAAACAGAGAACTCTTACTTGTTTGTGAAAAGAACACAGATAGCTGAAGGCAGAATCTGTACCTAAATTATTGGGACCTCTAAGTTTTAATTAATACTGTCACAGGATCCAAAAGCAAAAGCCATTGGAGGGTTTGAGGACTGTGACTGCAATCCAACCACACACTCGCTCAGCAACAAAGACAGCAAATGCAGCTCTGCATAATGAAGCATCTCAACATCAGTATGATGCACTGTCATACCACCCTGCAAAAAAGCAAAAGCCAATCAATTCACAGTGAGTATTAACAGAGCTGATTTGGAAAGCTCACAGGAAACGCTTTGGGACAGATCCTCCACCACCAAGCTGCTCTTCTACTCAGAACAGGATTCAGACAAGGAAAGCAGCAGCAGGCCAGAACTGCCCTGGCCAGTGCCCAGCCAGCCAGGGGTCTGAGCTGCAGCCAGCAGAGGGGAAGGAGAGGATGGTGGCACGGTGTCTGTCACACAGCGTGGGAGCCCTTACAAATCACAGCCAACGGGGTCGAGTTAGAGCAGCCCCAGAGTTGCAGCTCTCTACCAAGACTGCCACGGAGAGTCAGGGACATGGAGAGTACCATGGCATCATCCAGCTTGGGAGACGGAGGCAGGAAGCAGGGGGGGAGAGAGGAAGCCTACAGGGACACACACAGAGGACACAGGAGTTCCCTGCTCACCCAAGCACTTGGGCAGAGCTCAGTGGGCAGGGGCCTATGTGTCTGGGAAAACACAATAAAGATGCTCTCACACCTGCCAGGTTCAGCAGAAAGGAGGGGAAAGACCCTTTATTATTTACATATGTCACGTCTTATACAATTCCCAACTCCACAAGGGATTGGAGGACATGTCACTTCCTTCTCAATCCCACTGGAGAAAAAAGATGCTCATCAAAGTTCTCTTATCACAAAAGGAATGAAAACCAGAAAATACTGTTAAGTAAACATTGGCTATTATTTACATGAAACCGTGTGAGAAAGAATTCTGACTCTAAGGTTAAAACAGAAGGCTTAGCAAAAACCAGGGCAACAGGCCAGCAGCGGCAGAAGGGAGGGGACCCAGCATACAATTCACAGACCAGTTTTTCAACTCTTGGTCTGACTCCTTCAACCCTAACTGCTTTCGATATCTCCCATTATCCACCATCAGCCTGTTCTTTTCCCTTATCCTGAGCTGCTCCAGGCATCTCTGGAGGAGGAGGAGGAGGAGGAGGAGGAGGAGGAG